>OU612046.1:90415587-90751318 GCA_914767935.1 Coremacera marginata | reverse complement strand
ATAATAATAATAATAATAATAATAATAATAATAATAATAATAATAATAATAATAATAATAATAATAATAATAATAATAATAATAATAATAATAATAATAATAATAATAATAATAATAATAATAATAATAATAATAATAATAATAATAATAATAATAATAATAATAATAATAATAATAATAATAATAATAATAATAATAATAATAATAATAATAATAATAATAATAATAATAATAATAATAATAATAATAATAATAATAATAATAATAATAATAATAATAATAATAATAATAATAATAATAATAATAATAATAATAATAATAATAATAATAATAATAATAATAATAATAATAATAATAATAATAATAATAATAATAATAATAATAATAATAATAATAATAATAATAATAATAATAATAATAATAATAATAATAATAATAATAATAATAATAATAATAATAATAATAATAATAATAATAATAATAATAATAATAATAATAATAATAATAATAATAATAATAATAATAATAATAATAATAATAATAATAATAATAATAATAATAATAATAATAATAATAATAATAATAATAATAATAATAATAATAATAATAATAATAATAATAATAATAATAATAATAATAATAATAATAATAATAATAATAATAATAATAATAATAATAATAATAATAATAATAATAATAATAATAATAAAAATAATAATAATAATAATAATAATAATAATAATAATAATAATAATAATAATAATAATAATAATAATAATAATAATAATAATAATAATAATAATAATAATAATAATAATAATAATAATAATAATAATAATAATAATAATAATAATAATAATAATAATAATAATAATAATAATAATAATAATAATAATAATAATAATAATAATAATAATAATAATAATAATAATAATAATAATAATAATAATAATAATAATAATAATAATAATAATAATAATAATAATAATAATAATAATAATAATAATAATAATAATAATAATAATAATAATAATAATAATAATAATAATAATAATAATAATAATAATAATAATAATAATAATAATAATAATAATAATAATGATAATAATAAGAACACCACATCGTTGCACATTAAACAGAACGGCGCACAGTGCAGCGTCAGTACAAGTAAGACGGCAGAAATTATTTTATGATTTTATACGATAGGATATGCAAAAACAAGCAAAACAATGTATTGTTAGTGGTGATCTATTTTGACCCCCTGGGGAGTTAGGAGTTAGTTATTGCTCTCCTTTTTTTGTTTCACTCAAAATGCTCTTTTTGATGTAGAACTCTTCGAAAACACGTTTTATAAAGCTAAATTCAAGAACTTTCCAGCAATATCTAATAATAACATATTACAATATGTTAATAAAAGATTTTTTTGCGGTCAATTTACCAAGTTTTTAAAAAAAATTGCACTTCTTTTAAGTTTAAAATGAATTTATTTAGAAAATACTTACTTAACTTTTTAAGAATTTTAACTTTTTTTTGTTCAAAATTATGATTCCTCTTAAAATATAAAAATGATGTATCTATTCTCTTCTTTACTCCCATTCTTTATTGAAACGCAGTCAAAATATATCCATTTCAAATTTAAGTAAAATATTAACAACTACAATGCAACAACTATAAATCCAATGATTCTGGGTCGTAATCTGAAGATATATCAGAAGATAAACTGCTTTACTATTTCTGTGTAAGAAATTTTTGCATCTCTGTGGTAAAAATTTATGTTTTCGTAACAGCTTTTTGCAACAGCATATTTAAAAGATCTCGGTTTGTATTAACCCTATATGATTTTCGCGTATTGCACATGCAAAAACGTATGCAATCCTTATTACGGGCTTCCTGAGCCTCCTCTGAAAGTTACCCAATATGCATAACACATTGCTTAATAATTTCTGAGCCATGGCAAAGAATTTTGTGGACAATAACTGGCATGTAATACCAGCCGTATAAATTTAAACGTAATTTACGGGTTTCATCTAGAAAAGTCTGGAAGACTGGAATATTAACTGGAATATTAACTGGAATATTAAATCTTTTCCTGACGATATACGGCTAAGTATAAAGTTCTTTTAATTAAAGAACTTGGAATATTAAAGTTCTTTATTAACGTTACGTCATTTCCCTTTATATCAGCTGATTTGTTGCGATTTTTAAATAATGTGTTTGCTGTATTACCGTCGTGGGTAGTTCCATAGCCTGGTTTGCATACTTCAATTAATATACCCACTTCTTTTCAAAAAGGTGATTGAATATTTTTTTTTTCGATAACCAATTTATCAGCAGGTGCTCTTATTGCCCATTTTCTAACATCCAAACGATATGCTATGTGCAAGAGGCATTCAAACGCTTTAATCCAGTCATGCAATGATGACAAACCATAGTGATAAAATTCAACTGTTGGCATTTTTAAAAGAATCGCATTATTCATCTCAGTCGGCTTGGCTCCGCTTATGTAGCATGATTGCGTTGACTTTGTAGAAGTCAAATAATTTGCAATTTTTCCATCAATCATTGTTAGAAAAAAGTTTGTAACATTCTTTGAAGCAACTGATGTAGTTAGCGATATCATATCAGCGATTTCACTTTCTATATCCATAAATTCTTTTACGGATAGGTCCTCAGCCTCTTTTGCTAAAATCAGTTTGAATGGGCGACATAATTGAGTAGATGGCAATTTGTTTTGAGTCGTTTTCTTTACATAATTGTATCGCAACAAAACTTTAAATGAAAAGGTATTCGTCAGTTCTGGATTCATTTTGAAATCGTTGTTTATATCTGCTATACCCTGAGCTTCTATCTCCACCCCATTTGCAAATGATGGTTAATGTGATATCGTCAGCAACATGGATCGCTATAAACGATGAATAAGTAGTAAGCAATGGAACTATTGTAATATCAACAATATCGTGCACTCTCACTGCAGCCCTTATCTCATTTACAAAGATTGCACTCTCATCTGGATAGCTTAACTCTTCAGAAGTATGTAATTCCAACAGCTCTTGCACTTTGCAACGTTTTGTTCGGTCAGCACAGTTTTCAAATGATTTCCCTGGTCTTCCTCTTTTGGAACATGTAGGTTGCTCATATGAAATCTGTTTATCATCATTCTCCTCTAAGATAATAATAATATCATTCAGTTGAAACCAAGTTTGGCAAGTTTTTACAAACCTGTAAAAAACATACATTACAGTTGACCATAATCAAAAATTTAAATATGTAAATCATATCAGTCATACCTACAATTTCCGGCTTTTTTAAATTTATCATTAAAAACAAACATATATTTAGAAAGCCTTCTTCTTAAAATATTGACCATGGCTATATCTTCCACATCATTATTGGATTTGTTACAAATATGCTGCACCAATTTATACAATCTTTCACTTTTAGGAATAATGCAACACACTTCAAAAAACTCATATCGAGATAAAACCACTTTTTTTGTATTCATTTCATTTCTTTTTTTATTAATAAGCACTTAAAAAATTCAATGTGTCTCCAAAATTCACATTCACACTTTGACTTTGAGAAGAATAATCATAGACTAATTTGTGCTAATTACCAAAAACATTTTTTTAAAAAACAGCAACAATTAAGTAAACAGTTAACATACGAAAAATCTAAACATACACAGAGTGCAATAACCGTATGCCTTTGAATGCATTTCTATTAAAAAAGCAACAACAACAAAAACACTTTTAGTTTAACTAAGGCAATATTTACCTCCTACTGTTGTTAGTGCACTTATTATTTCGTTCAGTACATTTTAGTTAAATAATATTTTTGTTAGAATTAAAAGTAGCAATCAACTATGGTAAAAGGTTCAAAAATATATGAAAATCAATTTTGTAGGAAGGGAGGGGTAGGGGATGGGGAGGGTAGATTGAAAATGGAGAAAAAAATGTATAGTTTCCCTTTAGGAACAAACTAACTTGTTTTTAAAAACAACTAATTAAAAAACTAGTTTAAAATAAACCAGTATATGAACTACTTTGAATTATATTTAGGTGGCATCCACTTCAATATATGAAGTAAAAAACCTTCATATTCAAAAACTTAAAAACCAGTGATTGATAAACTACTTTGAATTATATTAAGGCGGCAACTACTCTGATGTTGGCATGTTTTAATTGAAAATTTTTATTAGATTACAAGCTTATATATATTTAACCATGTTATTTCATTAAATATTATAAACTTCTGGCCATCAGTAATAGTTTTCAATTGGTTATTTTAAAGCAATTAAAAAAATAGTTTAAATGTAACTAATTTAACAAGTAGTTGAAAATATGTGCAAACGACAGTCAATTGACTTATTTAGCGGACATCACCATACAAAATAAGTTAGTTCGTTCTATGGAAAAAAGTCAGAATTTCAACTAGTTGTGGTTGACAAAAAACTACTTTATCCACTACTTTTAAATTCGTTGATTTTCCTACAGGGTTCATTCAAATTTATTTGCACTACACAATATATAAGGGTTTGGAGCCGAAAACCCCTAGGAAAAAAGGATGAAAAAATTGAAAAATCTAAGGATTATAGTATGTTAACAAAATATCAGTAGCTTTAAGAAAATTAGACTTTGGAAATGCTTGGAACCTATAGAAATTTAATGAAGAACCTGGCAAAAATTAACGTTTTCGCATATTTGAAAGTCTCCTCAGAAAAAAATATATAAGTAATTGATAGAATATATTTTAGTGTACTGAGTGTGTTATAAGCATATCATGGCGTTTACAAAAAGTAGTCTATGGTTTCTGTATATCACTTGGTTCCGGAGTTGTGTCGTTTCCGGAACGGTAACGTAAAAAAACCGAGAAACCGTGGTGAAGGGGAGCGAAAAGACAAATTTGATCATGCAAAATTTTGTAACTTTGGTTTCAGACGGACTATCTGGGTGAACTTTATGTGTAAGGAAGATATGCCCCTCAATAGCGTAAATCAAATCATTCCGTGCCCTCTTACCGAAGATACAGATTTCTTCCGTCTAAATTCTTTGACTTTGTTAACTTGAAGCGTAAATCTAGCGGCTATCCATCGTCTATGTTTAAAGGTTTTGTCAATTCGTCCAACCCCAATGAAATCAGCAGCTTATATGCGGATCATTTTAAGGAGGTCTTTTGTCAATCTACTACCTAATATGAAGCCTCTTCTCCCAGCTCAAATATTGTGGTGGATAGTATAAATATAACGCAGGAAGAGATTTGTAATGCCATAAAATAACTGGATTTATTTAAGGGACCTGGACCGGACCTTATTTCTACAAGCTTCCTGGTGCGATGCTTAGACCAACTACTTCTGCCGTTATACATAATTTTTAACGAATCACTGTCTTGTGGGACATTTCCTTCATATTGTAAATCATCCCAAACAACATCAATTTACAAGAGTGGCGATAAAAGGTCTGTTGAAAATTATAGAGGCATAACAATTTTATCAGCCATTCCAAAACTTTTTGAAAAAATTATTTGTGATAAGCTAACAAGTATAATCAACTCATGTCAAAATGAGCAGCAACACGGCTTCCGTAAGGGACGATCTACAATACCTAATCTCATGATCATTGTATCGGATGTTTTAATAAATATGGAAAAAGGGCACCAAATAGGTGCTGTTTACACAGATTTCAGTAAAGCCTTCGATAGAGTTGATCACAGCATGCTAACATGTAAATTAAAAAATTCGGTATTACGGGACCCATACTAAGTTGGCTAAAATCATATCTCGACGGCAGATCCCAGTATGTTAAATTCCAAGGAATTTTGTCAAAAAAAATTGCAGTCTCCTCAGGAGTTCCGCAAGGCAGCCACCTTGGTCCTCTTCTTTTTAACATATTTATATCAAACTTGTAAGAAGTCCTGAACGATATCCCACACCTTATGTATGCAGATGATTTAAAAATGTACTATGCAATCAAATCAGAGATAAATGTAGATTTTTTACAGTCAAAACTGTTGTTTCTGGAGCAATGGTGTATCCAAAATAAACTGAATCTTAATGTCAATAAATGCAATGTTATAAGTTTTTCTCGTAAGAACAACATGGCACTACTACATACCTACCACTCCAATAGTACCGAGCTTAAAAGAGTCAATCATGTAGTGGATCTTGGAGTAGTCTTGGATTGCAAGATGCGCTTTAATTTGCACTATGACAAAATTTTGTCCAGAGCTAGCAAACAGCTTGGTTTTATAAAAAGACAAGCATATGAATTCAAGAATATTTGGGTCACTACATCCTTATACTGTGCGTTAGTGCGGCCAATACTTGGAAATGCCTAATTGGAAATGCATAATTTGGAGTCTGTCTTTCGATTCCCATAGCGAAAGAATCGAGTCTATTTAAAAGCAATTCTTACTATACACGTTGAGAGACATGTACAACCCCCGTGATTATAATAGCCTTCCTTCATATGAATACAGACTCAGCCTTTTGAAATTGATGCCATTATTATTATTAAGAAGATCATTATTGGGCTCATGTTTCACATTCGATGTTATTAATGGTGCTATTGACAGCGAATATATTTATAGTATTATATGCCTCTACGAACTAATAAGACATACTCGGCATACTCGGCTGTTAACTGAATATCAGCACCAAACTACATACGCAAACAATGAACCCATCAATCGATGCTGTAGAGAATTCAATAACGTTTCCGTATACTTCTCACCTTCCATGTCCAAATCCTCTTTCAAGCAAACCCTGTCTAAGTTCCTCGTTAACCAAAATTACTCAGGCTTAACTTTAATTACCTGTATATAGTTACTCGTATGTATACCACATTTAAGTATGCCCTCTCTAAATTTGTTGGATATAAGTACTATCCAAGTCTCTCTCTCTCTTTCTAGTTAACCCAGCCTTTTATCTTCTCTCTTTTCTTCTCCTCTTTCTAGTATGTAAGTACCTTTTACTCTTACTTTTAATTTTCTTTCTGCCTCTCCTTTTTGACGTGATCGTGAAATCATGTCATTTAGGTGGAAGAAATAAAATAAAAATAAAATAAAATAAATTTAAATTTAGTTAGAATAAGTAAATTGCCTTGTTTGGCCAATAAATAAATAAATAGGCCAAACGCTGCACTGTTCGGCGCCAAAAAAGCTAAAGAGGATTTTAGAGATGGATAGCCAATTTTACATAAATCTAGTATGCTTGACAATATGGAATCAGTGTGAAAATTATATTCTCAGCGCTCAGAAAGCTTAAGAGATGATCTTAATTAAATCAATAACTGTGAACAAGACGGCGTACTAAGTTCTTTCTAGCACACATAAACTTTTTGCCAAAACGTTTTTCAAATTTTTATTTTTCAATGAAATTAATAAAAAAAGTCTTATATCCTAAGAGCTAAAAAATGTTAAGTATTAATCTTGTATATATCACGGTGTTCCGTAGCACTTTTAAATAAAAAGTTTTGGTATCCCATGGATTTTTGCTCAGACACGTGTCTTATAACAAAAAAAAAAAAAAACGAAATGGCCATTTCTTCCCTTAAAAAGACTTTGACCGAGCTTCTTATGATCAATTGTGCTGTGTGTGTTGTGAAATGTTTGAACACAAATGATCAAGAACTGGACCTACCAGCTTTATACGAGTACCGACTCCGAACGGCTTATGTTCTCAAGAAGTTTTTCATGGCAGTTTTTACTCTCTGAGGTTTGTAATTGTCTGCAGAGAGGTGACGGCCGAAGAGAAAAATTAATTCAATTGAACAACTTTCCGTGTCAGGTGGGGGAATCGAACCCGGGTTCTCGGGAGTATGAGCCACACACTCTACCCACTACGCCACGGCCGCCACCGTTTCTTATAACATATATGATCAAAATCAATATAAACTAAAATCGTAAATGAAAAATAAAAAAAAAAGTTGTATTGTTGGAATTTCGAGTTTGAGTATTTTTACGAAAAAAATTCCCAAAAACCTAAAAATACAAATTTTGAAAAAGCAAACTAGAAATGAACTCAAAATTATTTTGAGCTATTTTGTACAAAGAATTAAAAAAACCAAAAATCGGTTAAAAAAATTATATGGTAAGAGATATAATTATTGACACCCTCAATTTTCGGTATAGTTATTGACAATCTTCCTTTACATAATGTTTGCTGTGAATTTCATGAATATATCTGGGAGCACATTGTTTTTAAAAGAATATTTGATTATTTTTCTATGGTTTGCTGACCTTTCTGTTATTATTTCTCTTTTAGTGCTGTGCAAAACGTTATAATGAATATTCTTATACGATCAATTAAAAGCAAGGGTATTTTTTTTTTCGTTGTCGTTTTGATACGAAAATTGTAAAGTAAAATGATCAACTAGAGTTATATAAACCCGTGTTTTGTTTTAAATTTAAATAATTTATGTATGTTGAAATGTATTTAAGGTGAAAAAATATTGAAATGGTATTTTTTAACGCAAGTTATACTTAATAAATATTTATATACATAATATTGTATAAATATTATTTATACATAATAAATGCGGTTGCCAATAACTGTCTTAAATTGTTCACTATTTTCAGTTGTTGCCAGGGGCTGTCAATGAGAATTTGTTTAACTACTCAAAATAATTAATTTATTAATGATATGGGTTCGGATCTACAAATTCCTTATGGTTGTCAACAATTATACCGCGTACCCTAGCTGTTGAAACTTGACTTATTTTTCAAAAATCCTTAAAATATTATTTTTTGGTATATCGAACAAAAGAAAAAATCATAAAAATACAGAAAACATAGATTTTTCATTTGCTTTGACTTCAATAATTCTGAAAAATATATCTGATTTTTTTCGAAAGCATTTGGAATTCCAGGTTGCCCTGGCTTAAGTTATAAAAACAGCAACAATTGTGTATTAATTGTTTATTAATACAATTATTAATTATAATAACTATATTTATTAATAAGTATTATAAGGGCAAATATAAAATGCAAGTATTTTTAGTATTTGTGATTTTAAAGCGTTTTGAAAATGTATCAAAAATAAAAAACAAACAAAACATTGATTGTATTTTTATTTTTAATTAGCAGGCAACAGTGGTCTGCGGCTTCGTCACGGACGTTTTTTGTACCAATAAAGAGCATTAACACGTATTTGTTACTCTTCGCATTAGTGTAGGGCTGCCATACGTCCCGGTTTTCCCGGACATGTATAAATATTGCGGGAAAAATTCAGTGTATCAATAAAAACTGAACTGATTTTTTTTAAATTCGTGCTAATGTACACAGAACCAAAAAATCAAAAAATTGGTTCGAGGAATGATTCTTTGATTCAATGAATCTCCGTTCATTGGTTTAAAGAAAAATCTCTTTGATTTAATTAATTTTTTCTTACTCCCAAAGGTCGCATTCTTTAAATGAATGTACGAGTTAATTGATTTAAAGGTTTTTACAGTTTAATGAATCTTTTCTTTGAAAGTAAAAACTATTTCCTTGATTTAAGGAATCGATTCTTTTTCTGAAAGAAAAAGTTCATAAAATTAAAGAACAGAGATTCATTGAACCAATGAACTCGTATATGAGACCAATTCATTAAAACAAAGAACTTTTTCTTCTTTATTAAGACCGTTTTTGGTTCAGTGTAACAGCACATATCAAATAGAATCGATTTCATATATTGCCCGCGGTATGAAAATCTTATGGCGAGTGAAATCAAGCGTAATCTAAAAAATCAAGCGTTACGCAGTCAGCGTTATACCAACAAAATACATACTCAAAGCAGAAAAATAACAACAAAATACATACTCACAGCAGAGAGAGTTTCAATAAACTCGATGTTTCTCTCTGCTCTTCTCTTTTTATGTTCAGCTAGCCACAGCCCAACAAAAAAATTGTGTGTTTGAATATGTGTGCATTTGCAACGTAGCCGATGCTCATACAAGTATTTTATATTAAAGTGCGCTTTTATTATAATTGATAATAATATAAAAGGTTGGTTAATTATAAATCCTACAAGTTTTATTTCATTGAAATTAGTTAAAAATTCGTCGAGTTATTTAAATTTTAAGCATTAATCTTTTAAAAACAACACAAAATCGTTGTTTTTCATGCTGTTTTGCCTGAACTGAGTTTTTCGCAAATAAGATCAAGCAAAACATAGTTATTTTAGTGATTTTGTAGTGAAGTATAAATACTTCAAATTGAATAAGTCGACAAAAATTCATCAGATTTCAATTGAATAAAACTGGCTGGATTTACAGTTAGCTAGAATTTTTGCTATGACATAACATCATTTAATAATGATGTTACTATTAATGATATTCATCGATTTACCTCATAATGAATTTATGTAATAAATATATTTTAAAATTTAAAAAGTAGACAATCCTTTTATTAATATAATAGATGCCTTTATTCACCCCCTTCACCTTTAATATGCATCTCAAATTCCAAGGTAATCGATCTAGAGGAGTAAACTCCAGTCGCTCGTCGGAGCTGACACGCACACTTCTTTTTTTTAATCGACAGTCGTTCTGATTTCTCCTCTTCTCTGACATCAGCTGATTTTATTCATGTAATTTTCGTGTTTTGCTATAGTTGATTTATCGATCTGTATTTATCGATCAGCCGTGGAGGAAAGTCCAATATGTTTAGGGACCATGCTCAGAGCAGGAAACATAAATTCAAATTGGGTGCGGCTGAAACTTTGCGAGATTTGATTACATTCCTTCTTAAGCAGAACTATAAGCAAGAAGAATTGATCTGTCTTGCCGAGTTATCTACTGCGTTAAAAACAATCAATCATCAAGAGTCTTAGCTCTGTAGATTGTACCAGCGATTGTTCCGGACAATTTATAATGTTAAAATTGTGTATTTGTTTTTCGGGGGAATAATATAGTACTGTATAATAAAGTGCTGTATACTTATGGCAGCCTTTAATTAAGGTGGAATTAGAGAAAGCGCAAAAAACTTAAAATAAAAAATCCTAAACACACTGAAGGTGGTGAAGTGAATTGCTTTTCGTTCAAAACAGTCCATCCGCTCTCAATCACCATGTGATCTCAGCTCTTAAGACAATGCATGTCAAACAAAATAAAAAACATTTTTTTTGTTTTGTTTTGATTTGCAGCGCAGCACTGAATGTATGTGTATCTCACTTTTCGCCTTGCCCGTGGCATGGTGTAATGATTAACAAGGTAGGAGTGACAGTTCTTTGGGCGATCTCGAGTTGTCAAAAACGCATTGAAGAAGAGAAAACGAATAAGCAGCAAAACAGATGAAAAGTTAAACTTTGTATTGATTTGATAACTCTCGATCGCCACTCGTGAGAAAAGAGATAGTTGTCAAGGCCCCCTTGTAATCATTGTATCTCGGCCCGAGGCTCATCTCTTTTTAATATGTGCTGTGCTAGCAGAGCAGAAAAAGAGAAGAGTAGAGATCAACATGGAGTTTATTGAAACTCTAACAACAAAAACGCGTGAAAAGAAAACGATCAAGCAATTCATGGCATCAAGAATTATTTATTAAGAAACTTAGCACTTTAATTAAACATACTGATTATAAAAATTTCGAAATAAAAACTTCCTGTAGCACAAATATTACATTTTAAAACTTATTTCATGAAAGTCGGCAAAGTACTTTTTGAGTTTACCAGGAAATAAAAAATTTGCAATTCAATTTTATATAATAGTACAGATATAAATTTTTCAACACCCTGCAGAGAGAATATTAAGTTGTTGAAAAAGTGAATATTTGAGGCATTTTTATAATTTCTTACTCTTAAACCAGGGCAACCCAATTTTCTTATTTATATCTTAGCAGTCCTGGAATTCCAAAAGATCTCGAAAAAAATCAGATATATTTTAAGGAATTATTAAAAACAATGCAAATGATAAATCTATGTTTTCTGATTTTTTTATAATTTTTTCTTGTGTTCGATATGATAGAAATGGACATTTTAAAGATTTTTGAAAAATAAGTTAAGTTTATGAGTACCATTAGTTTAAGATTTCTGAGACACTAATGGTATGTAGCAACTGAAAATCTGCGACCATAAAAATATGGTCTAAAAAAATTTATCGCCCAATATATGGCCAATAACTCTTTTTCTAAAATTGGTTTATTTAGATCGCGCTTTCCGAGTTATTTGCTCCCGTATGAAATTGGAAAGTCTGATCCGATCTCACCTTGCGACAATACTGCGCCAAGAGCATAATTTGAGGTGTCAGTAGTTAGCACGAATGGTTTGCCGAAATCAGGATATTAAAGTATTGGAGGATTCAGTAATTCCGCTTTTAAACTTTCAAATGCTTGTTGACATGCGTCATTCCAATGAAATTGTGTATTTTTTTCTACAAAGCATTTAAATCTTTAGCTATATCAGCGAATTTTTGTATAAAGCGCCTGTAATAATTGACAAAGGAAACAAATCTGCTTACTTCATCTGAGTTTGAGGGGACTGGGTAGTTTTTAATAACTTTATTCTTAGCTGGGTCTCTTCTTATACCTTCATTTGTAATTAGATAGACAAGGTATACAACTTTTGGTTTCAAAAATGAGCATTTACCTGGGATTAATTTTAGATTAAACTTTCTCGTTCTGTTAAATATTTTTGCCAAATTCTCATTGTGGTGCTGTAAGCTGCACCCAAACACAATCATATCGTCCACGTACAAGAAAGCTTCTGCATCTAGTCCTGTCAATGCTATCGTCAACATGCGTTGAAAGCTATTGGACGATATTTTGAGTCCAAATGGTAAGCGTGTAAATTGAAAATCTCCGTTGCCTGTTGAAAATGAGGTAAGTGGTCGCGAGTCTTCGTCTAGTTCTATTTGGTGGAGCGAGCTGATTATGTCCAATGTCGAAAAGTACTTAGCTCTCCCAGTCTGTCAAGGACGTCTCCTATTTTGGTCAGAGAAAATTTATCACTCAAGATTTTCTCATTAAGCTTTCTAAAATCCACGACCAGTCTCCATTTTTTTTTCGTCTGTTGATTTTTTCGGTGCTATGAGAAGCGGTGAATTATAAGGACTAACTGAATGTTCAATGATGTTGTCTTATACAAGTTTTTCCACCTGTTCATTTTTTTCTGCCATTTGTGTTTGTAGTAGTCGGTAATTTTTGATGTAAACGGGTGTCGAATCTGTCATACAAACGACATTGTTATGTATAAAAATTAGTTACACTTAAAGGTTCTCAAGCTAGGTGCAAAATATCTTGGTATTCTGTGTGATGTCTCTTATTGACTTTCTGACCTCCGGTCCATTGCATCCAATATCCAAATAGTTTATAAGTTTGTTGAGCCTACCTTTAATTACTTACTTACTTACTTATTTAGGTGGTCGTAACAACCCGTGTCCGGGTTTCGGCCGACCTCATCAGCTCTCGCCAGACGCCTCTGCTTTGCGCGCGCCTTCTCCAATCGGATACACCAAGTGCGGTTAGGGCTTCCTCAGCCTGGTCCATCCATCGGAGGCATGGTCTCCCTCGTCGTCGTTGACCAGCGACCCTCGCCTCGAGCACCTTTTTCGCTGGAGCTTCGTCGTTCATACGATGGACATGACGCAGCCAGCGTAGTCGCTACACAGTTATACGCCGAACTACGTCAATGTCATCGTAGAGCTCATACAGCTCGTGGTTCATTTGGATGCGATAGTCATCGCCGACTCGAACAGGACCGAAGATTTTGCGAAGAACTTTTCTCTCGAACACCCCCAGAGCGGCTGCGTCAGTTTGCGAAACTACCCATGCCTCAGCGCCATAAAGCAGCACAGGTAGAACGAGCGTCTTGTAGAGTGTTAGTTTTATCGATCGAGAGAGGGCTCTGGAACTTAGTTGCTTACTGAGCCCGTAGTAGCACCTATTACCAATTATTGTTCTTCGCTTTATCTCCAGGCTGATTTCGTTTTTGGTATTAAGGCCCTATTCTCCTTCAGCTTGCTGTTTTTGGACCCTTTTTGAAAAATTTCTCATTTGAAAACGCAAAAAGATATTTGAATTTTGTTTTTTTATTGAATTAGTAATGAATGAAAGAAAATAAAAAAATTTTTTTCGCCGCGATATAGGGGCTGTCCATAGATGATGGCACCGTCAAAGTTGGCCCTCAAAAAAAAAGGCATGGTGCTGGCGGCCACGATTCCGGCCCTCAGGAGCGTCTGAAAAAAAAAAATATAGGGTTATGATCACCATAGATTTAATTCTGGCCGTAGTAAAATAAAAATTTTGCGATTTTTTTTGACAAAATGGCGGCCACTTGAAATTGACAAATCGAATTTGGACCCATTTTTTTGTAGTTTAGTGTAAAAAAAAAATAGTAAAAAATTATTTTACTACGGGCCAGAATGGTGACAATTCTACGTCGATTAAACTTTGTTTCATCCAAATCGGTTCAGTAGAACTGGCGGAATCGTGGCCGCCAGCTCGAAAAACGTGGTTTCGAGATAAACGCGTTCAAAGTTTGAAGTTTATTTTTCGAAAAAAAAAATTATTTTATCAAAATCGGTTCAGTAGAACCGGAGAAAAGTGGCTTGATAGTTGGAAAGACGCGATTTGGACAAAACAAAACTCACTCTTTTATGAAAGAAAAAAACTGTTTTTGGAATACTTACCCAAATTATTCAGCGATGCCAGGTCCATATAAACCACCTTCTTGTTCTTCAAAAAAGCTTTGATCTTTGGCTCTTTGAGCTCTGCGAGCAATTCTGCCCTCCTTTGATGCATCCACAGCGTAAGCTTCCGAGCGGTTGAGGCGAAGTTCATCACGTGATAACGCAAAATTGTAGGCTTGGTTTCCAATGGCGATTCCCATCAACCTCATAATTTTGAGTATTGGCTGAAAACCATCGTTGAAAATGGCGGTTGCCATGTAATTTGCGATCTCCACTGTCCGCGCTCCAGCGTGCATATGTTTTGGTGCAAAGGTCCAGGCGATACTGTTGAAACCTTCATTGCTGTTTTGAGTCTCAGACCCGAGGCATCTACTCAACAACTCGTCCGATGACAGCGCTTCGTAGACGGGTTTTATCGCTTCGGCGACCTTTGGGTTGAGCGGATCGTAATTATGTTTAAAGTCATCCACGTTACCCTGCGCCACGGCCTTTTGATACGTGCACCAGCTTGACTCACCGGTCGGGCAATTTTGGTGTTGGGGATTTTCGTCGGTAGATACTTTGTGAAAATACGTAGCCCAAACCGCCTTCTTCATCTCTTCTAGGGATTTCGGATGACGGCGAATCGCCAAACCGTAGTAGGTCGTCAGTTCACTTATAAGCTTATCTGTCAGCTTTCCAGCGCCCTTGCCACCTATACCTTTGTTCTCCTTTTTGACTTTGCGCAGCCTGGACCCCATTCTTTTTTGAACGTGGCCAACGCATTCTTTTTTTACCACAGTGGGGTCGCCATCGTAGGGGTCTTCGGTGAGAATTGCTTTGAAAGTTTTAGAATCGCCGTCGCCGATATATTTTTCATACTTGACGCCGTGTTTTTCCATTGATCTTGCAAACATCTCCTTAACCGCATCGGCTTCCATTTTTCCTGCGCTGCCTTCATGATTTTTACGGCATTCCTCTTCGTGCAACTCCTTCCAAGCTTCGAAACCCTCTGGATCGATATATTGCTGGGATTCCCAATATTTGCAGCTATTGCAAATAGCAGACTTGACCATAGAGTCAACAACTTTTTTGGTGTACTTGCCGATCAATGTCGTTATACCATAGAAAGATGCGAAGCCGCGTTTTTTCCACGTGCCATCGCCCGACACAGTCAATAGCGTTGGATCGCACCCTTCATTTCTTCCATGGTGGCTTCTTTTTCTTCACGAACGGCCTTGGAAATAACGAAATTATAAACGGCCTCTGCAGCTGAATGCAAATTTTGAAGGCTGCTGTAGAACAAATTGTTGCTCAGACCTACTCCTATGTCCATAATGCCACAAAACATATCTATGCCTTTGGGACCAATGCCCAAAAGTCTCATGGCAACAACCAAGCGGCGATTTATTTCATACGATTTGCCGGCGAAACGTGATGAAGGAATAAGTCTAGTTGGGCAAGCGCAGTTCACAGCGATTTTGAATGCAACTCCATTCGGCGATGCTTTTTTGAATTCGAATTTTTCGTTGCATGTGGCACAAATGACGAAAGTAGCAAGTGTTGTGAATACTGAATAGAAGTCCAAGATGCAATTCTCCAAATTGTTTTCGATGACAATATCCTCCGTGGGATTATTTTTGAATTTTTTGGCTGAAGTACTCGCAAACTCAGTGTCCTCTACTCTATCAAATTTATTTCCACGAAATTTGCGTTTTTTAATTCGACCGGCGCGAACATAGTTCACTTTGTTTACGGGTTTTTGACGTGTTTTATTACTTTTTTTATCCATTTTACCGCACAAAAATAAATTTTTTTCAAAACTGTACTTTTCCGCAAACCGTAAGGGCAAGCGTGCGTACGCTATTCAACTCAATCGAAACTAAACTAAATGCGGCTTTGATTTCATATTCATTCATATGTTTCTGCAAATGTGTATTCAAACCTGTTTTTGCCTGTTCATTAACTATTCAACGGAATTCGGTGGTTAATTGATGCCGTTGCGTTCAAAAACTAAGCAACATAAAAACTACTCATTTTAGCGAAGACATGACCCCACAAAAATGGCCATATCTTCTAAAGTATTTCGAATTTCAAAAAACCCTTTTAGGGTTATATTCTTAAATGTCCAAGCTATAAAAAAATGTAAACGAACTCCTTGACTACTTCAAAGTTATAGCTGCCGGATGGAACGTGGGAGTCTAAACGCCGAGCTCCCTTGTTTGTAGACAGCATATATTTTGTTTTGCCCTCATTTATCGTCAAACCCACTTTGGCTGATTCCTTTTCGATAGCGGCGAAAGCAGCGGTAACATCTCTCTTGGTTCTGCCGACAATATCAATATCATCAGCGTACGCAAGGAGCTGGACGCCTTTGTAGAAAATGGTGCCATTACGATGCACACCGGCCTTTCGTACGATCCCCTCCATGATGATGTTAAAGAGATCGCAAGACAGTGGATCGCCTTGCCTGAAACCTCTTTCGGTATTGAAGGTTTCGGAGAGGTCATTTCCTACCTTGACGGAGCTGCGTGTGTTGCTCAACGTCATTCTGCAAAGTCTAATCAACTTTGCAGGTATACCGAACTCAGACATTGTTGCGTATAGGCAATCCCTTCTCGGGCTATCGAACGCAGCTTTAAAATCGACAAAGAGATGGTGTGTGTCAATTCTATTTTCGTGGGTTTTCTCCAGGATTTGTCGTAGCCTACCTTTGTTTAATTGTTAATTTACTTTGCAATGGAAAATATTATAAATATTTAATGGTTCAGTTTTGACTTTCAAATATTTTATTTCTATGTCTTCATTTGTTGTGTTCAACAACTTAACGCGTGCTTCTCCTTCCGCGGGTATAATACTCTTTCCTAAAAATACTCCCTTAGTTATTTCTTCATTAAGGATTATGCTATCTTCTCTAACATTGATATTTATTGGGGCAATCGCTTTTGTTCTAGCAGGTATCGTAACATTAAAAAAATCTTTCAAAATTATTGGTAATATTATTCCATTTTCATTAATTATAAACGTAACTGTACATGTCTCGTAATCTATTTTTGACATATATCTCCCAGCATGTCTCGCCCTATTATTCCATCCGTTGATATCGGAAAATCAATCTCGACTATTTGAAAATTTCAAATTCTTTCAAATTCTTAATTTTCAATACAAAATTTTAAATTTGATGTGCCAATACACTCTATAGTTTCATTCGTTATACCTGTTTTCTTTGAAATATATCTTGTGTTTAAATTCTTAGTATTTTCGACTCCCGCATCTATAAGAAATTTCAGATGCTATTTAAATGTTAATATTTAAGTATTATGTAATTTGCTAATTTTTTTGAAAGTTGCAAAATTAATTTTGGCCTATGCGGGTAACAGCTCCTGCTACCCGGCCATTGCTGTTTCCCTGCGTATTAAGTTAGAATTATTATTATTTACTCTAAAATATCTGTTAATGTTATTGTTGTATCTAAAGTTGTGGTTGTTTTGAAAATTATAGTTATTTGGAAAGTTTCTGTTTCTATTTAAACCTTGATTTGAATGATTACTATTGATTCTAGAATTGTTATCAAAACTATTGTTGTTGTACCTATAACCTCTGTTTGAATTCTTTAGAATTGTTCTCTTTGGTTCCTAAAATTATAGATATTTTTTATCTGGGATGTACTATTTCTATTGTTCATTAAATTTTCTTCGACTGCCATACATCTCTCGACAGCTTCATTGAAAGCTTTTGGTGAATTTGCTAACAATATAGTTTGGTATTCTGTACCTACGCCTTTTGGTAAATTATTTAGCGCCATGTTCTCATTAACTTTATATATCGCATCTTTCGCGTCCTTACTTGGATTATTCAAAGTTTTTATTTTATAATTGCTTAGTTGTTCTGATAGTGCTACTATTTTTACTCTAAATCCTGTTATAGACCATGACAGAATTAAAAGGTAGGACCGACTCGGAGAGGAATGAAGTAGAAAGCAGAATAAAGCGGGCTAGATGTCAAAATCAGCTGTTCATCGCGAATTTCTTTATGCACACGTTTCGCACTTGTTTTTAGGTTAAAACAGTTACAGGCTTTTTTTTGCAATTTTAAAACTTCTTTCACATTTTATAGTTTTTATTACACTCTTGGCAAAAAAAATTAAAAAAATTATTTCATAGGAATTTTAATAGGACTAGTGATGAATCTAAGCTTTTATCGAACCAAATTCAACTCCTCAAAGTGATCATTAAAGAGCAAGTTCAATTAGAACAAGCCAATGAGTTTAAAACAAAACTAGAACGCATCAAGCCGGGCCCCATAGCTTACAAGCAAATTTATAAAATTGTCAGTAACAAAACAAAATCGCAATGTTCAGTAATTTCCTCTAATGGCATTGTCATTCAAGATGACAATGATAAACTTGAACTGTTTCGACAACATTATGAAAAAATTTATTCAGAATTTATTCCACAAAGAACAGATCTACTTGACATAAAATCCTCAGTTTCATTCAATTCTTCATTTTTGTGAGGACTTCAATTCTCTTGATAATACTGATGAATTTAATTTCATTAAAGCTGATACCATCAGAATCATTTTAAAAAACCTTAACAACAAAAAATCATTTGGACTAGACAAAATTTCAAACTTCATCATAAAAAAATGTCCGCCAGTAGCACTTAATTTTTTAACTATTTTTTATAATAATTGCATAAATAATGGTTACTTCCCGAATAATTGGAAGATAGCTTGCATAATTCCAATTAAAAAAAACCGGATAATATTGATTTAAATAATTTTAGACCTATATCAATGCTATCTAACCTAGGAAAGATTTTCGAACGTATTATAAAACTATAAATGGAAATCAACCTTGGAGATGATTATATTGCCGACTTTCAATTTGGTTTCAAAAGAGAGCACTCTACGGCCCATGCATTACTACTTTTCCATGATAAAATTATCCGTAATTTACGTCAAAAAAAGTTCACAGTCGCGGTGTCCTTAGATATAGAAAAAGCATTTGACAGAGCCTTCCAGGACGGGATTCTTTTCAAACTCATAAACCTAGGTTTTCATCCGAACTTATTAAAACTTTTTCGAAGTTTTTTTTCTGATTGAAAATTCTGCATCCAAATAAATAACCCAGTTTCTAACCTCGGTCTAGTTAAGAGCGGTGTTCCCCAGGGTTCAGTGTTGGCCCCCCCTTTTTTTAATATTTTTATTCACGACTTTCCACATGTCATGTCTGACTCAAGGGGTATCTTAACACAAGGCAGTTAAGGATGACTGCCTTGTGTTCGCCCACCATGAATCTCATCTATCTGCCTTAAACAAAGTCTCAAGACATCTTCAAATTATCAACGATTTTTACACTAACTGGGGTATTCAAATAAATGTTTCCAAGTCAGAGGCTATATGCATAAGAAATGCGTCGGGAAAATGCAAAAGAACGGTCACACCAGAAAGCAAAAATTTGAAACTTTTTCTTAACGGCTCAGAAATAATTTTCAAAAATAACATCAAATACCTTGGCGTTGAATTTAATAACCTGCTCAAGTTCAATAAACACGCAAGGCTGAATCTAAAGAAAGCTCACAAATTAACTTTTATGTTTGCCAAACTTTTAAACAACAAATACTTAAGTCAAGACACGAAGCTTCGGATTTATAAAGTTAGCATCCGCTCTGTTATGTTATACGCATTTCCAATTTGGTTTTCCATCTCGGCTTCGGTTGCTAAAGAATTAGAAATTCTAGGACGAAATATTTTAAGACGCTGCGTGAACAAAAATTTTGAATCCTTTGATTAACGATTTTCAAATAAATTCATTTATAAGAAAGCCATGATAAATCCTTTATGTCGCTATGCATTACATCTACAAAAAAAATTTATAAATAGACTTTCTTTTCATAATAATGACTTATTAAAGGACATCTTTGATTTTCAAAAACCTTTTAACTGGTCTTCTGTTAATTACCTATCTCCAATTGGCATAATAAATTAAATAATTGAAACTGATATTGATTTTGACACCCCACTGTTACCTGAATTTTACGATAAATCTCTTCCGAACACCCACAGGGGTTAAATATTGAAAAGAAAAAACTATTAAGCTATCAAATCTATGCAAATGCGGAAAAGCTTCGCTTCTCTCGTGTGTCCAACGATGCACCTGTTTTTTTTTATTTATTATTTGGTGACATCATCAGCAGCAAAACTCATCGAAATCCGAGATTTGTCTAAAAATAAAGGTATTCTTCCCATAAAACTTGGCCCCGCCAGGCATATAACAAGCCATAACAACCTCATACACGTCATCAACTTGGACAAATATACCAAAAAAATAGATCAGATTAATAAAACAATTAAATTATTTGAGGACAATAGATCCACAAAACTCTATACTGACACTACGAAACCATAAATCTTCCCATAAAACTTGGCCCCGCCAGGCATATAACAAGCCATAACAACCTCATACACGTCATCAACTTGGACAAATATACCAAAAAAATAGATCAGATTAATAAAACAATTAAATTATTTGAGGACAATAGATCAACAAAACTCTATACTGACACTACGAAACTAAAACTCAAAGAATTACAATCAAAATTGAACAATTTAAGCACCAAACGCAGAAAAAGAGGACTAATGGACGGAATTGGCCATACGATTAAATTAATTTCTGGGAACATGAACGCATACGACGCTCAAGAAATAAACCAACAAATAAGAATACTTGAATCTAACCAAGAAAAGATAAATACGAGCATAACCAATGGACACAATCTTAATCTTAAAATGATAGATTTAAAACCATTACTGATCATATCAATGAGATGCAGGATACAATAGAATTTTTTATGAATAGGAACATAAACCAATCGAACCTTTTAGTAAATACTACAGGCAGTATAATCAGGAAAGTACAGTATCTAAACCAGTAAAATTACAACCTAGACCTACTAACTAATCATATTAATGACATATCCGAAGCAATTATACTGGCAAAACTGAACATCATCCCTAAATTAATTCTTCACCCCGATGAAATTGAGCAAATAAGCGAACATTTAGATAAACAACCGATCAAAACAAACTTCACAGAAAATATATACGAACTTCTTGGCCTTCAAGCCTAACGGATCCAATATAATCTTCAATATCCAAATCCCTAACCTTGATCCAAACCCTTACCAATTTTTCCACAATCTTCCTCTTCTAATAAATAAAACAAAAATTATTGTCACAGAGCCATACATATTATACAATCAATATAAAATTATATACTTTCTTCAGAAATGTCAAAAAATAGAAAACATAGTTTGTTGTTCTTAATGTATAAATGAAGAAATACCTGCAAACTCTAGATGCATTGTCCACCTATTGAAAGAACAAGATGATGATTGTGTAATCAATGACATCGGCGAAACACATTCTATAGAACAGCCAGAACCGAACCTAATCCTTTTCATCAACACACCAAAGATAAAAATAGAAACAACCTGTGACATCAACAATAGATCGATCGAAGGAACATCCTTACTACACTACAAAAATTGCAAAGTTCAAACCAACAACATAACATACAACGATGATACCAACACCTTCTGGGAGGATATATATAGCACCAGCACCTCTTGCCGAAATCCACACTTCAACAGAAACCAAAATACTCACTCTCAAAAAATTATCGGAATACGACATAGAACAGAAAGAAGAAATCCTCACGTTATCCTCTAAAAAAAATGTACAAGGCTTCATAGAAACATTCATGTGGTTACTTATCATTACTTCGATCATCTTCATCCTCAAAACATTGCACTCCCAGAAAATCAATCAAGACATCCATACTGAAGCTGCAATCCCTTCGATCTCTACGCTTCAGACTAACGAAGGAGGAGTTATGTTCACACCGCACCAACAGCAACATGCGCCGCAAGAAGTCACGTACACCTGAATTGCAACATATTATGTTCAACAATTATGTTGAACATAATATGTCGGTCAATACTTGGTCAATGCAGCTAACACAGGAAATGCAAAATTAACAAATATTAATTTCAGTCTAAGAATCCAGAATAACAAAAATATTGCTTACACACACATTTATTAGTCTAAGTATAAAAAACTGAATAACTAAAAGTATAAGTCAATTTTGCATATTAGTTTAAGTTGCAATTAAAGAAACTTTAGAAATAAACTGATTGTTAAACCTTAAAGTTGTGTTTTTTTTTAAAGCTCGGTACGACATAATTCGCGCGAGTTACGACAACAACAACACCAGCAGCCACCTTGAAACCACCACCGAAACCGCTGAGGTCCAACCAACGGTCTTAGTAGCAACGACAACAAGAAGAGCAACATCAACAGGAACAATAACAACAGCAACAGCCACTACGAAATCATCACCATAAACAGCAGAAGTCCAATTTGCTGAATTATCACAAGAATTTTAATTATGCTATTGCAACAATGTATTTCTTATGTTTAAACAATTTCAACAAAGTAAAATCATTAAATTAGCCTACATTTATTCTAGGAATATATTCCTTTTGTTTATACGATTGCAACAATCTTAAATCAATAAGTTAGCCTACATTAATTCTAAGAATTAATAACTCCACTTTTCGGTTGGCTTTTTTATTTAAATGATTGCAACATTGTAATGTTGCAATCCATAACTAGGCTAACATTAAAATTATGTTTATATAAATGAAAACGTAGAAATAAGTCTTTTGGAAACAAACTTAAAAATAAAAGTTCAGTTGTTGTTCAAGATCAAAAAGAACAAGTTGTCTTACTTACCAGCTCCTGCAAAATACCTAACTGGCGCTGTCGTTACCTCAGTGATCCAGTGATCAAGATATAAAGAGTTTCCAATAAAATCAAAAGTGATAACCAATTAAAAATAACTTTGCAACAAAATACTAAAAAAAACTGAAGGAATATCAGTGAGTGAAGTTGCAAAGAAATAAATAACATAAATTGTATCACTGAAGGCATATCAGTGGTATAATAAAATAAAAAACAAAATAAAAAAATTATTTTTTACACGAAACAACTAGAAAAGATTTTTAACCACTGACGGAGTATCAGTGCTAATCTTAGTAAAATATCTCGACACTGATAGAGTTTCAACTCTTTATCACTGAAGAACAAATATTTAACTTATCATCACCAAAGAACAAATCTTAACTCCTCGTCACTAAAGGACTAAAGGAAAAAGGAGAAAACTGGCACTGCTACAATTCATGTAAGTCGAAAACTGAATAATAAAAAAAATCTAAACAAGATAACAGAATTAAAAATAAAGCAAATAAATTTTTAAATAATAAGTGAAAATATATATATGTCCATGAAAAAAAAAACAAACAGAACAATTTTTTTAAAGTTTTTTAAGTAATCTAATAATACATTAATAACTGTATTAACCAGTAAAAATAAATTGTGTTTACTGAAGTTAAAGGTGAAATAACACATAATTCATGTGAAAAAAAAGAAAAAAAAACAAATAAAAAATTTTTTAATATTTTTTAAATAATTTTTTAATACGATAATAACTATATTATCCAGTAAAAATGAATTGTATTTATTGAAGTCACACGTGAAATAACACATAATTCATGTGGAAAAAACAAATAAGAAACGTGCAGAAAATCAGCCATATTCCATTTCCCTGAGTAACCTCTTCAAAAGGAGAAGCCTTAGTTCAATTCCAGAGGAACCTAATAGAGAATTTATTATGGTAAGTGATACATCCCCCCTCCCCCTCATCCCAACCTTTACACCTGTCCATATGGACATTTTTCAATCACTTCGCATCCCAGATGCAATTAAGGATTTGCTTCAATATGATGGCAACCCTCGTCTTCTATACGAATTTCTAAAGTAGAGGAATTCTTATTACATACAAGAGGAGCTAATCATACGTCTCAAGGACAAATACTGCTTAGAGCAATGAGAAACAAGATAGTTGACCAGGCGAACGAAGTACTAAATATGTACGGGACGCCACTAAATTGGGATAACATTAGGAACAACTTCACTAATTAGGGATTTACACAGCTCAGCTTGCGACAATACAATAAAACTGTAGAAAATTTTTTCAGTGAAATTTCAGTTAAAATGAAACCTCTTACCAACAACAGTTAGATCAGTATGGAAATGACATAGAAGATGTTCAAAATTTCTTCCGATCAGCCTCACCGAATCAACAGGGTACATAGATGTACATAAACATTGATCCGAACTGGCATATGTTAACATATCGTCCCCTTTTAGTAGACCATTAAAATTTCTTATAGACACGGGAGCGTCATCCTCATTCATCAACCCTGAGTTCATACATAAAGATGATATAAAACAATGCAAACTAACTTCAATTTCTACTATACTTGGAAAATATACTCTTAATAAACAGGTATCATTACCTATCTTTCACGAATTTAATCAAAGTGGTAATCTCATATTCCTACTATTCAAATTCCATAATTATTTCGATGGCCTTATCAGAATAGATGCCCTTACTCAACTTGGTGCAACAGTAGATCTTGTTAACAAATCATTTAATACACAAAACTCAATTTCTCTTCAAGAACACCTTAAAAGCCTTAAAAAAGCTTTTGCAAAATTACGTTCAGCTAACTTTAAAATCCAATTAGACAAATCGGAGATTCTGCATAAGGAAATAGCCTTCCTGGGACATATTGTCTCAACAGATGGTATTAAACCCAACCCTTCTAAAATAAAAGCCATTCAAAACTATCCAATTCCAAAAACTAGAAAACAAATAAAAGCTTTTCTCGGGTTACTAGGCTATTACAGGAAATTCATTAAAGATCTATCAAAACTTACAAAACCTCTTACTGAATGTCTGAAAAAAGACAAGAAAATTGTAATAAATGATCGATATATACAGCCATTTGATACATGTAGACACCTTTTAATAAATGACCCAATCCTACAGTACCTAGATTTCTCCAAACCTTTTGTACTCACAACAGACGCTATGCGCTAGACGCAGTTTTATCCCAAGGCACGATAGGCAGTGATAAGCCAATTTGCTACGCGAGTAGAACGCTTTCCGACTCAGAAACAAATTATTCAACGATAGAAAAGAGTTAGTCGCTATTATGTGGGCGACTTAGTTCTTTCGGCCATACCTTTATGGTAGAAAGTTGAAAATAATCTATAAAAGAGGCAAACTTAATTCGAATGCCGACGCTTTAAGTAGAATAGTACAGGACAAATTAAACACTAACTTGGACATAAACCTTAACGATACAGAATCTACTCACGCTACAAACGGAACTACAGTTCACTCTGCAATAGAAAATCTCAACGATGGAAAAGCTATTTCCGAAAAGCACTTAATGATTTTAATCTACAAATAGTTCTAGAAGTATCAAGTCAAACACCTGAAATCACACTA
Source organism: Coremacera marginata (assembly GCA_914767935.1). NCBI lineage: Eukaryota > Metazoa > Arthropoda > Insecta > Diptera > Sciomyzidae > Coremacera > Coremacera marginata. The sequence continues at coordinate 90,725,317 of OU612046.1, read as the reverse complement.
GATATTCCATTTAGAAATAAACAAAGACGCACAATCCGAAAAACTAGTTATAATGAAGATAGTATTATTAAAATTTTTAGAAATTACATGGCACCAAATAAACTATCCGCCATCTTTACGGATGACGGTACATTCAGAATAGTCCAAGATGTGTACTCCACATATTTTTCCCAGAGCCAAACATTCCGTATAATGCGTTGCACGGAAATATTACAAGACATAGCACAAAGTGATGAGCGGGAGCAAGTGATTTGGGATTATCACAATCGATATAACCATACAGGATTAAATGAAACTCACTTTCATCTGAAAAGAAAGTACTACTTTCCATTTATGAAAATAAAATCACACAAACAAATAACTGTGATATTCGCAAGATACAAAAATATTATAGGAACCCCCCTAAAACAAATTTTGAAAAACCAGAAACACCCATTAAACCACTCGATATCTTGCACATAGACATATATAAAGGGTCCGCCATCAAACGTTTTTTTTTTCAACTAGTGCTTATTTCGTGAATGGTAACACTTAACACATGTCTGATTTGACAGATAATTAGTTTTATCCTTCCGCTGAACGAATATGGTTGTGTATATGCTTGAACAACGCTGGGAAATATTGCGACATTACTTTGAAAATCATGGTAATGTTGCAGAATGTGTGCGAAAGTTGCGTACGGATTTTGGAAGAACAGAAGCACCGTCAGCTCCGTGTGTTCGTTATCTTGTGAAAAAAGTGAAAGAAACTGGCATGCTCATAGATAAACCAAAGCGTGAAAAGCCAAAAACAGTGCGTACACCCGAGAATATTGCTGCTGTGGCAGAAAGTGTGCGTGAAGCGGCATCAACGTCAATTCCCCGTCGTTTTCAACAATTGAACATTTCGGAGACATCATTGAGACGAATTTTGCATAAAGACCTTGGTATGACGCCATACAAAGTCCAATTGGTTCAGGAGTTGAAGCCAACTGATCATCCAATGCGTTTTCGCTTTGCTGAGTGGGCCTGCGATCGACTTACAGAAGTTGCCGATTTTGCCAAAAAAATCATCTTTTCAGATGAAGCTCATTTTGATTTTGGCGGGTATGTAAACAAGCAAAATTGTGGCATTTGGGGAACAAAAAACCCGCACGCATACATTGAAAAGCCGATGCACCTAAAACGAGTCACTGTTTGGTGCGGATTTCGGTCCAGAGGCATAATTGGGCTATTTTCCTTCGAAAATGAGCAAGGAGTGGACGTTAGAGTCAATGGCCATCGTTATCGGGCCATGTTGAACGAATTTTTGTTCACAAAAATTGAAGGAGGATATTGACAACATTTGGTTTCAACAGGACGACACTACGTGCCACACAGCCGAAGCTACTCTCGATGTTTTGCGCCCTGTTTTTGAAGATCGCATTATCAGCCGCAGAGCTGATGTCGTTTGGCCACCTCGGAGCTGCGATTTGACACCGTTGGACTATTATTGTGACAATATTCGTTAATTACAAAATTGTACTTTATTTTTACTCTTTTATTTTCCGTAAATTGTAACGTTTTTAATATTTTATTAAAATTAACTTATGTTTCTCATTCCAATGTATTTAAAAAAAAAAAAAAAAAAAACACCTTATGGTGGATGATTTTAGCTATAAGTGTAGTTTTAAGGTTTTTGTATAGTTTGTAAGTACACTCAGTTCTGTTTTTACACGGTAGATACGTTCCCAAAGATTTCGTGCAAAAAAAATCGTGTAAAAAATGCATTGCACTTATGGAAAGGTAGAAGATTGGTTCCAAATTTAACAAATCTGTAGAAATAATACAATAAACCATTTTTAAACTCATATTTGCTGTGTTTTTTACCAAGCGAGTAGTCAAAAAACGACTGCTAAGTTGCTTAAGAATGTTTCTTACAACTTGGAAGCATTGTCTGATTTGTCAAAAATGTAAACAAAAAATATAAACAAAACAAATCCGAAGTCACAGTTGCCACCCTCATAGAAAAAGTACACAATAATTGAGAAATGACTTGGAAGCACTTTTTTTCGTTTGCTCGCTAAACTTTAAGCCACTATTAGTTTCCTGTGTTATTTAAGCGACTATTTCTATGATAAGCGGGCGTTTTTTTACAGCTCGCTTGGTAAAAAACACAGCAATTGGAGCGTTATAGCTAATATTTGCGTATATTTTTATTTCATTAACTTATAAAAGAATGCAAAAAAAAAAACAATTTCATAAACTTATAAAAGAATGCAAAAAAAAAAAACAATTTCAGAAACTTAGAAAAGAATGCAAAAAAACAATATAGTACACATACAATACAATAGGGACGACTGTTGACATGCATGTTAACACGCGGCAACACGGGAGTATGATAAAAATTAAAAATTTTATAGCGGTGAAAACTGTTAGTACTAAAATTGTTATTTTCAGAATTTGGGTCAATCGTGTTAAATCAAAATAAAGCGTGTAAAAACAAAATAAAGACTTATTTTTAATTCTTGTTAAATCAAATTCGTGTAAAAAAGTCGTCTTAAAACAGAACTGAGTGTATATATAATAGAGACAGCACGTCTCTACGATACCAACTTATGCCGGGAGCAAGCATTATATTCATATCAAATATCACAATCATATGTATTCTTCTCTACGATGACATTGACGTAGTCCGGCGTATAACTGTGCAGCGACTACGCTGGCTGGGTCATGTCCATCGTATGAACGACGAAGCTCCAGCGAAAAAGGTGCTCGAGGCGAGGGTCGCTGGTCAACGACGACGAGGGAGACCATGCCTCCGATGGATGGACCAGGCTGAGGAAGCCCTAACCGCACTTGGTGTATCCGATTGGAGAAGGCGCGCGCAAATCAGAGGCGCCTGGCGAGAGCTGATGAGGTCGGTTGAAACCCGGACACGGGTTGTTACGACCAACTAAGTAAGTAAGTAAGTATGTATTCTTCTATTTCATGTAAAGAAGCTGCCTCTCTTATTTTTTACTCCTAGAATAACACTCTCATAGTTCTAAATTATCTTGTTAAAATTATTTCTAAGTAATGACTGAATTGTAATAGAAAGAAAAGTCTCAATAAAATGAATGGAATTGAATTGAATATTACACTTTTTTATAATATTTTCTCTCAAATTATCACAAATTTAACACCCGCGACCACACTGTTTGCAACTTGGAATCATAAAATATTTTCTTCATTCGCAATTTCTACGAAATTCGTCCTTTTGACAACTAACCAACCTTTTCAATAACCACTCTTCGTTGACGCGTGAGGGCACTAAGCAAAGCGGCCCTAACTTATGGTCTGATTATGCAAACTTGACGTAACACAGGTTAACATGACGCAACGTGCTATGACTTTTACCAACGTAACAACCAGAGCAAGGTCAAATAAATCACTAGATCAATTAGTTTTTCATCGTTTAACTAATAAATTAAAAATAACTAATAATTAAAAATTAAATTTAAATTAAAATACTTAGATTTCGCTTCAATAAATTAACGCAAACATAGAATATTACTCAAAAATGCTAACAACCTTACAAAAAGCTCATTGTATATAGAAATGTCAGTCGACGTAACACAGAAATCAAAAGTCAACAGGCTTCTACGTCGTGTTACGTTTCGGCTTATTAGATACACGAAAAACGCGTTCGGTAGATTAGTATGTGACAAAAGAAACGGCTGTGTTGCGTAGATCTATGTTTGGCTAATTAGGCCATTATAATTCTGTCATGTTATAGACATACTATTCTGCTTGAGTGAACTGAACACGTTAAATATTATACGATATATTATACCAATAAATTTTTTTAAGTCTGATAATGTTGTAGGCTGGTTTGAACGTCCAAGTATGCTGCGTACTTGGGTGGTTAATTTAATATTATAAATGTATTTCACAAAAATTTCTTTATCCTCATATTTTAATAAATTGTGCAAAAATTCTGCTTGCACAACATAATCTCCATTTTGTTTATATCAAAGTTTGACATTTTTGCCAAACTTTCCTTTTCCTGCCAAAGGTTTGATGTATCTAAATCTTCTAAAACAATCTCCTGAACATTTTTTGTATTTGCTTTTATGTCTAATGTACCAATTAATTCATTAATTTCTTTGTAGCTGTTGTATAATTTTTATTTTAAACTCATACAATCTTCGCTATATTCTATTTCCTTAACTTTTGTTTTTTTTACTTTTAAAAAATTTAAGTTTACTATTAATGTCTATTTTTACTCTTTTTTATGTTTAATTTAAATATTTGAAGAATTATAATGTTGCTTTTAATTGTTTCCATATAAATTTTTTTAATAGATTATTACTTTTTATTTTTAATTTGCGTGGAACACCCTGTGGTAGTGCCAACCTTAAGAACATACGAATGAAAGAAAATTAAACAAAAGAAAATAAAGAACTAAATGCTGTTTAATAATTCATTGAAAATTTGCCGTCGCGTGTGCGTAAAAAAATTATTATTCGCGTGTGCGTAAAGAATATAAAAATTTCATATAACAAAAATGTTATTAGTAAAAAGCGTTTCGGATAGTTATGAAGTGTTTCGCGATATTTATTTAATTTATTAAGCGCGATATAAACCATGTGGTATCTACACGATATTTATTTGGTTCGAAAAATATATGAAAAAGAGAAAAAAAATATCATTGCTTAAAAAAATTAAAACAAGAAAAAAAAAACGAAAGAAAGCAAAGGTTGTGTATAAGTCTTCGTTTTGTTGTATAAGTCGATCCAAAATAATAAAAAAAAAAATGGATTTGAAATATGTGATACATTAGTATTTATTTTATTATTATTTTTTTTTATAAAATTCAATATAATAAAAATTCTAATATGTTAAAAGAAAGAAAAGTGGTATAAAAAGTTTTTTTTATTGCTGCTGCTACTGTTTCTGCTGTGCTTCTTCTTCTTCCTGAGCTTAAGCTGGTTTTCCCGTTCGGCTATTTCTCAACCAAGCGCAGCCAGCTGTTTGGAAATCTGGTTGGTTCTCTGCGTTGAATATGCCTTTCAGCATAGCCAGCCCCCTCCTCAGCTTCACTAGCTTAGCTCCGCGCCTATGCTTCGGTTTTTCCGTCGGAGGTATCGCCGCCAGTTTTTGCTAATTCGCTGCTGCTTGCCGCCGTTTATAGACTTCTATGCTTAGGAGTTGTGGTCCGATGTACGCTGGCTTGTATGCTAGCGCTTGACCGTCACCTCCAGCGCGCATGTACTCCTCTATGCGTTTTGCCACCGTCAAAATTTTTTCTGCTGTCTGCATAAGATAACTCAGGTTCGCCGTGTTGGCAGGATGGTGGTTTTGACGCGTGTTAGAAAACTTTTGACATGAGTAAAAAAATACTTAAAAAAAACTATTAGCGTTAAAAGTGCCTTAAAAAATTGTTGTTGCCAGCGCTTAAAAACGCTGTTGGCCTGTTAAAAAAAGAGACTTTTGCGGTGCCGTCACCCACAAATTGGTTGGCTGCAAAAGTTAGTTTATTAAAAGGAGCAATGTTTGGAAGCTCAAAAGTTAGTGCCTTTATTTCAGAAAATGTTCTCCTTATAAAGGCAAATAACAGGATTTTTCATGCATAAAATTTAATGTAACAATTAGTTCATATACTAATAATTTAAGCTATATGAAAAATTCTAAGTGATAAATATATATAAAAATGATCATCATTACATAGAGTGCGCGACATTTAAATAAAGTGTGTGCTGTATATCTACAGTGCGTGAATGCAATAACAAAATAAAGTCCAATGTTCGTTTTGAATAAATAAATAAATGTGTTTAAGTATCTTTCACAGAAAAGTTTAGTTTGTAGAGCCTTAATTATGAGTTAATATTTCAGTAAATAAATGTGTTTAAGTTTTGTATGAATAAATAAGTAAATAAATGTGTTGAAGTGTACTTAAGTGTAGCTTATATAAATGTTTAATTTGGAGCGCACTACAACGCGCATTTTCGTGTTCTAGAAGGTTTATTATTTATATAGTCCATGTACAAAATTTCGGCCGTCTACCATTATGTTAAGAAGAGATAGATATTGACTTTTGGCCACAAAACAGAACTGGCTGGCTCACTGTGCCCCGGTTTGGATACTGACACTTTGTTTATTTTCACCTTTGTAATTTTTAATTCTTATGCGATATTTCTTGAAGAAAAGCTAAAGTAAAACCACTTCTCTAAAATCATTTCATTTAAACATTTACAGTCCAAAAATACCCTAACGTTTAGAGTCTGGCTATGCTTAACAGATTTGTAGTCATTATTTCCTGTGTTAACTAACTTGAGTAGTTACTGTAATAAGAACAATCAGCAATTCCCTGTTTTTATCTGACATATTGATACTAGTATGTGCTTGTAGGGATATTTTGATATGTGTTGACAGCTAGCGTAGAATGTCTCCCAGTTAAACTTTGACCGTCAAACGAATAAGCTATAATAAACATATATCAAGCAAACCAAAATTTCTTTTATTCCTGCAAATATTTGATAAGCCTACAACTAATTGCAGTTACAATAACGGAAAGCATTTTAGAAAGTTAAATATTTATTTATTTTATAACATACGTATACAATTTTTAAAATGTTCTACATGTTAAGAAATAAATTTCAGACCCAAAACTTCAATCAATGAATTAATAAAAAGCAGGATATAAATAAAATGCATTGGCTGCATTCCATCCGAAAGAGTGCTCAGGTAGCGAAGTAGCGCAAAATATTTTCGCTCTCTAAAATGGTGACCGCTCAGAGAATACGCTGTGTGAGCGCTTTATGCTAAACACCATTCAGCCCGAAAGTTGTGCAACAGCTACGTAGCAAATTTTCCGCTAAATGCAGCCATTTGCAAATTTTTCAAAAGCAGTTAATGTCAAAGCCAGAGATTTTAAGGGAAAACGATATCTGTGGTTATAATCAGGGTATGAAAAGATCCGCTCGCATACCTTTGTAAGCGTACCATTTCAAAAGGTACACAAGAAGTCGGACGAGCTCGCGAACGCTTACTCTAGAAAATATTTTATATTATTTAGAGTCCATTGCAACTTTTATGATTTCTGTAGACTCTATGTGGCGGCCGTGGCGTAATGGGTAGAGCCCACACGCCAGAGAACACTGATTCAATTCCCACCTGACGCAGAAAGTTATTTCAATTGAATTAATTTTTTGTCCGGCCGTCACCTCTCTGCAGACAATGGCAATCCTCAGAGAGTATAAACTGCAATGAAAAGCTTCTTGAGAACATAAGCCATTCGGAGTCGGCATAAAACTTGTAGGTCCAGTTCTCGATCATTTTTGTTCAAACATTTGACAACACTCACAACACCATTGATCATAAGAAGCTCAAGAAGGTCAAGAAGCCTTTCAAGGGCTATAATGATTATTATCGTTTTCGTTTGTAGCCTCTATGTACAAAAAACTATAATTCCATGGCCAAAAGACTCTATAGGGATGATGGTTATGTATATGGTTTTAGTTGGGTTATTGGTATGGTTTTAGTTTCTGTGGACTCCTTGGACAAAATCTTGAATTTTTCGACAAATACTTCCAGTTTTGTTCCAATTGCAATATTTCTGGAACTAATGGTTCACTGGGATTTTTGGATTAAGTGGACACCTTGAATAAAATCTTTTTGACAAATAGAATTCGCGTGGACAAATAGGTCCTACTTTCAATATTTTTGGTACTACTTGGGCCATTGGAACTTTGTCGAGTTTGATTGACTGCGTGGACAAACATTTTTTTGGCATTTTTGTTCATGGAGTTTGACAAATTTATTTTTTGACACTTGCGCACGGCTTAAACAGATTTGTTCCAGTTGCAATATTTTTCCAACTAGCTGGGGCATTGGAACTTTTTGGGCTTAGTGAATAAAATTTTGAATAAAATTTTTTTGACAAACAGGTGTAATGTACTCCTAAAGTCACTATTACTTCCCAACATCTTTTTTCATGAAAACATAAAAACTCTTAAGACCACCAACACGCAAACACATAAAACTGAATTTAGGTGCATAGCCATTAACAAGATAATTTCAAAGAATTATCTGTAACTAAAGAATATAACTAGATATTTATAGCTTGCACTTGAAAATCAAAATTCCGATAAGTAATTTTCTTACTCATGCTTACGATAATTCTTTTTCATCCCCTTAAGCTTGCGCCGCCAGACATACGTAATTCTTGGCACTAGCGTAAACGACAACAACAACAACAATAAAATTATGAATGCATTGCGCTAGAAAGAATTTTATGTTACATCAGTGTCAATGATATATTTAAATCAAGGCTAAAATAAACGCACTTGTTGTTGGTGTTTTAAATTTCCATAGAAAAATTAAAATATGTGATCGTCCAAAAATGCAATTGATTGGCGATCGATGTTACTGACAGAAAATAAGGGAGGAGCCATGAAAATACTGCAGAATAATTTTAAGAATAATACTGGTAAAAATTGTATATATAGTAAAATATTTTTAAAATAAGGAGAGAATCTAATGACAGATTTTGACGATCAGTTCGAGAAGCCAGAACTAAAACTTAAAATCATTTTTTAAATTCAAAGCCTTAGTGGCTTTAAATAAAATTAGCCTTAGTGGCTTCAATAAAACTTAGCCTTCGTGGCAGTATGATTCAAAACCCTGCGGCTGCTTAAAAAGGCGTGTGCGCCCTAATACATGCAACCAACGAAATCCTAACACTTTACAATCTATTATACTCTACAAATCTTCTTACACCACATGGCGATCCTGCGGAAAATCGATCCTGCATACACCAGATCCTGTTAAGCAATATAACAAAAATAACATTTTTTTTGATCAAGCGAATTCACCAAAATAAATGGCAGATATAGACGACAAGAACATAGACGACTTCAACGAGAAATTCAAATTTCAACTTGTAAAATTTATTGAAATACAACGAAACGACATCAAAAACATCAAGTCAACCACAGAACCAGAGAACCACAGAAGCACCAACATACAAGGCGACTCCAATCTCGGGCCCCAAAAAGCTGACAATCGAAGAACTGAAACAACGCCAACAAGCACACAAAAACCCAACAGACCCGTACCATCTAATAAACATAACAAAAGGAAAAGAAAAAATACAATTTTATCTCCTGTATTCAATCTTTTAATAGCTAAAAGACCTAAAATTCAAAATCCAAAATAAATTGGAATAAAATGTACTGCTTCGTTTGCGGGGAGAAAAAAGAAAAACACCAATTAATAGTACACCTGAGGACACATAAAAAGATTTTCAAAGCCATGGAAAAAACCATGCGTAAAATATACAGACAAGAGAAAAATACAAAGAAATAAATAATAAACAAAGCACACGTTCAACATCCCGCCATATACAGCTTTCTATTGAACAATGTTGGGCAACAAAAAAGAACGAATAAAAATAAACGAGAATATAGGAAACAACCTTGGGTCAGCTATAACGAAGACAGAACTGCAATCAACAGCTACCACCATAATAATAACAATAATTATTTTAGGTATATTAGCATACATATTCTATAAGTTAAATTTATATTATAAAAAATACGTTTTAAAACACTTCATCACAAAATGTTAAAAAAAAAACATTTTTTAATGCTATTTAAATTGAAATGAAATTTCTTTCAATGAATTTGTAATATTTTTTCTACGCAATTTTTAACAATTTTAAAGTTAAAACAATAAAAATCAACCTAAAAATAAACTACCAATAAAAAACACACAAAAAACGATAGAAGTTAAATTAGAGGAATTAAATAAATACAGAAATAAATTTCAATCACACAAACAGGCAATAAAATGGAACTATTAACTACTCAAACTAACAGAAGAATTTTTCAGATTAGTAAAAGAAACTAAATCATTATTAGAATCACAGTTGGAAAATATACCAAACATGGCAGAATTCAACATAGAAACTTTAATGAAAATAATCCCTATTTTCTAAGCAAATAACAAAGACTAAGACGGATTTTTGAAATTAAGGGAGTATTCCTTGTCGCTAGGCTGTTTTTGGACCCTTTTTGAAAAACTTCTCATTTGAAAACGCAAAGAGTTATTTAAATTCCATTTCATATTTTTTTTTTTATTGTATTAAGAACATATTAAATTAAAAAAAAATTCTTTCCTTTGTACGAGGGCTATTCAAAAAGTTGTCGGCCTTCAAAGTTAAGCGTCGAAAAAAAAGGTATGCTGCTTGCGGCCCGGATACTTCGACTTCGAATTATCTGAAATAGAAAAGTAAACGGCGTTAGATTCAGTACAGATGTAATTCTGGTCCCTACCTCAATCAGAATTTTGCGATTATTTTTTAGAAAATGGCTGTCATTGAAAAATTAAAAACCGATTTTGGGTCTTTTTTTTTAAGTTTAGTGTAAAAAAAAATAATAAAAAATTATTTAAAATTGTGATTGCGGTAGGAACCAGAATGGTGACAATTTTGCGTCGATTTCACTTTGTTTCATCAAAATCGGCTCAGAACTATTTGCGTTTATTGCACTTGGTTTCATCAAAATCGATTCAGTAGAACCGGAGAAAAGTGACTTCGAAGTTCAAAAACGTGATTTTAAAAAAAACTCAAAGAAAATTTTAGGCAATAAGACATTTATTTTTTTGTGAAATACTTACATATATCAATCTGCAATGCCAGCCCCATAAAGAACTCCTTCCTCTTCTTCAAAAAATGAGGACTCAGCGGCTCTTTGTGCTCTTCGGGCAGTTCTACCTTCTTTTTATGCGGCCAGAGCTCTGACTTCGGACCTTTTCAAACGTTCTTCGTTCCGAGACATGGCGAAATCATATGTGACGTTGCCAATCGGAATGCCCATTAGGTTCATTATTTGAAGTATTGGCGAAAAACCTTCGTTAAATATGACAGTTGCAATATAATTGGCAATCTCAATAGTGCGTGCGCCGGTGTGCATATGCTTCGTTGCGAATGACCACAGCACTGCGTTGATTTCTATTACTTTTTCTATCCATTGTCTTTAGCACAAACAAAAATTTTTATCAAAACTGTACTTTTCAAAACTGTATGCGCGCGCGAGTTATAAAGTCCTTTTTAATAAAAGACACTTTATGTTTTAAAACACAACTTCTTTTATTCAGATCAAAACTAAAACTAAACTTTCTTACAACTAACAGAATAAATGTTACTTAAAATATACCAATAGTTTATCAATACAAACATATCAATGTAAGAGAATTTCTTCTTTTCTTCTTTCTCTTTCTTCGTTGCAGTACAACGAAGATTACAAAATGTTTATGAAGTTACAAAACACTTAAGTGGGTCTCTGGGTTTGTTGGTGCAGTTAAAAAAAAAGAGTAACATGATATTTGGAGTTGCTTAGCTGCATATTTTGAATTGACAAATATGTTTGGCAATTAATGAATTTGAATTTAAGTGTTAAATGATTTGGGTTGTTGCAATGAGGCAATAAATATTTAGTTTTTATTGTTTCCATATTTTGGAACAATTTCTTGTAATTTAATATTAATTGCCTCGTTTGTAACTCCTCCCCCATTTGATCTGAGACTCTCCTGGATCTCATTAGTTATAATTTTTTGTTTGTTTACAAATTTAACTTTATTTTTCTTAAACATTATTAACATAAATATTACAGCAAGTATAATTAAAACTAATGTTACATTTATTCCATAAGAGATGTTCTTATGATAATTTAGTTCTTCAATTTTTCTTATATTATTATAATGTTCTGTAATGATATTGTTGAAGTGAATGGGTGCTATTTCTGTCTTATTAATTGTATTTTCGTTCGAGTAAAAGTATCTGTCTTGGATTATTTCTATGTGGTTCTCGTAGTTTTCCTCCCCCATTTGTATTTTACAGTTACTAAATGTTACTAAATTATTTTTTGTAAGAGTAATGTTTCTATTATCGCAATTTTGTATTATTTCGAGGTTGTATGCATTCGTTACTAGCATTGTTTGTTCGTCCAATAGTTGTGTGTCTGTTTTGTTATTAAATTTATATTCGCAATTATTTGTTAAAATACAATTTTTACTTTTCTTTAAATGTTTTAGCGTTACATTTTCTTCGAAAGTAAATGTTTGATTATTGTAATTTATAACGAATTCTTGGTTTTGAATTACTTGCATGAACTTCGAATTCGGAATTGGTGTTATTATGTTAAGGTCTGTCCTTATAAATGATTGTGATATCTGTATAGCAATAATAATACTATTGTCTTTATAGTCCATTATTCCTACCTTGAGAAGTTTCAGTTTATAAAAATCTATATTAAATGTTTCTATTTCTGACGAAGTCAATATACTTGGGTGGACTATGTTATTTTTTGCTGCTACTATATTATCTTGAATTTGATCTATTTTTCTTTCTAGGTGTTTAAGTTTCAACAGCTGGTCGGTGTAAAGCAATGTTCTTAAAATTTCGTTATTTTGCGATTTTATATTTAGAACAGTTGATTTCATTTTTATTCTGTCCTCTTCTATAGCTGTTTGTAAAATATTGAACGTATCATTAAAATGTGAGTTTAATTGTATTTGTTCGTTAATTGTTTCTATTGCGTTGTGCGAGTTTTTATTTGATATTTCTAAGCGTTCCAGAATTTCCTCCCTATCGTCATTGTCCATAGTGCCAAAAAGCCATTTGTGAGCTGAACCCACGAAATTAAGTAATCCTCTCTTTGTTCTGGTTTTGTTTGGAATAATTGTACGAATTTTTGATTTTATTAAATCTATTTCATTTTGCAAAAGTTGTTTACTATTTTCATCAAAATGGTCAATGTTAAGTTGTATTTTATTTAAAATATCAATAATTGTGTTTGTGTTTATAATGTGTATTACAGTGGTTGTTTGGTTTACTATTTCTACCTGGTTTAGTTTAATTTTAACGTATCCAGATGTTTCATAAATCGGGCTGATTTGCATTCCCATTACTGTTGTTGTCGTTGTTAGCAATATTATTATTGTTGCGAACCCCAAGGATGGTATCTGCAAATTTAAACGGTCGTTTAATATTACTTTCATGAACATTTCGTAGTAAATAATTTCTGTATTTTGGTTGTTCTTTATGTCTCAGATTTGTGTAGTTTTTTATGAACCCTCGCTCTCTATTTTCTGTGTAGTCTTCTCTTTTTTCGTTACGTTTTGTTATGGCTTTAGTCTTTTGTTTTGTAGTATTTGTTTTTATTGTCTGCTTACTAACTTTTTCATTTTCCACGTCAAACGGTGTACATTTTATAGTTGAATGGTACGAAGCATTATAGTATTCGATTGCTTCTGCCATTTGTTCTTTAATTGGTAGCTTGTTTTCAAGGTTAAGTGCCCTAAGTCTTTCTGTAAGTGTGTTATTTAAGCGTTCAACGTCTGAGTTTCCTGTATGACTGTTTGGTTTTGCGAAATGTATTTCTATTTCTTCTTCTCTACAAAAGTTTTTTACATTTATGCTGTTAAATTCGTTGTCACTTATGATTTCATTCATTTTTCCTTTAATTGAGATGTAGAGTCTTATTTTTTCGATCAAGGTTTGACTATTCCTATCTTCTAAATAGAGACTAACAGCGTGTTTTGAAAATTTATCAATAAAGTTGATAAATGAATGTTTGCTGTTGACATATGTATCTATGTGAATTATTTGGTTAACATCAGTTGGTGTTTCTGTCCTTGCAAATTTCTTTTTTATTGGGTTTCTGTCATATTTTGCTCCAGTAAAAATATTGCAGTTATTAATTACTTTTGTTATGAAGATCTTTAAGTTTGGGAAAAATATTTTTCTTTTTATTCCTTCGTAAGTTGCTTCTATGCCTGAATGACCTGAATTTATATGATATAAAGAAATTTGTTTTAGTGTTTCGTGTTCGTCCCTCATATCTTTAGCAAGGTGACTACATTTAACAAATTTTATTCTATGATATTGAGAATACATTTCAATTATTTTTAATTGTACCTGATGGTAAAATCTATCATTTAAATATGAGTAGATTCCCGTTTTTCCATCTTTAATATGTCTTCTTAGTATGTCGGAAATATCGTGTGGTATTTCTTCCTGTTGAATATATATGCGTTTCTTGGCATCTATAATTTCAAATTCTTGAGTTTTATGTTCTACGAGAATTATTTGTGTCTTAAATCTGTTCACAACGGTATCTAAAATGGGTATATGATTTAATGCTTCTTCCTCTTGAGAGTGAACTGTTTGAACTTCCAAAGAATCATTATCATCATTTTCTAGGTAATTTATCTCATGGCTTCCTGTATCAATTCTACTAAGAAAATCTGCTATTTTATTATCTTTTCCTTTAATATAATCGATTTTAGCATCATATTCTCCAAGTTGTATTAGCCAACGTTGGAGTCTTGGATTTATATCCTTTCCTGAGTGTTTGGCTTGTAACCACTTCAGTGGTTGGTGATCAGTATGAAGAATAAACTCTTTACCAAACAAATACGGCCTAAAGTACTGCACTTCCCAAACTACAGCAAGAAGTTCTTTTTCTACCGTTGCATAATTCTTTTCGTGGTCATTAAGTGTTCTAGACGCATAGTAGATAGGGTGACCGTCCTGCATCAAAACAGCGCCTAAAGCAAAATTACTTGCATCGGTGACGAGTTTAAACTGTTTATTGAAATTTGGGTATCTTAGGATGGGGTAATCAGTAATGATTGTTTTTAATTTTTCAAATGCTGAAATATAGTTTGGATCATTTTTATTTACTTTTAAATCCTTTTTAAGATATTTTATTATTGGGTATGCTACTTTAGCATAATCTTTGATGAATTTCCTGTAGTAGCCTGTAATTCCTAAAAACGATTTTATTTGTTTTTGGGTTTGTGGTAATTTCAGGTCTTTTATTGCGCTTATTTTATCCGGATTTGGTTTTATACCTTCCGATGTTAAAATGTGTTCTAAATATTGTGTTTCTTTACACATAAAATTACATTTGTCTATTTGGATTTTTAATCCGGCCTTACGTAGTGTGTTAAATACTTGTCTGATATTCTCTAAGTGTTCCCTTAAGCTTGTGCTGAAGATGAGGATATCGTCTAAATATACTACGCAGATTTTGTTAATGTGCTTTCTCAGGACTGAATTCATCAATCTTTGAAATGTTGCAGGTGCATTTTTTAATCCAAAAGGCATCCTGGTAAATTCAAAGTGTCCGAAAGGAGTAGAGAAAGCTGTTTTTTTTTTCTATCTTCGGGTTTCACTAAAATTTGGTGAAACCCTTTGGCCAAGTCTAATGTAGTAAAATACTGTGCCCTGCCCAATTTATCTTAAATTGATTCGATATTTGGAATTGGAAATTTATCACAAAGTGTGATTTCATTTAATTTCCAGTAATCGATTACGATTCTCCACTTTTTTGTACCCGAATTGTCCAGTTTTTTGGGGACAATCCAAAGAGGGCTATTGAAAGGTGAGTTGCTTTCAACTATTATGCCTTGTTTTAGCATTTCCGAGATTTGTTTTTCAATTTCGACTTCGTGAACTCGTGGATATCTATATACTTTTGAGTAAATAGGCTGACAGTTTTTAGTTATTATTTCATGTTGGATTTCATGAGTAAAAGACAAATTATCGTTTTCAAAGTTAAATAAATCTTCAAATTGTTGTAAAAGATTCTGTAACTTTAATCTTTCTTCTGAATTAATATGATCAAAATTTATATTTTCCATTAAGCTGTTACTAATGGGTTCTAACGTTTGTATACTTTCAATATCGAATGGGTACGGACTATCTAAAAAAAATATTTTATTCCCTTTTATCTCTAGAAACCTGTTTTCCAGATCAATTCTTGCTTGTAAAGTTGTTAATACATTTTGCCCTATAATAGCATCATAATTTCGATTATGAAGATTAACCACTTTCCAAGATATGGTTCCTGCTTTTTGAAATTCTCTTAGTATTGGAGTAATTTTTTCGTTGGTAATTTTGTTTAAACCATTAATTGTCGAAAATATTTTTTTAGTTTTTGTAGTGGAAAATTAATTAATACGTTAGGTTTTATAATGCTTGTAGTTGAGCCTGTATCAACTAAGCATTTTATATTCTCGTTACCAATGTGAATTTTTATTATTGGCAGTTTACATTCCGAGGCTCGTTTTGAAAATTTATGTCGTCCTCCTGAATGTTTTCAATTTCAATTCTTTGGTTCTGTAGATTTTGTCTGGGTTGTTGAGAATTATAGTTTTGTCTGTATTGTCCTGAATTGTTATTTTGAATATATCGACCAGAATTATTATTTTGTGGATATCGTCCAGAATTATTATTTTGTAGATATCGTCCAGAACTATCATTTTGAATATAGCGTCCAGAACTATTTCTATTTTGATTTTGTTTTTTGTGCCTATAGTCTATTGTCCTTGGGTCATCCAGTATTCTTAGTAAAGTGAATTTATTTATTATATCGTTAAGTGAATTGCAATTGTCGATGTTTGCCCTAAATTGTCCGTCAATTTTGTTTAACAAAATATCCGCTAAGTCTCTGTCAACGTGATTTGCACTATAAATATTTGGTTTCACAATGTCGTATTCGAATATTTCGTTTATTTCGTATTTTACACTGCTAAATATTTCAAATAATTCTCTTAAATTTGATACCTTAATTTTCCTACAATAATTGAATACCTCTGAATAAGTTTTTCTTGGTTGAAATTGTTGTCTCAGCTTTTCCTTGACTTCATCCCATGTTGCGTTGTCTCCTAGTGTCCTGATGCAATTCCCAGCTTCTCCTAAAAGTTTTTCGTTGATGATGATCTGCAATCCAAAATTGTACAAATCCTGGTTTTGACCACATAGTTGCATCACTTTTTCCACTGATTTGATGAAAGAAGTAAGAACATGTCCTTTTCCAAATGGTTTGACTGCTCTGAATTGATCGAGAATTGTTGCTGGAGTTAGTTGTAGCATTGACAATGTCGATTGTTGATGTGTTTGTAGGTGTTGTGCAAATTGTTGCTCTTGTTGCTGCTGCTGTTGTATAATATTTTGTTGTTGGAGAATCTGCTCCTGTTGTTTTTTTATGACCTCTTCTAGGTTGTTCATAGTGGTAAGCAGTTGTTCCGAATTCATTTTGGACACTTTTTAATTTCTTCGTTTTAGTTAAAATAAATTATTAAAATTATATAACTTGAGTTATATTTAATTGCGTACAGTCAAAAAGTAAATTTTAATTTATTAGATTTATTTATCTTGTTTCACTTAACTTCCGTTTAATAACGTTATAAAGTTCTTTAAAAAAAAAAAAATCTTTAGATAATTTTTCTTTAATAAAGTTCTTCTTAATAATTCTTCGGAATTATTTGTAGCCAGTTCTAAAGTTATTTTTAATAATTCTTCGGAATTATATCCTGCCGACTGCGCCAGTTATAAAGTCCTTTTTAATAAAAGACACTTTATGTTTTAAAACACAACTTCTTTTATTCAGATCAAAACTAAAACTAAACTTTCTTACAACTAACAGAATAAATGTTACTTAAAATATACCAATAGTTTATCAATACAAACATATCAATGTAAGAGAATTTCTTCTTTTCTTCTTTCTCTTTCTTCGTTGCAGTACAACGAAGATTACAAAATGTTTATGAAGTTACAAAACACTTAAGTGGGTCTCTGGGTTTGTTGGTGCAGTTAAAAAAAAAGAGTAACATGATATTTGGAGTTGCTTAGCTGCATATTTTGAATTGACAAATATGTTTGGCAATTAATGAATTTGAATTTAAGTGTTAAATGATTTGGGTTGTTGCAATGAGGCAATAAATATTTAGTTTTTATTGTTTCCATATTTTGAAACAATTTCTTGTAATTTAATATTAATTGCCTCGTTTGTAACTCGCGCGTACGGTTTATAACTCAATTTAAAGTGAACTAAACGCTGCCAACATTCGAATACCTAAGCTCTAAAATGCGTATTCATTTATTTTTAAAATGCTAAAGAACGCGATGAACGAAATTCGGTGGTTGCTTCAAACCGTTTCATTCAAAAAGTAGCCAAATTATCGCATTTTTTTTTGGCGAAAACATTGCTGGACAAAAAAAGACATATCTCCTAAAGTATTTCGAATTTCAAAAAACCCTTTTAGGACGATATTCTCAAATATCCAAGCTATAAAAGTATGCAAAAAATAAAAAAAAAAAAAATTTTAAAAAATGTTTGCCAACCAAGAATACTCCCTTAATAGAATTATTATATGACATATATACAGCAGATAACAAAAAAAAAAAGGTAATAGGAATAATAGTTAGAATAAAATTAAGCGCGAACGTGAAGACTACTCTAGGATACACCGCAAACATTGACTCTCTAACAAGTTTAAAGACAGCACTACAAAGCTCATACAAAAGTAGTTTAACCACAGCCCAAGTACACATTCAGTTAGCTACAATAAAACAAAGACAAAACACAGTAACACAATTCAAAGACAAAATAGTGATCCTTATATCTGAACTAAACAATCTGCATATAGCAGAAACAACAGGCGATGTCGCACAAAAAAAGTCATCATCAAAAGGAATGATAGCTACGCCTTAACAGTGTTCAAAAATGGATTGAACGACGATCTAAAGCAAACTATTTTTGCAGCTCAGCCAAAAACTCTAACCGAAGCAACTAATTTAGCACTTGAGTTAAAAAGGAACAACAAAGCAAGCAACCAATTGCTATATTATAGAAATTAACCAAATAAAAACAAAAATGGAAACAACTATCAAAGAAACAACGCACATACCAATAACTATACAAACCGTAGATATTCCAATAACAATAACTAGCAATCGCAACTACAACAACAACCGTAATCGTACACACCAGAATACCAATAACAACAACTCATTCAACAATCACAGAAACACAAATAACGGCAACAATTTTAACAACTCGAATCAACGAAACAACAACTTTAATAGGAATCAAGTATCATGAAACAATAGCTATAATAATAACAGCAGCTATAATGGAAACTAGCGTAATAAAATAAAATGTACGTTACAAAAGTTAATGATCAGGGAACCGAAAATCGCTCGGAGATCAAAGCACAAGATCATCCGGGACAGCAAAATTAAAGATCTTTAACATCTAGGATAACACCACAAATTACATAAATATTAGATGAATAAGCGCAAAAACTTACAATTTCTTTTAGACACAGGCGCGGACATATCCATATGCACACTCGAAAATATAAATGCACTAAATCTGATGACGGGAAGACAATGCAAACTACACTAGGAACAGTAATATAAAAACTCGATTTCAAAAACCGTATAGTACCCCATATATTTCATGCAGTAGATGATACTTTTTCGATAGAAACTGATGGCATTAGAGGCAGAGCAAATACATGTGCATAATAGACTACGAAACGCAAATATTGACCACAGTACTAGACGGTAGAGACGTAATAGTAAACCTACACGTTAACAAACACGCATACCACGTCATACCACCACCCTATAGGAACAAACTAACTTGTTTTTAAAAACAACTAATTAAAAAACTAGTTTAAAATAAACCAGTATATGAACTACTCTGAATTATATTAAGGCGGCAACTACTCTGATTTTGACATGTTTTAATTGCAAATTTTTATTAGATTACAAGTTTATATATATTTAACCATGTTATTTCATCAAATATTAACTATAGGCCATCAGTAATAGTTTTCAATTGGTTATTTTAAAGCAATTAAAAAAATAGTTTAAATGTAACTAATTTAACAAGTAGTTGAAAATATATGCAGACGAAAGTCAATTGACTTATTTAGCGGACATCGCCATACAAAATAAGTTAGTTCGTTCTATGGAAAAAAGTCAGAATTTCAACTAGTTGTGGTTGACAAAAAACTACTTTATCAATTACTTTTAAATTAGTTGATTTTCCTACAGGGCAAGGACAGAAATAATACACCCAATTTTTCTAGACATAAAAGAGGACAAAGTTGTTTTAAACGAAGAAATTTTGAAAGGAATATTTAAAGCCAACTCGATAATCCCAGCAAAAAGTAAATGTCACATTTGAATACAACTGTTGAATAAATAAACTGAAATAAACTGTTGAATACAACTGATGTAGAAGTAA
This sequence comes from Coremacera marginata, assembly GCA_914767935.1. Lineage (NCBI taxonomy): Eukaryota > Metazoa > Arthropoda > Insecta > Diptera > Sciomyzidae > Coremacera > Coremacera marginata. The sequence goes on along the minus strand of OU612046.1, from coordinate 90,705,267 downwards.
AAATAACTAAATTCTCACCAAAAATGGAACCACTCTCAAATTTACTCACAAGTAAAGCATAAAAAAACAACGACAAATGGTTCAAAACACTACTTCAAGAATTAAACATAAACACGAGTCATCCTTTAACAGAAATTTTTAAAATATATCAAAATATTTTCCACTTAGAAAATGAACAACTAACAGTAAACAATTTCTACACCCTAACACTCTCTACAACTGATAACACACCAACTTACATAAAGAACTACAGAGTACCTCAAACTCATGACGAAGAAATACATAGACAGATAATAGATTTTTTTGAAAACGATGTTATAGAACACTCAATTAGTCCTTACAACGCACCATTATTACTAGTACCCAAAAAATCCAGCGACGACACTAAGAAATGGCTATTAGTTGTCGATTTTAAGAAATTAAATGACAAATTGGTAGACAAATTGGTGGACAAATTAGGACGAGCAAAATATTTCTCTACACTTGACATGACTAGTTCCTTCCACCAAATACCACTTGACACAAAATCAAGACCACTTACAGCTTTCTCGACAAACGACGGTCACTACCAAATTAAAAGATTACCTTTTGGATCGAAAATATCCTCGAACAGTTTCCAACGCATTCTTACTTTAGCATTGACAGGTTTAAGCTCAGAAGCATTCCTTTATGTTGATGACATTATAATCTTCGGATTATAATCATATTCATATATATATATAATCATAATATATATTATATATTAATATATACAATATATTTATAATATATATAAACAGCATCACAATGACAATCTAATTAAAATTTTTGACAGACTTTCAAAATATAATCTAAAACTGAACGCAAGCAAATGCAAATTTCTGAGACCGAAAGTAGAATATCTAGGACATTTGATAATGCAAGAAGGTATTAAGACAGACCCCTCAAAGTATGACACAGTTAAAAATTATCCCATACCTAAGAACGCAGACGACGTTATACGGTTTGTAGCCTTTTGAAACTACTGCAGACAATTTATAAAAGACTTCGCGACAATTGCACAATGTTTAAACAATATATTAAAGAAAAATCAACCATTCAAATGGACAGAACAATGCCAATATGCTTATGAAACGCTTAAGCAAAAATTAATAGCACCTCCAGTATTACAATATCCGGATTTTACAAAATCTTTTATTGTAATATCTGATGCTTAAAATTTTGCATTTAGAGCAATTCTATCAAAAGGCGAAATTGGACATGATCTGTCCATATCCTATGCAAGCAAAACCTTACAAAAGCATGATCTTAATAAACCAGTAATTGAAAAAGAATTACTTGCTTTACACTGGGCCATTAACTTTTTTAAACCTTACCTGTACGGAAGAAAATTTATTGTTCTGACGGACCATCGACCTTTAGTCTCATTATTTAGTCACAAAAGCACATAATCAAAAATGACAAGGATAAGACAAGATCTTTCAGATTATGATTTCAAAATCAAATTCAAACAAGGAAAGATCAACAGCAACTCAAACGCGCTATCACGAATTCAAATAAATTCGGAGATTTTAATCAATATGATACCCTCAGAAGAGGACAAAACAAAAAATAAAGCATTGGTTATAACAAGGGGAGTCAATAAAAACCTAGCAAGTAAAAATGAACAAGAGAACTGCACATCTCAGAACGAGTCTGATGAACTCATTATATGGGATTGCACATCTATTACTGACGTCAAAAATATAAAATGATTAAAATTCAATGTAAACTAGTAAGAATGGAGCTTCGGCAGGGTACCGAAGCTAAAATACCCCCCGCGGCCATATTGAAGTATATTCGAAGTCTTTAGTCACGACATACACGATGATATTCAGTTTTATATATTAACGAAAGTTTTCCTATTTTGATGACACTTGTATGTCACTTTGTATGTGAGGTAGGCGTGGTTTTGATCTGATTTTGCCATATATCATAGGGATGATTCATATTATATATCAAAGCTAATGTGCAAAATTTCAAGACATTTCATTAATTTTTGTGGATTTTTAAGAGATTTTACGTTTAAAATAAAGCCACTTTGTATGGGAAGTGGGCGTGGTTTTCTTCCGATCTTGCCATATATTATACAGATGGTTTATGTTAAATATCAAAGCTTATGTGCAAAATTGTAAAACATTTCTTTAATTTTTGCAAATTTTGAAGAGATTTTACGTTTATAATCAAGCCAATTTGTATGGGAGGTAGGCGTGGTTTTCATTCGACTTTGTCAAATATCATAGTGATGGTGTATATTATGTATCAAATCCTATATGCAAAATTTCAAGACATTTCTTTAATTTGAGCAGATTTTTAAGAGATTTTACTTTTAAAATAAAGCCACTTTGCATGGGAAACTTTGCGTGGTTTCCATCCGATTTTTCCAAATTTTATAGCCAGGATTAAGACTGAAGAGCAAAGCTTAAATGCCAAATTTCGAGGCATTTCTTAAATTTTTGTGGTTTTTAAAGAAATTTTATGGTTAATAAAAATAAAGTCACTTTGTATGGGAGGTAGGCGTGGTTTTCATCCGATTTGGCTCATTCTAGAACTTGATCTTTTTTAAAAATTAACTTATATTTTGAATTTCATTGCGATAGCTTAAAAATTGCGGCTGTAATAGTGCCGACAGTCGGGCAGATGGACAGACGGAAATCGACTCAGGAGATGATGCTGATCAAAAATATATATATTTTTCTATACCTGCTACGCCTCCTTCTTGGCAAACAAACAAACAGAATGAGTTGGGGTATAATAATAAAAACAATACACGTGTTGAAATTACAGATAATATCGTACAAGTACGATGTGGTGACAATCCAACGAATCTAGATTCGACTTTGGAGAACTTTCATCTCTTATGAAAAAAAGGAATATAAAAGACCTAGCGCTAGAAGCAAATTATGCTATATTTCAAATGTTTGATAAAAATTAATTTAAAAGAAAATTTAATACGCTGAAGCGGATGAAAAAATTAAAAAGTAATAAATCGCTTAATATATGTACCAGAGAACTGCACAAGCCTGTTCATTTGCAATTTCAAGTACTTGCTAAATTTATGAATACAAGCGCGCTTGAACTTGATAAATTTCAATCAAGTTCAAGTATACGTGAAATTAGTCAAGTCGACGTCAGCTTGTTACCCGAATTTATGAACGCGTGATCAACGACACGAAGAAAAAACAAGCGGCAGCAGACTTGAAACGTACGTCATAGAGATTGAAAAGCTTGAATTTGTTTGTGAATTTTCAAGTAACTCAACTTACTTGCTTAAGGAAAGTAAGTAAAACATGTTTAAAAAATTATTGTGTAGACTGCTTTTGAGTGCGAAAGTAATGATTTTTTTTAATGTGATTTTATGTTACTGAAGGCAGAGTTTAAGAAAAATTTGTTGGGCACAAGGGCGTACCCAAATAAATTGCTTTAAAAATAGTTTGCGAAAAATATGGGTCGCTGATAAGGCTGGTTCTTAAAAATGATTTCTTTGTGCTTTTTGTTTTTAAAAAATATTTTGTGCTGTCAATCGGGCCAATTATTTGGATTCTGATGTCAGAATATAAAAGGTTTTTTGACACTAGGGTGGACCCTAAAAATTTTTATTTTTTTTTTGTTCCTGCAAGATTTTGTTTTATTTTTAAATAAAGCCGGACAAATTCTTTTAAGTCTGGTGTAAGAACACTAAAAAGATTTTCGATAGTAGGGTGGACCCTAAAAATACTTTTTTGTGATTTTGACAGAATTCGCCAGTTTTTGCAATGCAGTCGGATAAATTATTTAGAATCTCATGTCAGAACATAAAAACTTTATTTGGACACTAGGGTGGACCCTAAAAATATTTTTTTTGGTGATTTCAACCGATTTCGACGATCTTGCAATGAAGACGGACCAATTATTTAGAATCTCATCGCAGAACATAAAAAGTGTATTTGGACACTAGGGTAGACCCTAAAAATATTTTTTTGTGATTTTGACTGATTTCGCCAGTATTTGCAATGTAGTTGAACCAATTATTTAGAATCTCATGTCAGAACATAAAAAGTTTATTTGGACACTAGGGTGGATCCAAAAAATATTTTTTTTTTTTGTGATTTTGACCGATTACGCCAGTTTTTGCAATGTAGTCGGACAAATTATTTAGAATCTCATGTCAGAACATAAAAAGTTTATTTGAACACTAGGGTGGACCCTAAAAATATTTTTTTGTGATTTTGACAGATTTCGCCAGTATTTGCAATGTAGTTGAACCAATTATTTAATATGGCCGCATATTTTGTTTATATACGATTGGACACATTAACAGGCTGACACACAAATAGATAAAAATTCAAACAGGCGCAGTGACAAAAGAATAATTTTTTAAAATCAGTCCGATAAATTTGTGGACTGGCAAACTAACAAAAGATTATACATACATTCAAGCTTTATTTTCATATCTTTGGACACTAATTAGTCTTTTAAATTTTAACCATCTGCAATTTTTTCTGATCAAAACTGTTATTAGATTTTAAAGAATACAACGCCTGTGTTCAAAACAGCTTCCATTTTCATCGAACCATATGACTTGATTATACGCGCATTTAAATTGGGTTCAACTTTTTTCGAAAATGCTTTTGTATTTGTAAATTGAAAAATGTTGTTGAAAAATTTAGAAGAACTCGGCGGAAGGATTTTTGAAGACAAGTCTTTTGTCACTATAGTTTTTGATTTAAATAAAACTTTCCGAATCGAAAGAAAACTTCTCCAACTTTACAAGATTTTCTTGGCAACTTTCGCATTTTATTTTGTTAGCAAATTTCGCCTTCATGCCGTACCGAACAAAATATCGACCAACTTAAGGCTTAAGGGAGTTATATGCTAAGGGAGGTATTAAACGGCTAAAGGGAGTTATATGCTGAAATTTGTTTTACTTCTTCTATAGTAGTATACTCATAACGATTTGGCAGTCAATTTCATTCCAATATTAAGTCATTGTCCTCTTCACAATTCTTATTACGACAACGAAAATTATTTGTTAAGATCTTCATGGACAATATTCGTCCGGAGAGATACTGAAATTCTCCCACGGACTGATCGGTGTTGTTACCTAGCTGTGACCTAACTACACAAAAGTAATTTTTGAGGGAATCTTGGTTTATCCTACCTAACATAACGAATTTCACTTCAGGGTCCTGGAACAGATCATAAACCAAGGATATCATTTATTTCAAAGTGAAAATTAACCCTCTGAAACAGTGGTTATTTCTTGGAACTTCAAGAGCTTACGAAAGTAGTTGTCAACGAAATGTGTATATATATTTATATGAATATATATAATTGTTGTATATATATGTTGTTACTATTATTATTTTATTTTTAATTATCATAAATATGTTTAATGTTATACAAACTTAGCCTTTACTTTTTACTTAATTGCAAAAATCGATTGTGTATAAATTTTTAAAATTTCCTTCCTAGGCAATAATCGTTCAGTTATTTTACAGAAAAAAATTTAAATAAATGTACTGAAATTCAGTTTTGCTTCAAAATTGAAAATGTGCTCACAACACTTTTTAACTTTTACAGTTAACTTTAAAGTCTTACATAAAAATTTAATTGAAGTTATTAACAACAACTGTATACATATATAAAATAGCATATCGATGGCCATACGTTGACACCTCGTACCTAAAAATTCATTCATTTTACAGGAGAAGCAAAAGACTTAACAACAATTAACAATTAAAATCAATCAGCAATTTTATTTTTAAAAATAAAACAATATCAGTACTAAATATTTTTGAAATGAGAAGAAGAAGTCATTAAGTATAAAGAAAATTCGGGATTTTGTTTAGTGTAGTGTTTGTCATTTTGGAAGAAAAAGCTTGGTTAAAATTTTTATACAAATATTAAAAATATCAATTTCAAAAAATCGTAAATTACCAGGTGTCAAAATATGGCCATCGTAATAAAAAAAATTGTATACAATAAAATATAATAAGAATAAATTACATTTAAAAAAAATTTTGTTTTTTACTTTATCAAGGAGAAAGGGTTTTTAAATGCTTTAATTGCATTTATTTCAGCTAATTTTTATTTTTTAAAATCTTAAAATCAGCTTTTTCAAGTATGCAAAGAAAGAAGAAACATTTTAATAAACTATCCGGCCATAAAGCACGCATACACTTCTTTGCATTGCTTAACATTTCAAGTGTAGTTATATCGAGAATATAAGTACAAAACTGTATATAAATAATTTTTATGTTGATTAAAAATTGGCTATATTGAAATGCAGAGTAATAAAAATATTGCATATAAACATTGAGAGTAATATCAGTTTGTGTGTTGAATAACTCGTAAATTGATAATATCTATTTAAAAATTCTATTAAGCAAAAATGCCAACTGTAGAGCTTCCAATAAGAATAACTTCAAAACGCCGAAAATTTCTAGCTAACTATACCACCAAATGTAAGCAATCTTAACAGCTGACTACAATAACAACAACACATTCAGTCACACGCATGCTTGCTAGCGGGGAGAAGGGAAAGGGGTAAGATCATATCGACAGCAGAAAACAAAAAGAATATTGCATGCTTTGTTTTCTGATTGCCTGGTAGCAAGATCAGAAATACAAGCACTTTGGTTGTCTTTTGTCATTTGTCAAGCGAAAAATGAAAAATCCAAAATTTATTTCATTTCAGCTTGCACACATACATTGAAATCAGTGCATCAGCTTACACACATTCATTCATATTTGTATCGACCCTGTAGGAAAATCAACTTATTAAAAAATATGAAAGTAGTTTTTTGTCAACCACAACTAGTTTAAATTCTGACTTTTTTCCATAAAACGAACTAACTAAATTTTGTATGGTGATGTCCGATAAATAAGTCAATTGACTTTCGTCTGCATATATTTTCAACTACTTGTTAAATTAGTTATATTTAAATTATTGTTTTAATTACTTTAAAATAACCAATTGAAAACTATTACTGATGGTCTAAAGTTACTAATATTTGATAAAATAACATGGTTAAATATATATAAACTTGTAATCTAATAAAAATTTGAAATTAAAAGATGTCAAAATCAGAGTAGTTGCCGCCTTAATATAATTTAAAGTAGTTTAGCAATCACTTGTTTTAAGGTAGTATTTCAATTACTTCATATATAATGCAATAAAAACTATTTAGAATTGCAGTGGATGCCGCCTTAATATAATTCAAAGTAGTTCATATACAAGTTTATTTTAAATTAGTTTTTTAATTAGTTGGTTTTAAAAACAAGTTAGTTTGTTCCTATAGGGGACCTAAAAAACACTTACACATGCGCTACGCCTTACACACATTCATTCACAAATCAGTATCGAAAAAAAAAACTTGCGCATGCTCTACAGCGCGCACATGCGAGAGCGGCAGAGACAGACAGGGTTCACGACGCGCGTGTTGTGCAGAGGGCAGAAGAGAAAAGGGGTACGATCATATCGAAAACAAAAAGAATATTGCTTACTTCTGTTTTCTGGTCGCCTGGTAGCAAGCCATTCATTTTGTTGCTTTTTAGTTCTGTTTAGCTCTAATTTTTTTCCGCAGTTCTAAACTGGGAACCGCTCATCGAAAAATGTCAAAACTAGTAAGGGTGGAGCTTCGGCAGGGTACCGAAGCTAAAATACCCACCCGCGGCCATATTGAAGTATATTCGAAGTCTTTAGCCACGACATACACGGTGACATTCAGTTTTATATACTAACGAAAGTTTTCCTATTTTGATGACGTCACTTTGTATGGGAAGTAGGCGTGGTTTTGATCCGATCTTGCCATATATCATAGAGATGGTTCATATTCACATGCAATAACAATAGAGTTCAGCTACTACAGCTATATCGCACTTCCTCAGCATTAACCCATCTAAAGCCACTACCCAGTAATCATTGAAAATATCACTGTTATGGATACCCGTGACCACAAACAAGTTAATGTGGGAAAAATTTACCCACCAATAAATGGATTGGGCTCAGGGACAACACATGACGTAACAACTAACCATGCGTATACATAGATCAAATTACACAACTAATTTTAATCTACTTTTGAGTTGACCTTTTGACAAATTAACATCAAAAACGCTACAATTGTTAACAAAGGAACTCATGCGACTTAAAGGAGCAGTAGCCATAAAATTTGTTCTACTAAATGGCAAATAAATTAAGTTGTTAGCGTTTCTACTGCTTCTACGGTTAGTGTTAAAATTTATGCGAGAAAGAAGTTCTGGAGAATCGAATACACCTGTTATGAGCTCGTGTAAATATACGATATCTGCCGATTTCCTTCGATCACCTAAATACTGCATTTTTAATAGTTTTAAACGTTTTTGGATTCTTTCTATTCGATCAACATGCACATTGTAACTTGGGGACCAAACTTGACTTGCATACTCTAAGTGAGGACGCACGATTGCATAATACAACGTTGTAGTTGTAATCATAAAGTTGTAAATTCTTTGGCCCAGCGTTTTACAAAACCAAGCATTGACAAATATTATCAATATGAATGTTAAACGACAGCTTAGAATCCATGCATATACCTAGGTCTTTGATGGTGTCTACACAACTCAAGGCAGAGTCTTTAATCTTATAATCAAAAATAAAATTATTTCTTTTTCGCGAAAAGGTCATAGTTTGGCATTTATCTGGATTTAAAAACATATTATTTTTAGAACACCAAACTTCAAAGGATTTTAGATCAGACTGGAGTAGATCTGAATTAACTCTAGAATTAATCGTTCTGTATATTTTCATATCATCGGCATAAATAAGCAGATGAGAGTGCTCAATGACATGAGTTACATCATTGATAGCTAAAATAAACAGAAGAGGACCAAGGTGACTATCCTGAGGAACACCTGATCCAGCAATAAATTCAGAAGACAATGCGCCTCGGAAACGTATTTGATAAGATCGCTCCACCAAATACGATTTAATCCAGTTCACAAAATATTGTGGAAATCCCATTAACTCAAGTTTAAATAAGATTAGATCGTGTGGTAGCTTATCAAATGCCTTACTAAAGTCAGTGTAAACACAATCGACCTGGTTACCAGAATCAATAGAATTTCAGCAGAATGTTGTAAAATCGAGAAGATTAGACACAGTGGATCTGCCATTCACAAAACCATGCTGACGAGTTGTTATGACTTCCCCACAGTGAATTTTCACCCGATCATAAACCATCCGCTCAAAAAGTTTTGGAATCGATGAGAGCTTAGCGATAGGCCTATAGTTACTGACATCGTTCCTGTAACCCTTTTTAAAAATAGGACTTATAAATGATTTTTTCCAAAAAAGTGGAAAATAACTTTCGTTAATAGATTTATTGAATAATAAAGAAAGTGGTTGACTCAAAACGGAACCGCATTGTGTTAACACTGCGGCAGGAACACCGTCAGGTCCAGCACCAAAGTCCTCATCGATCGATCTAATATACATTAAAATATCCTCTGGAGTGTAGGATATATGTTCCAAAGATACTCTGGGTTCGGAATTCATATATTCGAAGTACTCTCCATCAGGATTAAAAGAATCTGAACAGAATGATTCTTTAAAAAGATTGGCGAATAGGCCACTAATTTTGACGGGTTTGTCAGTAAATCCCTCAGGAGTTCTAAATGAAGAAGGAAATCCATCAGATTTCTTCTTTATGTTTACAAATCCCCAAATTTTCTTTGGATCTGTCAATATTCTCAGCTTAACATTATTTAAATATTCGTGATATAATGTAGCTGAGCGATTTTCAAATTCCAGAAACAAACGTTTGTAAGTTTCTAGGTCGTTTGAGCCTAAGCTACAGACGTATTTCTTCCATGCCCTATTCCTGTTGTTGCGAAGAGTCTTTAAATCCTTTGTGTACCACGGGTACGCAGAATTCCTCGCAAATTTGAGACTATAAGGTACGGATTGAGAAAACACAGCAAAGAGTTCCATATAAAAAAAATGTATGGAGTCATCAAGGCAATTTCCTTTTATATATTCTAAAATTGCATTAAGGTTACCATGAAGCAACTGATTCAACTTTAAAAAGTCAGCTTTTTTAAAATTGAGTTCATAAAGCTTATCTGCTGAATTAGAATTTACTATATTTGCTCTGTCGGACTTGTACCAAATACTCAATGGTGGATGATATTCATCAACAGTAGTTAGAGCATGAAAGGCCCTCTTAACAACAACATTGTTACTGTCTGTAGTTAAGACCAGGCCAAGAAGTCTTTCAAGACTATTATAAATACAACTCACTTGTTGTAAGTCTGAACAAATATTATCAACAAATATATGTTCTTGGCGGGTCTTCGAATTAGATTTACAATAGTACGTATCATCGTCAGAAGAATGCCATTTTAAATTAGGTAGATTAAAATCGCCCAATAATAAAATGTCGTCATTAACGTCAAGTAAATCAATTATGTAATCTATGCACTCCGCAAGGCTTGCATAGACCTCTACACTACTCTTAGGAGGAACATATGCATTAATAACATATACATTAGAGCTACAATGTATAACTTTAACGCAAATTAGTTCAATATTAGAAGAGCAGGGAATGTCAACAATAAAACTGACAAAGCAGTTCCTTACAGCCAAAAGGACACCACCACCGACAGAAGAAATATTGTCAATGTATCTGTCTTTTCTAAAAACTTGAAAACTATTGTCAAACAATTCCAAATCAGTAATGCTTCCGTTCAACCACGTTTCTGTTAACGCGATAATATCCTCAGAGCAATTTTCAGTTGATAGAAATAAGCTCTGCGTCTTAGAACGTAGTCCCCTTACATTTTGATAGTAAAGGGACAGCCTATTTAGTTTTTTTGAGTCTGGCGGGCGGCTTGAGTCACCCTTTTAGACGTATTTTTTGGCTTGAACTCAGTAACAAGAATATTATCGGCCCACAAATTAGATTTAAGAACAGTTGTAAAATCTTCGGCTGCAACTGTTAGAATAAAAGAAGCATGTGAAGGCTTATTACCAATTTTTTTGCATGAACAGAATGCATTTGAGTTCACTAACTTGGATTGCCTGACAAACGTCAATATATTTTCTATTGATGTGTCGGGCTGAAGACGTGAAATGAAAACATTTCTGGTCCTCGAAACTGCTCTTAAAGTCAAATGACTGTTAGGCGTAGTTGAAATCGTATTTGGGCTACTAGTTAATGGAGGAATAGAAGATGGTGTATAAGAAATCACCGTATTATTATTTTCTGATGGCATTGCTGGGGGCTGCTCTGCCTTGGAAGGTCTGGAGGACGCCTTCCGACGCTTATTTTTGTTTTTGTTTTTCCTCTGTCTTTTAGAGCTTTTAAGGTCTTTTTCTGATGGAACTGACAAAATTCCGGAAGATGCAGTCATGGACGAAAGAACCGAAATGTTATCCTGAACAGTAATTTCATCAGAAACGCTGGTAGTGGGTGCGGCACTAACTTCGCTAAAAAATTACACAATTTCTCGGAAGTTATTATTTAATAAGTTAAGGCTTTCCCCAAAAAGCTTTATTTTAGAATAGAGTTCATCCGGGGAAAGGGCCCTGCACGAAGCACAATACCAGCGAAGACCAGATCGGACTGACATTAAATCGTCAAGGCACGATTTAGAAATACCAGCACAAGAAGCATGGAACATTCGCTCACATGGGCCAGAGCAGCTGAACATAGGGTACAGAATATTCTGGCTTTTGCATTGCTCGTTCAGAGAACAAGCAGCAATATTATCAATGGAAAAATAATCCATTGAAAAAAAATTTAAATTATTTTGTGAGCGCTTTTAAATGTAAAATGTGCTTTCAGGGTTGGCACAGTTAAATGCAGCGTGCACAAAGTGTTAAGCACAATAACAACACTAGAGACTCTCACTGCACAACAGATAAACAAACACCGCACAAAGAGGAATAGAAAAAATTAGGCATACAAACACTAGATTGTGTGAAGTCCAACAAAAACTGTTCTATATTAATAACATAAATTATGTAATCACTAAAAGAACACTCAACAAAATTAATTTTTTTTCTTTTAAAAACACATAAATACAATTCTTAATAGTTTTTAATACAAACGATTTAACATAATTTTAAATTTTCCACTATATAATTACTATTACAACACACACTAAAAAAACAACACCGATACCGACAAGTAGACGAGATCAACTGATATAAAGTAATATAAAAATAAAAAATAATATAATCATATTTTATAAAGCTACAAAGCTAAAGTGCCAAATTTCAAGACATTTCATTCATTTTTGTGGATTTTTAAGAGATTTAACATTTAAAATAAAGCCAATTTGTATGGGAGGTAGGCGTGATTTTCATCCGATTTTGCCAAATATCATACTGGTGGTCTATGTTATATATCAAAGCCTATATGCAAAATTTCAAGACATTTCTTTAATTTTAGCAGATTTTTAAGAGATGTTTTCTTTTAAAATAAAGCCACTTTGTATTGGAGGTAGGCGTGGTTTTCATCCGATTTAGCCCATTTTCGAACTTGATCTTCCTTTTTTAAAATTAAACTTATGTTTTGAATTTCATCGCGATAGCTTTTAAATTGCGGCTTTAATCGTGTCGACAGACGGATAGACAGACGGACACACGGAAATCGACTCAGGAGATGATGCTGATCAAACATACATATATATATTTTTCTATTACAAGCGAAATGACAAAGTTAATATACCCCATACGCAGTACGCGTTTGGTATAAAAATACATACTTACGATGCAGTGCGAACCGATACATACTTACGATGCAGTGCGAACTCACAAAATCCGTAATTGCACACCCCATGGAGAATAAAGACGCGAATCAGTCGCACAAACGTTAGTCGAACAGTTAATCTTGAAATTTGGTTTATTTAAAAAATTTAAATCTAGCCATGGAACGGAATGTACGAACGAGTTAATGAAAAACATATGCGAACTACTAAGAATAGAACAAATATTTTCAACCCACTACCATCACGAGACACTTGGTGCACTTGAGAAAAATCATAGAACACTTGACGAATACCTTTTGTTTTTTGCCGATGATTTCAGATGGGACAAATGGATACCACACCACATGTAGATAATTCTTACACACCTTTTGAACTAATTTTTGGAAAACTACCATCCCTTCCTATTGATTTAATCTGTGGCAAAACAAAACACTATAATGTAGAAGACTATTAAAACAAACTACAAATAAGACCAAAAACTGCATTAGAAAAAGCTATAAATCTGATAAACATTGTAAAAAACAAAAGAAAACTAGACTACGACAAAAATGTAATAGTATCAAATTTTAAGATAGGAGACTTGGTTTTAGTGAGATTGGAAAATAGAAAAAAAAGTCAAAGTTCAAACCACGGACCTTACCATAATAGAAATAAATAACAAACGCAAAAAAATGCATAATAATATTTTAAAAAAAAATATAGGCGTATAATTAAACATAAATTTTGTTAATTACTAGAACATTTAAGAAATTCAAAATATAAAAATTTTTCTTTATTAAATTTACTTGTAAAAATCAAATATGTTTAACAATAAAATTACGATTACATTAAGACTCAACTAAATTTTATAAAAGCAAAAATATTAAAGTAAACTCTTCTAAGATAATTTTTGAATGTATGAATGAATGAATATACAATATATAGTACTACACGTAATAAGAAAGATAATAATATTATATTATAAATACTTTAATCATTGAAATACAAATCATATGTATATACACTTTAATTTAACATAAATAAGTTAATCATTAATGCCAGAACTGCACCTTCTTAAAAATTGTACTTTAAAAAGTAAATTTTCGCTTGAGGGTAAGGGTGTAGTGCACTCCTAAAGTCACTATTACTCACTATTACTCACTATTACTCCCAAAATCTTTTTTCATAAAAACATATAAACTCTTAAGACCACAAACACGCAAACACATAAAACTAAATTTAGGTGCATAGCCACTAACTAGATAATTTCAAAGAATTTTAATATAACTGAATATTTATAACTTGCACTTGAACATCAAAATTCCGTTAAGCAATTTTCTCACTCATGCTTATGCCCGTATGATACTTTATTTTTTTTGTCCAATTTTAAAACAAGTGGTGCGTGGGCAAACTTAACTCTTTAGTTTTCAGCGCTATGCGAAGTCAGAAAAATTTTGTTTTTGCAATTTTTGTTTTCACCGTATCCAAATTAGGGTTTAGTTAATTTTATGTAGACAATTAAAAAAATAATAATTTACAATCGAATGAGTTTTAGGTAAAAAAATCCAGTTTGTATCAGTAAAAAATTTTAACTATTGGTAACAAGTCATCAAATTTTTTTATTGGATTATTTATTAACTCTTCATATTGTTTCTTTTTTATTGTTGGATGGTAGGGGTAAATTTTTTGTTTCAAGGAAATGGTTGACCAAGCTGATTTAAAACCATTTTTATTATCCTTTATATAATTAAACGTGGGACTCTACAAAACAAATAACATGAAATAATTGTTATTGCTTTGAGCTATCTTAGTTTTTGAGATATTGAACTGAAATTTCGTGATTCTTCATTCTTTTGCCACCACCTTTCATAATTTCTACTGCATGATTCAGAAACACTTTTGCATTTTTGACTTGCTCTTTTGGCCAATTAAGAAGAATTAAACACTAAACTAAATCAAATTTTGAGAACTTTATTGAGAAAAAGAATTTTTTGCAATGTTTATGTATGTGGATTCGTGCTTTGCTATATTTGGTAATGGTTTTCATGGCTCTGGGGGTCCGGACCAGCGGATTTTCCCCATATCTACGCCACTGATTGAAAGAAATTATATATTTCACTATTTTTTTACCAGCTTAGTGATAGTGAAACATTTCTCTACTATCACTTTAGAGACTTTAGTGATAGTGTGTTTTTGTTGCACTATAACTAAATTGAGTGGTAGTGACTAAATCTCCACTACACTCAAATAGTGCAAAATTTGAGCAGTCACTACATGAAAGCTGAAATTTAGAATATATGCACTCAACTTTCAAATATAACGGGCTTTGAAATTATTTTAGATATACTCGAACAAAACAAATCTATAATTTAAAATATAACTTCTAAATGGGGTAGTGTTTATTTTTATTTGCTGGAGTGAAAGACTTGCTCGGAGAAATACGTATAGATTAAGCGATTTTAATTTTGAAAAACTTGTTCTGCTTAAAGCTAATAATTGTTAGCGCCTTTTGTTTTTCTAGTTTTTGAATACTCAATACAAAAAATGAACTGTTGACCTTTTCTTTCAATTTATTGAAAACTTTCTGCGTTCCACTACCATAAGTGCAGGTATTTTTTTTTTGCACTTTTGAGTGGAAAAAAGTTGCACTAAGCTATAGAATTTTTTCTCCACTATTCTTAAGTTAATTTGAGTGAAATTTTTATCACTTTAAGGCTTATATTTTTCAAATCATCAGTAAACACCAAAAAAGATAATTACCTAGATAATTGTATCATGGTCGCACATGTTGGATTGTTTGAACGTTCAAAAAACTGTTCCGTTGCTTGTTGGATAGCGTGTTAAATCGTTTAAAAGGAGCTATTGCTTTTTTGATATCTTATTAAATTTTTATTTTTTCCATTTTCAGTTTGATGAAGTTGTAGAAATCGGTTGCCTTAGTGTGATTTCATTTTTAATCCAAATTTGAAACATTATTTTTGCTATATTTTCAGATACAAGAATGTATATACAAATGTACTATAATAAAGTGAATAAATGTAAGCTTTTTGATTCACCATTTACTCATGTTTTTTTTTAATTTTGCAACGATAATCGACGGCAATACATAACCGTCTATTAATGCCTTAATTTACACATCGCTTATCTGTATATTTCAGGACCTTGGGAACCAGCCTCACCCTACAAAAAAGTCTGACTATTGGTATGCATAATCCTTAAATGCAGCTCAATTGCCTTAGAACTTTCTCGTTTAATGTTTAATGCTTATCCAAGTAGTGGTTTAGATACTACAATCAAAAAACGGACAAATTCACTTAAAAGTATAACTTGCAATTAACATGCAATTATGGGACAACCCTTATTTTAAAAATTTCCAAGGATGTAGACTAAAAGGCTGACTTTTCACCTTTTATTTGGTACAACAACCGTTCTTCTGCGATTAGTGGTTTGCATACAGCGAGTTTGTATGTATGTACATCCTTGTCTGAGCTTGTATGGTGCTGCACATACATTGTGGCTGACTGACCAGCTCTGTTCCGACGTTGAACTGTTTAACTGTTATAACTGTTATTTATATGCAATATACAATCTATATAACAATTTTCAGCCTTTTCAAATCCAAATAATTATTATGCAAAACTTGACATCTTTGATAGCATATATGACCCGCCTGTTCTACAGTTGGCTTGACTGACCACAGTATGTGTCACAGTATGTGAACAACTACGATAATCAATTCCAAAGAAAATCAACCTTTTTAAATGAAAACAGTTTTTAAAGCGCTGGCTTTTAGTCTATAATTAGAGAGAGGAGAATTTTTTGAGGTAATTAGATTCGATTTATGTTAGCCATTTTTATAGAAATAATCTGTAAAGGAAGTCTTTCAACAAGAAAAATTGGACGTCAGGGAGCTTTTGTGTTTATATATCATTCAAGTTATGCAATTATATAAATATGCAATAGAGGTTTTTTGACTCTCATAAAAAAGAGTGGAAAATCATTCCCATCTGTCAAAATTTCTATAGATTATCTTGGGATTTCTTGTCAAAATGCGCATCGGCACCCCACACTCAAGATTTTTCAAGCCACACTGAAAGCTATAGCAGCGTACAAGCCCGAACAGAACCAAAGCGGGTGGACCCGTCCAGAATAGGAGCGGTTGTCGGATCAGCGTTGCATTCCGGTGTAAATTATTCATTTTGGGAAAATTATTTTGTTCTGAACTTACATGAATGCAACACAGACACACAAAACGAAACATTAGCTCATGAGAAAAACTATGGAATTAACACTGAACACAGCAAATCCTTGGCAAAAATACGGCAACACTTTCGCCACTCAAAGAGAGTCCTGACAGCCGTCGGAGAAAAAATATAATAGATTCTATTCTGCACGTGTGCTTAAATCAGACCCTATAGGAACAAACTAACTTGTTTTTAAAAACAACTAATTAAAAAACTAATATAAAATAAACTAGTATATGAAATACTTTTAATTATATTAAGGCGGGATCCACTTCAATTCTAAATAGTTTTTATTGCATTATATATGAAGTTATTGAAATACTACTTAAAAACAAGTGGTTGATAAACTATTTTAAATTATATTAAGCCGGCAACTACTCTGATTTTGATATGTTTTAATTGCAAATTTTTATTAGATTACAAGTTTATATATATTTAACCATGTTATTTCATTAAATATCATTAATGACCGTATGATACTTAATTTTTTTTTGTCCAATTTTAAAATCTGAAAACAAGTGGCGCGTGGGCAGGACAGACATATTTTATAAGAAAGGATAAACATTGTTACTTTATTATATCTTGCGCTTTTAAGAGCTGCTGCATTAAAAAAATTAAAATTAGCTACACACATCACTTCCAATTCAGCATACATTTATATTAAATAGTTTGTTAACTCTAAAAATCTCAAATTAATTATTTACAGCACAGTTAATATATGATCTAAACTTAACGAAGAACGAACTGAAAGAAACGGCAAAAAAAATGCAAAGAACATACAGTCAGTCCTACAAATTTTTCTCCAATTCGTACCATATGCGTACTCACTCACACCAATTGAATCCATGCATTCGTGCTATTTGAACTGCTCTAGTTATAATTTTCAATGATCAATTTAATTAAGTATCACACAGGCTTAACTTTAGGCTTCACTAAAATTTTGTTTCAAAAAGACATATTTTTTTATTTACGACATTGAGCTGCAAGACAGACCTGGTAAACACACTTTAAAACTGATAAACTGCCTCAAAACCCTGTGAAACGATTAAAAATTCTTTATTATTTTAGATATTCAAATTACAAACTGGTAGTGTTTAGCAAACATTGGATAATTTGGACTCAGTACGGAAATTGATGCATTCATTGCTTAACCATTCAGCAAACACCTCATCACTTCAGTAGTATAGACGCACGCCTTTCCCTACGTAGCGTCGAGTCTGCTTCATCACTTCATTGCGATTGACACTTAAAAGAAGCACTAAGCAAAATATCGGTGTGTCCATCGACCATGATTGATGGTTGCAAAGCGTGGAAAATCCCGCTGACAGTCTTGTCTAGCTCATATTTTAAAATGAAGCATCAAAAAGCTGGCTCGTGTTAAATAACAGGCGCAGTATCCACACAATTTCGATCAATTGGATCGGCACCTTCGGCACCATGTACCCGGGCGGTGGCGTGCCCGTTTTTGGAAACTGCTTCCGTGGTACGCATGCTCACATATAAGCGCAGAGTTCCTTCAGCTTCTGAAACTATCAACTGTTGGAATCAGAAATAGTCCAATGAAGAAAGGAATAATGAAATTATATCTACCCTCGCAGTGTACTTCTGTTGCGCTCCTTGAATGTAATTACTAGTCCTTTTTTGAATTAACTGGCAATGAAGTTTGGCATGAATCACTTTTGAATTATTGTAAAATCAATTAAAACACCACAAAAAACGACATTTCACAATTTTCCATTAAAAAACTCTGATCACTTTTTATTTGTTTACATTTTGCTTTCAGATTTTATATTTCAGAATTTATTTGTATGGACCAGGCATGATCTTTTGGCATTATTTATGTATTTTTCAAAACAGTCAAATAAATAATCTCTTTGATGTATAGAAATTTAAAATGTTTATGCTTTTAAATTCATCTTCAGTAAGTGGAATATTAAATAGTGTTCAATTGGTTATTTCAAAGTAATTAAAAAAATAATTTAAATTTAACTAATTTAACAAGTAGTTGAAAATATATGCAAACGAAAGTCAATTGCCTTATTTAGCGGACATCACCATACAAAATATATTAGTTCGTTCTATAGAAAAAAGTCAAAATTTCAACTAGTTTTGGTTGACAAAAAACTACTTTTTCAACTACTTTTAAATTAGTTGATTTTCCTACAGGGGTGCTAGACATTCCTACGCAACCATGAACTCGACACTTATGTCTATGTATTTGTGCATTGAAAAGCTTTGTGCTGTCAACAGAAAAGATGGTTGCGTGGAGTAAAGCTTCTAAAAAAGATAATTGCGCAGCCCTATAGGGACAAACTAACTTGTTTTTAAAAACAACTAATTAAAAAACTAATTTAAAATAAACCAGTATATGAACTACTTTGAATTATATTAAGGTGGCATCCACTTCAATTCTAAATAGTATTATTTGCATTATATATGAAATAAATAATTGATATACTACTTAAAAACAAGTGATTGATAAACTACTTTGAATTATATTAAGGCGGCAACTACTCTGATTTTGACATGTTTTAATTGCAAATTTTTATTATATTACATGTGGATATATATTTAACCATGTTATTTCATCAAATATTTTTAACTTTAGGCCATCAGTAATAGTTTTCAATTGGTTATTTTAAAGTAGTTAAAAACTAATTTAAATTCAACTAATTTAACAAGTAGTTGAAAATATATGCAGACGAAAGTCAATTGACTTATTTAGCGGACATCACCATACAAAATATGTTAGTTCGTTCTATGGAAAAAAGTCAGAATTTCAACTAGTTGTGGTTTACAAAAAACTACTTTATCAACTACTTTTATATTAGTTGATTTTCCTACAGGGAGAGTAAAGATTTTAGAAAAAGTGGTTGCGCAGAATAAAGTTTTTAAAAGTTGCTTTGATACACTTGTAAAATATTTAGTTTTTTAGTGAATGGTAATGTTTATTATTTATAATAAATTTTGCAAGCAAGACAATAAGCGAAAATGCGCATCTGAAAGCTTTAGCAGCGTGCATGTTTTTTATTACGTTTGAAGGGAATGCGCATCGACATCTCCCCTTCATGAGTTTTCAAATCATACTGAAAGCTATAGCAGCGTACGTGTGCTTAAAAGTTATGGATTCCACTACGGAACATACCGCCGAATACGCTCCTGTACAAATAATTTAAAGTCCGCATAATATGTTGTAACATATTATGACCAATGACCACCGCTTGTTGTTTTTACCCATTGCGACATACAAAACCGCAACTATACAATATTTAATAAAAACAAACCAAGCGAAGGCTTGACCTACTTAGGATCGCTTGTTCAACTTCCTATATTTTGTAATATCGATTTCAACACATAAAATTGCAACAAAGTAAACTGTAAATAGTAATAAACAAAGCAAGCAAGAGTTTGACCTATTTATTATTCTTGTGCTTGCGCAACTTCTTTGGTTCTATTGGTGTATTCTTTAATACACACATACGTTGGTAATTAATGAATGCATCGATTTAAAAAAACATGAAATATGTATTTACAATAAGCTGTAAGATTCTTTATTGGAAAATAAAAGTTAGATTGATTCGAGAACTGAAACAATTCAGACTATTAAACTCAAGTCTATTTCTCTTAAATACGTGTGGCGGCAGAGAAAGCTCTTTACCTATGCTGCAGCGAGATTCCGAGCACTGTCCAGTGATGTGATTTGGTGGGATTTCGCCCACTTTTCAGAATTTTTGGTCTATTGGAGGGCGGACGTTATTTTATGCTTTAAAGTGGGATTTTCATACCTGTCAAAATAAAAAAAAAATATCTTAGTTGACAGCATTGTCTCAAAACAGACCCAAAAATTGCTTTTGATATTGTAGTTTATTCTAAGAATCTTCGTTCAATCTCAGATTACATTGAAGCAAACAAATTTTCACTAGAAGATGAATGAAATGATTAACCATTTTTATTTAAAGATCTCAGTTTTAAAAGAGTTTTGAGTTTTTGGAAAAAGGCCTACTGAAAGGCCTTAAGCTTGGTCGTTTCCAAATTTAACAATACTGTCAACTTATGTCCTGTCATTACCGCACTCCAACGCCGACACCGAAAGGATGTTCTCAATAATAACGGATATAAAAACAAAAAATCGAAACAGATTGGAGAAGGTACTTTAAGATCTGTTTGTATTATTAAATCTTCAATTAGGTACCAAAAAATAGACGCGGTTTCACTTGAATGTAGCGAAAAACATTTAAATCTATGAAGTTAAATTTTTCTTTTTTGTGGTATTTGTTAAAACCCAAACAAGTTCCATAGTATTATAAAATTTGCTATGGAAATGAATTGTTACGTACGATTTTAAATGTTATATTATTTTTTTTTTATATATGAGTGTAAAAAATATATAAGCATTTATGTTGAAAAAAAATTAAATTCACTCATGGTGAAATTAAATAAAGTGTGCGCGATTTTTCCTTTTAACCACTTTCAAAAAAATGTGTGCTACGTTTGACACCATTTACTTTTCTACAGTTAGCCTTTCTCTATCAACATTTTTTGGCAAGTGTAGCAAAATTTGTAAACGCCTCTTTCATCTTGTTTAATTTCACCAAGCTTTTACTTATACTTTTTTGGTGGCAACTTAAGGTACCTGTGGCGGGATAAGTTGGGATTTTTACTTACACATTCGGGATTTTCCACAAGGTCTGAATCACATCACTGGCACTGACTTATACCCTTCTACCCAAACCGAAAGGTTAAATTTGTCAGTTGTATCTCGTTGCAATTCTTTTTTCTCACTAATGCCATAAAAAAATTTATTATTTGTCTTTATCCAAACATGGAAATCACTTTACTGAAGCCATCTATGAATAAATATGGAAATCACAAAAAATTCACATTTACCCCTTTACCCAAACACCTCAGAACTATTTTTTTTTTAGGATAAAAAAGCAATTCTTACATGATTGTAAGAAGCGACATGATTGCAGCATCAATATAACGTGATCAATGCAGTATTCATACCATGAGGTGAATGCAGCATTCATACCGTTAGCATTCATTTGGCAGACATGCCGTGCTTGGATATGAATATAGAAAATAAATATTAGCGGGTATGTATGCAAGCACGTCTGCTAAACTTCCAAAACATGTTGCTGTCAGCAGTACAGCAGGGCTCCTTTTACAACTGTTGTACTAAATACTCACAGCTAAGCAAAAGTCCCATAGCTAATTGGAATTACTTGCGTATTTTTCAATGGAAACGCCGTGGTTGTTCTTGATCTTTCGCTCTGCTCTTGTCGCTGTTAGAAGGGTAAAAGGGCAGAAATAAAAAAAACATTTTTTTATGGAATTCCGCATTGCACTTTAAGCAATGGCGTAAGATACAAAATAATACCTTGTATATAAGGTGAACTTCTCCGAGAAATTAACAAAAATACGTACTATATCAATAATTATGTGGTTTGTTCGCTTCAAAATTTTATATATAGGTATATACAATTATATAAAACAAAATGTTTTGCCAAAGATGACAATCCTGAAAAAGTGCTGCTCAATCACTCTCGAACATGTTCATATTCTTTTGTACGCAACTTGTCAAGATCTTCGAGACCACGCACGACGGCTAGTCAGAATATGAAGCATACTTAAAATATTGAAATCCAGTTATTTGTTATAAGTAAAGCAACATTATGAAGAGTATTAAAATGAAGTACTATACGAAAAGGTATCACTCGAGTTTTCTCTGTTTATTACTGCCCGTCAGTATCGAGAGTAACCAATTGCTTCTTTCTCGTTAGCTTCTTTACTAGTTTTTTATAAACTAGCTCCTTTTTTGGCCCAAGGTAATGCATAAAAGGGTCAGTTCAATCAACATCAAGCTTGTATTGCTTATGTTTTAGACGTATTGATTTTGTATCCATGACTAATAATATAGTTCGAAGCAATATTTTCGAGAAAACATGATGTATAAGGTTTTTCAATTTTGTTGAAGAACATGAACAAAAAAACTCTGATAAAAAAGTATAAGTTTATTAACTGAAGGTTGCTTTCAGAATGCCTACGTTTCCTTGAAGTGGCTAGGAAATGGTAATGTCCTAGCAGCAATTGACCCTGCCTATGTCATGTTCACGTAAAATTCGCTAGTTTAATGCAAACAAAGTAGATTGTAGTGAAACTAGTACTGGTTAACTAAGGACTAGTGAAATCTGTACTAGTGTCACTTACTGCAGGGTACTTGGTGCAGATCTTTGTTATGTATATCCAATTGTATAAATAATAAACACACACACACTTCCTGTCGTCTTCGCCTTCAGACTCCGTGGGGTAGAACCGTTATATCTTACCTACTAATAGGTAAGACTACTTCAAGACAGCAAACAAGTGAGTTAAGATTTGAAAAAGCTTAACTTGGAATGCGCTTAAATAATTTCACACACAGAAATGCAGTAAATGAAAAAAATTCAATGCGAAACAAAAGTACACTAAAAGCATTAAAATTAAAAGAAATTTGATACGACCACGACGATAAACATCGGAACATCTGAAAAGTATTTTATTTTGCACTCACTCTCACCTGCACTTCCAAAGCATGGTAAGCTATAATAAGACCTAAAAGAATCACAGTCGAAACAGATATTAAGGTTTTTAACGCCGTTGAATAAAACGAAGCCTGTAAGAAAAATATGAATAAGCATTAGTTAAAATTTTAGTTGAGTAGTATTAAATTGTACTTAATCAGAGCTGGGTTGAAATGATTCCTTTTGGAGTTAATTCCGCCTCGATTCCAATTCCTTGGAGTTAGGAATTGGTAATTGGTCATCTCAATTTCTCGGGAATGGAAATGGAAAAAATGGTCAATTCCATTACAAGAATTGTAATTTTTAAGTGAACGTTTCAATTTCTCAGAAATGGAATTGGAAAAATGGTCATTTCTATTACAGCAAATATAATTGGTAATTGAACGTTTCATTCCTAGGAACGGAATTGGAAAAAATATTCAATTCCATTACAGGCATTGTAATTGGTAATTGAACCTTTCAATTCCTCAGGAATTGGTAATTGAATATCTTATTTCCTCAGGAATTGATATTTTCTATTCCATTACAGGAATTGTAATTGGAGGTTACTGTAATTGTAATTGGATAACAGTAACCTCAATTACAATTGTAATTGGATTACAGTAACCTCAAATTACAATACCTGTAATGGAATTGAAAGTTTCAATTCCTGGCGAATTGAGATGTTCAGTTACCAATTCCTGAAGAATTGAAAGGTTCAATTACTAATTACAGTTCCTGTATTAGAATCAGGGATCGCAAACAAACTCTAAAGAAAATTTTTTTTGTGTTCTTTTTGTTTCTTCTTAAGACCACAACAAGTATTTTTGTTTTTTTTGTTTTCGCTCTCGGACCCAAACAGTAACACAAACCGAATCAAGCAGAGATGGAGAGAAAAGCAAAATGCAATGTTTTGTTTTTGAAGTAGAAAACACTTCCTCTCACTGTTATGCTTTTAAATCGCGGACACAAAAACAACGAAAGAAAAATATCTTTAGCGATCGTTTGCATGTTGCTGACGGCACACAGTGTCGCGGCTGAGAACAAAAGTCGAAAAATATTTTTAGTTGCAATTTAAAGAAACTAAGTATACTGAAATTCAGACAGCGATTATTCTCATCGTTTAAATATATATTTTCAGATCAACGAAGCAGGCTTTCTCCGTCCAATTTAGAATACATTTGAATAACTTGAAATAATTACACGTATGTGTTATTTTTTGCCTAAACAATGAATTCCTTAATGTTGCTTTTTTATGTTTTTTATCATTTACTTTTAATGAAAAAAATTGTTCTTATCAATAAAATGTAACTTAAAAATAACTAAAGAGTTTTAATTGTTTACAATCGTTAAAAAAAAAGAAACTCTACTCAAAACTTATAATTCTTTTAGAATTTCCGTAGTAAAGAAACGTTTGTTACTTGTTGTGTTTGCGATCGTGACAGCAAAATCAAAAAAACAAAATACATGTTGTGTTCGTATAACACCAACACAATAGTTTTCTTCCTTTTTTTTATTTTCTGCTCTCTTTGGTACGAGTTTCTGTTTGTATCAAAGAGCCAAACGTAAGGAGATAGTGAAACTGTTTGCTTACGCAGCTTTAGGGTTGGTTTTTTCGTTCAGGTTGTTTCCAATCTCTGATTGCGATTGACCATTATTTCAATTCCATTCCTGAGGAATTGAAACGTTCAATTACCAATTACAGTTCCAGTAAAGGAATTGACCATTTTTTTTAATTCCATTCCTGAGGAATTTAATCGTTCAATTACCAATTACAATTCCTGTAATGGAATTGACCATTTTTTTCAGTTCCATTCCTGAAGAATTGAAAATTTCAATTGCAAATTACAATTCTTGTAAAGGAATTGACCATGTTTTCCAATTCCATTCCCGAGGAATTGAGATGACTAATTACCAATTCCTAATTCCAAGGAATTGGAATGGAATTGCAATGAATACTTTTTGACCCAGCTCTATACTTAATACGATAACATATGTGTTTATTTTGTAAAACGAAGACTATCACTTATTTCTGTTATTAGAAATGTTGCTAAAAAATTCAATATATCGGATTCCCACACGATAACGATTTTCAAACTCTCACAAGTTAACAAATAAGGGAGATCTTTTGGGCCAAAGAAGACGACAATAGTTTCATATGTATTTTTGAGTGCTGCATTCAAATCCGCAGTGCATTTTTTCCAAGTTTTGGAGATATGGGCAAAAAGGGGACAAACGGTTATTTTTCCTTTAATTAAGGTATAATATACGCGTAACAACTAAGAACCCGCAGCTGGTTTCAAAAATATTTTTTAGATACTAGGAGTTATTATTCTTTTTTAAATTTATGCAGCTTTATAAAAATAAATTGTTTTTTTTTTGGAAATAATTTTCAGGCTTTTATATAAATGTCTGAAAATAACATTAAAAAAAATACGTCCAAAATGGTTCGATGGATATCGCCTTTCCCATGCATCTCAAACAAAAAAATTAAATGTCAGTTTAAAGTGCAGACCACTAATTTGGCATCCCCTTTACGCACGACTCCCGGAGGGTTTTTTAAAAATTATGGCGAAAGTTAAAGTAAAAAATTAAAAAAAGAGGTAGACTTTCGCGCGCTTTTTTGTCAATAAAAAAAAAACAAAAAATAGTAGATACTTAAGAGTACTTTAGAGGGGATGCTCAAAGGACAAAATTACAAACAAAATGCAAAAAGATTCATTGAAATTGAACCAATAGATTTCGAGTTATCTATCAAACCGTTTTAAAGAAACTAGTTTCGAGGAAATCGCGTTTAAAGCTTTTGTTTTTCGAAATTTTGCATATGTTTTTAAAATTATCGGTTGATAAACTAACTATTATTTAATATGCAATGTCAGGTATCGTTTGAAAAACATGTATGTATATTATAGAAACTATGAAGAACATATTAAGCAAACAAAAAATATTTTTTTTTTAAAAATTTTGCCTTTCTATATTTACCTACTTCAATTCATTATTTTGTGTTGTTTTCAAAATATTACGTCTCTAATAGACCCTGCATGAGTATGCTTTTTTGTCTCCCTCCTCTGCTTTGCTCATACACTCTCTTTGTTTTATTCAAATACAATAAACGAAGAGAATAAGAGCACGATGCTTTACTAACACCAGCAGGTAGCAAATCAAGCAATAAAAAATAACAAAAATATCAGTGTTCATACCCTGAATATTCAGCGAATATTTTTTTATTCGTTCGTTCGTAGAAAATATATGTTTTTTGAATTAGGACCGAAAGAAGGGTGGCAGATACGGGGTAGGTCTGTTCGGAAGAACTGTTAAGGGGCAAAAAATAATAAGACGAACTCATATCTTTGACCCCTCTAGGAGTTCAGCTACGGCCGATAAAAACTGTTTTCGACAGCTTTTGTGTTTTTTGTATCGGGACCCAAAGAAGGGTGGAAGATAGGGGTGGATGTGTTCGGGAGAAATGTTGAGAGGCAAAAAATAATATGACCTACTCATATATTTGACCCCTCTCGGAGTTCAGCTACGGCCGATATAAACTATTTTAGACAGTGCTTTTGTTTATTGTATGGAAGGTAGCAAATAAAGCAACTAAAAATAACACAAATATGCATTAAGAATAACAAAAAGTTTATTGCGGGGAAAACCCATCATATTAACTCTTATACAGGTCACTGCAGCAGATACCTGAGTATTCGTGTAGTTTATTAAGTGCTCACAGAAAAAACTGAAACAACGCGTAGATCGCAAGCTCCATTCAGTGCAAGAGTGTATGAAGAGATCAGAAAAAAAATAAAAAGTTATTCTCTTGTGCTACACGACCTGTTGACGATTTAAGCCCATTCGCGGGATTTTCACATTAAAAAAAAAATAACTTTGAGCCAAGCTGACAAAGTTGCGCAGCTTATGTGATAAGAACTAGATAGCATCACTTATTTTTAGATTCAGCCGCTTTCAATCACTGCTAAAAAGATCAAGCAACCCAGAACAATATATCCTGCCGTACTGAACTTCCTTACAACTGCTTAATTGAAGTTAACCGAATTTGATGAACCGTACAGCTGCAACATAACCACATTTCAAATAGAAAAACCTTTAAATAGGCTTAAATGTGAAGGGGCTCTTTCATGGAAAAGAAGTATCTAAAGATTGTAAATACGATGAGTGTTTGAAAGTTTTAGAGGAACCTGCGACACCAGTACTTCAAAATTGTCAGATATTCTGACTCAGGAAATTACTCTGTTTTGTGGTGAATGCAATTGTGGTCGAAATTTAGAGATTGCTTACGATTTTCTTACAACTACTTCCCTAATGGTGCTTCTCATAAGCGGGTAATTAAATGCGAATAAACAAACCCTTGTTTGTAATGAAACATCAGACCATTGGTCAGCTAAAGGCTGTACTCTAAAAAGAACTAAAAATTTTTATGTTATGTGTCTTATAACTCTAACTAGCTTATAACCGGCGTGCTTCGCTGCGCTTATGCCCTAAAAGAGTGCGTAGCTTTAGTGAAGCCATGCTTTTATAGTAAGTTCGTACCGAGTTTCATTGATGTGTGACTTATTTCGAAAGCTATACCGAAAATTTGGGATGCTGAAAAAGTACCACGCCCCTCGTCCAACGCACATAAAATGTTACCAGTGGAACGGCAAGTGTAAATTGAGGTCGAATACTGAATTCCGAGGTTGTGCGACCTACAATTCCAAAACTGTTCGATATCGAAAATTTTTGGTGTATTTAAAGTGCCTTTTACAATCGGCACCAGACTTCACAGGAACACTCTCAAGGCTTTGGTATAAAAATTGGCTTAGTGGTTTCGTGGTTACACATACATGGTTACATACGTGGTTACATATATACCCACACACGTATATACATTAACTCGCCTCACGCTCCTTAGAAAAAAAAAAAGTTGTTCAGTCCGATTCTTCAAAATAATCCATGGCTTATGTTATGATGATCCCCAAAATATTTCGACTAAAAATATTGTCTGGTATGGCAGTTAAAAAAAAAAACAAACGGTCAGAAATAAGAATAACGGAAAAGTTCTTTTGCATCAAAAAATCTTAAATTTTTCCGTTGGACCAAAGATAATGCGGATTTTTATGGATTGATTTAACTTTTTTCATATTATTTTCACTAAAATTTAAATGAATTTTTTCCGATACTACTTTTAGTCAAAAAAGTTATTAAATGTAAAAAATATGTACATTTTTTTTGTAATTTCATTCAATTTAATTCTTCACCTTACACTATATTTTATCATCAATAGATAATAAAAATAACTTGGCAAAAAAAAAAAAAAAAATTTAATATGAATTTTAGTGAATATAATATAAAAAAGTTAAAAAATAAATGAAAATCCGAATTACCTCTGGTCCGACTGCAAAAATTTCAAATTTGTTGGTGCAGAATTGAAGAACTTTTTCATTACTATTATATCTGTTATTTTTTACAGTTTGTTATTTTACTACCACACCAGTAAATATTTTCACAAAAAACTCGATTTTTAGAGCATATAAATCATTGGCAAAGATACATTACAATACCTCCTATCTAAAGATTAAAGATATATAAAAAAAAAGAGAAAATACTAAAAATATAAAGTATAGTAAAATAATAAAAAATAAAACTAAATTTAAATACAATTTTCAATTATTCAATACAAATTGTTCAAATACTATGGACGTGTTTTCATTTAATGATTTATGTTATATTTTACAACAGGTTTCCTATGCCTATGAGAACGTCTTGGAACGGATTCAACAGTTTCAGACCTTTCACTCGGTTCGCTAAGGTAACGTTCTTCTTCATTTTCAACTGAATCAGTACTACAAGAGTCAATTGGTTGAGAAGCGCAACTTGACGAATTGCCACTGCTAGCAGGCCCACTTTGTGCTGCGTCATTATAATCAGTAAATATTTTTCCATCATTAGAGTGCAAGGTGTTGCCAACAATGTCTGAATTAATTTCTCTTTTGATACTAATACGTATATCTTCTTCATCTACTGATTCAGGTGTAAGCTTTCTGAGTTGATCTAAATGTCTCTTGATTGGTCGACCGGTAGTCAATTCTCACATATAGTTTCTTGGTCCTTACACATTAATAATTTTTCCTCTGACCCACATTGGCTTGTTAACCACTGAGTAATCTCTAATCTAGACCGGTTCCCCCTATGTAAAAGCTGCGTTCCTCGTTCCTTTAAATATCTTTTGTTGTCTTGCGCACCCTTCCTTTGCTCTTCCTGGATAACTTTTCGGACTCAGGCAACTGAGACGATTCCGAAGATGTCTTCCTAACATGAGTTTTGAAGGAGACTCATATGTCGAGCAGTGCTTTACGGCCCGGTAATCAAATAAAAATCTCGATAGCATGCAATCAAGCGATATATTTGAGTTATTAGCTCTAGCTTCTGTTATAGCATATCTTAGCGAATTCTTTAGGGTACCAACAAAATTTTCTGCAGCACCGTTTTTCGCCGGGTGACCAGGTGCTGAGAGTTTGTGAGTTACATGATTATTTTTTTAAAAAAAATAAGTGCCATTGAAAAGTGCAAGTGAATTAAGTGCCATTGTCACTAACTAACACATTTGGCAACCCATGTCTAGCAAAAGTTTCGCGAAGGCGAGCAATTGTAAATTGTGTAGTCATAGTTTTAGTTACAAAAATTTCTGGCCACTTTGAATGCGCATCTATCACAATTAAAAAATAAAATCCCTCAACTGGACCGCAAAAATCAATGTGCACTCTTTCTCAAACATATTTAGGCACAGGCCACATAATTAATTGCGCTTTGAAAATATTGCAATGTTGACAACTTTTCACGATGCGTTCTATATCACCATCTAAAACTGGCCACCACACATAAGACCTTGCAAAAGATTTAGTTTTAACAATTCCCATATGATTCGAATGAAGTTCAGCTAAAATCTCGGAGCTTCCTCGGAATAACCACCCTGTAACCCCACATTATTGTACTATGCGGTCTTCGACGTGGAACTCACAAAATCGTGACCAATACGCTGACAGGCTCTTTTCAACCCTATTACCCGTAACAATTGCTCTTATTACTTTCGATAATTCTGTGTCGCATGCAGTCTCTTCTTTTATTACTTTAAAATCTATATTAATGTTTTCATCGTTGATTTTGAAGTGCAAATATTTGGTTTCTCATTAAAGAAACTGATAATGAATATACTCGAAAAAAAAGAAAAAATCATTTTTAAAGTTCGCCATTGCCAAACAATTTAATTCAATTTAAATCGAATACTTTTCTGAACTTATTTTATCGCTTTCTAATTCAACATCTGTATCTTATTTCCTTTCCTATTTAAGTCAATATTTTTTTGGAATTCTTTTTATTCTGTACTTTTTAAGGATTTATGTAGATATTTAATATTTTGTTAAAAATAAAAGTTTTTAATAAAAAATTAATTTTAAATGTTTTTATATTAAATTAACCGGCATTAAATGAAAAAATCATAAAAATGTAGAATTTCGGTACCTTCACTCAATGGACTATAACTTCATTATTCTATCATGTATTTTCCTCAAAGGCAGTGTGTTTTTTTCTTCAAAGAACTTTCTTTGCGTAAAAAATGATAAACTGAGATTTTTTTGAGATTTTGATTATTTTTAGATTACTGAAACATTATTCGACTTGATTTTTTTCAGAAAAAAAAAACTTCGCCGAATTTCTTCTAATTCCGTCAAATTTACTGAGCCAAATGACAAAGATTGTTCTAAGCATTTGTGGGTAATTTAATTGTCCTGATTTTTTTTTTTTTTTTTTTAAATTGGTTAATTCGTTTTCGAGATAGGTTGCTATTTATGACACTACATTCTGGAAAAGGGGGACATTTTCTCAAAAAATAATATCTCAAAAACCTATCCATAGAAAAGTTTTTTATTGTGAAATTCGTGCTTAGAAGGCCAAAGTCTACAAGAAAAAATTACTGGCATGTGGATCACAATTGGGTGGCGCCTAGTGTAATTTTTATTTATATCCACGAATGATTAAATTCTTAAATATCCAAAAAACAGTTACTGTTAAATTCTTTTTATAAAAATTTATCCAGCAGAGTAATGGTTTTCAAAGAAAGCCTTGTTTTGATGTGATAACTTAAATAATATATTGTGTATAAGATATTGGTGCTGTGAAAAACCCAGTTTTCGAATAACGAGTTTTAAAAAACAATCCAAAATTTAAATATGACTTTTAACGGAGTCGATTCCTCTGTTAAAAAAATTTTATTAAAAAAAAAAATATTGAATTGAATGATTTTGTCAGTCATGATATCAAATTTTTATTTTTATGAGGAAATGGATTTTTAAAGATTTTAAAATATTCTCTTTTGAATAAAATTTATATTGTCGAAATCGTTTTCGAGAACAGAAATATTTTGTCCTTTAACGATAACTCGTACTAGGGTTCGCACAGTTCTAAATACTTCTACACAAGATGGGGATCAATTAAAGCGTAAGAAGGCCAAAAAGAAACCAAATCTAAAAACTAAAATATTTTGTTCTCCTGTTTATGTGAAATGTCCTATAAAAGTTGGGAATCCAAGCTTCAACAGGTGAACTTAATTAAAAAGGTTGCAATTTTTCATAGCTAATTTCAATTTTTATTTTAAGAAACTGCAAGAAATCTTACCTATTTTTACCTTTCAAACTTATATTGTTCTATTAGTAAAATTTTGTCATAGACATTTTTATTGTGCTAATTTTCTGAATAATACTTTTTAAACATTTTTCAGCTCATTGATTTGGGACTCAATTCTGAGAACTGCACGTGAAAGTAGCCCCAAAAAGCAGAAGTTCTGCATCATTCGTTTTGTCAAATTACATGCCATAATAATTTAATATCGATTTCAAGTTAGGAAATATCGTATTGGGGAATTTGTCACGTTTTAGGCTCTTTTGTTTGACATAACTCGAGAACCACTAATCCGATTTAGCTGAAACAAATTTAAAAAAATTAAAAATTACAATTCCTTTAACCTGTTCATATAACGTTTTCCAACATAAGCAACAGTTTTGCAGTGAGAGTGAGTGAGATTATTTGACAATGCTGCTTCAGTCGAAGCGCCACATGTTTCTTACGCAGCTGCTTTAACCGCCGCAGCACCACGTGCGTTTTATGCCAATGCTACTGCAGTCGAAGCGCCACATGCTTCTTACGCCGCTGCTCTACTCGCCGCAGCACCACGTCCGTTATACGCCAATGTTACTGCGGTCGAAGCGCTTTATGCTTCTTACTCCGCTGCTCTAGCCGTCGCAGCATGCCTCTTGCCTCTTACACCCTACAGTTGGAGCACCATATACCCCTTACGGCGCTGCCCATGATGCTACAGCGCCTTCTTACTATTATACAACGAGCTCCGGCGCAATTTCTAAAAATTTTAACTTATCATAATCGTTGCAAAGCAGCACTAGCAAGCTGCATAAACGCACCACTTTTTTCGACGCACGTAAGGCAGCGTTTCTCTTGCTACAGACTCAGATAAACGTGCCTATAACGCCGTACTAGGTTACACTGTTGGTTCCACTTCCGTAGACAACGTCATATCTAAAATGCAATGGAAACTCGATGCAATAGAAAGCCTTCTAAATACAACTTTACAGCAACTTAATGAAAGCCAATAGCGAAGTCAAACTGCAGTCAACGTATCACAGATCGACAGAGATCTGCCGACGCAAGCATCAAAACACCCGTTGGACTCTGGAAGTTTTTCTCCGTTTGATGTTAGAAATAAATTATCATTTGTAAGGGACAGCCACAGCAGTGCTCAGCAGTCAGCAGTGAAAGCGACAACAGCAACACGTAACTTTTTAGCACAACAGCCAAGTTAAAAACCACTCTTGTATGGAAATGCTATTCAACAGCCTAACGTTACGGTGACAAATTCTATGACATATAATGCTGTTAATTCTCATCCACTCTCTTCTACATTGGTTGAACACAACATAAGAGAACAGCAAATGATATCAGCTGATGCTGCCGTAATTAATTCTAACAGAACACATTCAAATAATATTGACAACGATATTCAACCTCGCTTTGAAAGGCTTTACGTACAATATTTTGGAAATACTGCAGAGTCGCGTGAACCTCAACAAGCAGACATTTATACAAACTCTGCTTCAAATACATCAAGTCATCCACCAGAAGTAACAACATTTAACCCGTGCTCAACAGTGCCAAGAAAATTGCAGGATTAACCCGAATTCAAAGGAGAGCCTGAAGTATGGCCAATGTTTTCGACCGCTTATCACCACTCAACAGCTGCGTATAAATATTCAAAATATGAAAATTGATTCAGATTGCAAAAAAGCCTCAAAGGCATCGCTTACGAGACAGTTAAGTCGCGCTTAATTCACCCAGGCAACGTTGCTGATGTCATGAAACAACTGGAATTCGATTTGGCAGGCCGGAGTTGTTAATTGCCATTCAGTTGCGTGAGGTTCGTGAAATCGCCGATGAAACCATATCCAACCGTGTTAGACTTCAGCAATTGGTTGAGCGACGTGGCCTATGTTATCAGCACTATACAAATTGAAATGCCAGAGCCTAAAAAGCGTACGGCTATGCATACAAATTTATACAGCGCAGTCAAACCAGGTGAGTGTCCTGTATGTAACGAAGATCATAAACTATTTTATTGCGATAAATTCCTAAACAAAAGCGCCAAAGATAGGTGGGCTGAGGTAAAACGACTTCGGCTGTGTTTTTCGTGCTTAGGTAGTCGTCATTCAAGTTAGGAATGTCGTCGTAAAAAACGATGCTCTATAAAAGGGTGCACACGAATTCACAATAGGTTGCTGCATGAAGATGACGTAAACAATAGTCGGCAGATAGAACGCGTGCTGAACCAGACGTCACACCATTGGTTCTTAGCTGTGCTACTAAGCTTAAGGTCCAAAAGCTCCTATTTCGTATATTGCCAGTAATTCTTTACAGGAAAAATTGACATGTTTCCACATATGCACTTTTGGACGAAGGATCATCGATTCCTAATCGAAGAGTTAGGCTTACACGGATCTCATAGTAAGTTGGAACTTCAGTGGAAAGGTGAAAGAGCTACAAGGGAGTCTGCAACTATTATAGTTTAGGTAAATGATAAATATACTTTACATAATGTACATGCTGTTAAAAACCTCAACCTGCCGGTTCAAAGTCTGAATCAGACTGATTTTGGAGAAAACTTTAGCCGCATCAATTTTCCACAACTCACCGAATATGAAAATGCCAATCCAAAGCTTCTAATTGGACTCGATAACTGCCACCTGAGCCAGCCGACTGAAAATATCGAATTGCAAAAAGAAGGACCATTTGCTGCTAACACTAAGCTCGGCTGGGTGGTATTTGGTGTACCGAGAGGCGAATCTGTCATCTGCATGTCTTTTTGTCAACCAACTGAGCGATGTCGATCTGATGACATGGTAACTGAGTATTTTACAATCGAGAGTTTTGGTGTACGAGCAGCCCCTGTAGTTGAGAGTGATGATGATATACGAGCACGCCAAATATTGCAAGTAACTATGAAATTACTCAATAGTAGATATCAAACGTGATTGCTGTGGAGGAATGACGACATATTGTTGCCTGACAGTTTTTTTATGGCGAAGAAAAGACTTGTCAATATTGAGACGAAAATGAAGCGTGACTTGGTTTTTTCTAAGGCCTATAAATTGACGCGCGAAGAGGCCGAACAAGTGACAAAAAGAACCTGGATTTACCACATTTTGCCGTGGTAAATGTAAATAAGCCTCAAAAACTTCGTCTTTTGTTTGATGCCGTCGTGACTGTTAATAATGTGCCGCTAAATTCATGTCTTCTTAAAGGACCTCAAGACTACCAACCACTACCGACAGTGCTATTCAATTTCCGTATAGGCGCCGTTGCCGTTTGTGGTGACATCAAAGAGATGTTTCACCAGGTGCTTATACGGCCAGAAGACAGGTGTGCTCAGCGGTTTTTGTGGCGCGATGGTCAGCAAGATCACCCACCTGATATTGGGTATGTTTTGGCATCCAAACAGCGATACATTCCGTTACCAAATCAAGTTTCATCGGGTCAACAAAGAGGTCATTAGTGGAAATAGAGTGCCTACAAAAAGAGAGCTTTTGAGTACAATTATGCCCGTTTTCAACCCTCTAGGGCTGATGGGCCATCTGATGATAACCGCCGAGTTGGTGATGCGTGAGGTATGGAGATACCAAGTAAAGTGGGATGACCAAATCACTGAACAAATTAATAATACTTGGATGAAGTGGAGAGCTAATCTGCAAAACGTGCTACAAGTTGAGATCCCAAGATATTATTTTTCAAATGGGCTGCCGAGCAAGCGAGACTTTATTTGCAGCTGCAGCCTACTGAAGAACAATCAATGGCCAGAAAAATATTGACGTAAGTTAAGTATGTGCCAAAACAAGGTGTGCGCCTCAGAAGCTGATGTCGGTCCATAGACTCGAACTACAAGCTGCAGTTCTTGGAGCTCGTTTAATGCAAACAATCATTCAAGAACATTATCTAACTGTGTTAAAGTGCGTTCTTTGGAGTGATTCCTCAACGGTTATCAAATGGATTCAGTCGAAAAACCATCGATAATTGATCTGAGCAGTTTAACATATGATGATGAAGCTGAAATAATGAAAGATTTTGCGATGTTGACTTTGAATTCATCGTTTGTAGATTTTAGCCGCTTCTAATCTTTTTCTTTTAGACTAAGCCAACACTCAGGGGATGCCCCCTATAAATGCGAAAGCATTGTGTTGATTCGGAAGACGGGTGATAGTTAGTTGGAGGGTGGAAAGATGGATTAGCGTCGGTGAAGATTTGATTTAAATTTGCACAGATTGAAACTGCCGGGAAACACGCTCGCAGGAAGATTTTTCAACACTTTTACTGAGCGACTGGAGAACGAATTATCTCGGTAATGCGATGTTCTGTTGGGCAAAGAGGCAATAGCAAAAGGATGGGCTTGAAGAGCTGCCCGAGTGGACGTAGGAAACACACGGGTTGGTGGCGTCAGGCCATGTATCTCCCTTGAACACTTACCATGGTAGTACCTGTACAGATGGCTTAGGCAACCAACATTGCGACGATGCCCAAGAGAGTTCAGAGAAGATGAAATATTTTCATCCCCTATCAGGCCCGTAGCCAGTAGTGCGTTTATGTAACTATTCTCTACTAGTTTTTTCTCAACTGGTTGAGATTGTGACGTCATAATGACGACATTCTCAACTAGAGCGTTCATAGAACTGTGGTGAGTTGAGTATCGTATTTTCTACTAGTTGAAAAGTTCTCGTCAGCTTTATACTTGTAGAGTCTGTCAAGTTATGATTGAGAATGGATGGTGTTGTAAGTATGATTTTTATTTCGTTTAAATTTATTAAAATTTTTTTATTTATTTCGGGTGACTGAAATCCAAAAACAAATATTAAAACATTCTCTCAAAATTATTGTTGAAATTCAACAATAAAGATTGCTAATAAAATCATCAACTGCATTGCTAAAATTTTGTATTGATTTTAAGAATTAATTTTTTTTTTTTCAATTTGATTTTTCTCATATTTATACCCCAACGCGTACTGCGTAAGGGGTATATTAACTTTGTCATTCCGTTTGTAACGCCAAGAAGGAGGCGTAGAAAATAGAAGGTATAGAAAATATATATATACTTTTGATCAGCATCACCTCCTCAGTTGATTTTCGTGTGTCCGTCTGTCCAACTCCGCCAGGTTAGCAACTCAGTTGCTCCTGCCTGTCCCAAGCCAGGTTAAGGAGGAGGGTTGGTAATGGGATATGTCCCATACCGTAAAAGGTTAGAGCCAACCAAGAGCTCGGGGTGGCGCCCATCTTGGTAGCAGGTCACTATGTAAATAATTGTGGAAAAAGCTTGCGATGGAATAGCAATGGTCCATATAACTTGTTAGCACGGGGATAGTCAAACCCGTCGAATGAGGTGACCTTATCTATCCACGGCAAGGAGACATGGTCTATATGGCCAATAAAAGGTTAAATTGGTGTCTTAGGGCACGGAAAGATGTCGACCACGTGAGGTTTAATTCACGGGTCAAAAATCGTAGGCACTTCGTTTAAGGTATGTTAAGGGATCCATGCCTTAAATTGAAGTGTCAGCCAGATACGAAATAGTGCTATGTGCACAGTCAAAAACAAAAATTCTATATATATATGGATATATGAATTTTTTGTCTCTTTGCTGGGATGTTGTAGACCCCCATTTCGACCGGACCGAGTTGCCCAGGTGACTATCATGGGTTGGCCCTTCGGGGAGACTCGTGCTGGCTGTGGTTTGTGCACATCGCTTGCACAGGTCTAGATTGACCGGCGGGGTCGCGCAGTAGTACGACCGGGCTGGCATACCTGCTTAGTATGCAAGAGATTGGATAGGTCTCGTGGTCTCAACCAGTAGATGGTAATGAAGGTACGCCATCTACCGGTAGCCAAACTGGTACTATTAGGGGCAGTATGGAATTCTTATTGCATACTGCTTTTACAGAATAGGGCACAGGGTAATGATTTTGTGTTTGTGAATGTGACATCTAGTATGTGGTTGCTTTTCTAGGTGTCACTTGTATAATACAGGTCTGTGAAGAGTATTTCAGGTACACATCCTTTTTGGATGTGCATTTTTTAATACTATATGTTCATTCATGAACTATAACTCCAAAGTCTGTGGACCCAGAGGAATTAAGCCTTAACGGCAGGGGTCCTACATAAACACAGCGGATTTCTGTCCGTCTGTCCGTCTGTCGATACGATTACAGCCGTAATTTTAGAGCTATCACGATGAAATTCTAAACATAAGTTTATTTTTAAAAAGGAAGATTAAGTTCGAAAATGGGCCAAATCGGATGAAAACCACGCCTACCTCCCATACAAAGTGACTTTATTTAAAACGTAAAATGTTATTAAAATCCACAAAAATTAAAGAAATGCCTTGAAATTTGGCACGTAAGCTTTGATCTTCAATATTAATCTTGGCTATGAAATTTGGAAAAATCGGATGAAAACCACGCCTACCTTCAATACAAAATGACGTCATCAAAATGGAAAAACTTTCGTAAATATATAAAATTGAATGGCATCGTATCTGTATGTACCCAAGTTCCGCCCACGTCGTTTATCCAACACATACATATATTCTTCGGTAAAATGTGGAGTCTTTATACTAGAAAAGTGGGTGTGGCATTTTACTTTGCTTACAAATTGCTCTATGTGGCAGCTGAGGGTAAAATTAAATTAAGCGTATGACACAAATATTTTTGCAGCTTATACATAAAAATTTTATAGACGTCTAAAGTCTTCGGATATACTTAAGTACGGCCGCGGGGGGATATTTTAGCTTCGGTACCTTGCCGAAGCTCCATTCGTTACTAATTTGATATTTATTTTATTTTTTTTGACATTTAATTTTTAATATAAATTTATATTCGCTTTTATTCGCTTTTTCTATTTTTTCGAGTATTTTTCGATATTTATCGATAAAAAGTTCGAAAAATCTTCGGGAAAATATAAAATGCTACATATCTCGAAGGGGATATTGAGATATGAAGTAATTTCTTAATTTTTTGTTTGGGGAGCCATAGTTTAAGCGCCATATCTCGAAGAAGAGAGAAAGTTCATCATGCTTTGAATGGTTTAAATTTTTAAAATTTTAAATTTAAATAAAATTAAATTAAAAAAAAAAAACAGTAAAATTTTCCGTGTATCGGATATTTTCTAACGTCAGATCTCGGTGAACGTACTATTTTATTTCCCCCAGCCCCGATTGCAGTGTGCTGGTGCTAGCATGTGGGTGCTCGGCAATTTCTGTTTGAACTTTTTAATGTGTTGTTGAGAGTGCAGCACACTGTATAGAGCTCCGGTGCTGGGGCTTTTGGGTGCGCACCATTCCGAATGCCGCTGGACAGCATCAACTACATAAGCGACAGTACAGCGCGATCAAGCATTTCAATACAAAATATGAAAATTGGCCAAGTTTTCAATGCTGAAATTCACGCAAAAAAAAACAATCATTACAACAATTTTCAAATTAATATTATACAGTTTTTACCTTATAAATATATTGATCTAGATGCAGTTGAGATTAAAAATTTCTTTTTTTATTTACTTGATTGGCATCAATTTTTCTCAAACAAGAATACAATTCTCAATCACAAATGTCAAATTGTCAACCCACCATGAATATCTCAATTGGTGAGTTTCATGATATACATTAACACTTGTTTTCTATCGGTAGAGTTTAGCAGAGTGATTGAGCATGACGTCACTACCAGTAGAGAATTTTTCAACTAAGTCACATGAACGCACCACAGGACTTACCTTAGGGGGGGTTTTGATAAAAAATCTATAAGTAGATACCAGTAATAACTGAAAGAAAGGATATAAACATTTTTAAGCAAATCCGTTTTCTTTTAAGACTATTTGTGAATATGCAAATTATTCTATACTATTATGAATTTAAATGTCCATAAGATAGATGAGAAGATTTTATTTATTTTTTTTTTTACAAGTTTTTTTTAAGTGTTTTGATTTTTGCCTATAGTTTGTTGAAAAATGGTCCAAAATGAGAATTTTTAATTTCTTTTAAAAAGTATTATTCCGTAAATTAGCACAAACAGTAAAAATGTCTGTGGCAAAATTTTACTAATTCAACAATATTAATGTGAACGGTAAAAATAGGTTAGATTCTTTGCAGTTTATTAAAATCAAATATAAATCAGCTTTGAAAAATACAAACATTTTTTAATAAGTTCAGCGGGTGAAGCTTTATTCACAACTTTTATGGACATTCCATATAAACGGGAGAAACAAAATTTTAGTCTTTAGATATAGTTTCTTTTTGGCTATCTTACGCTTTTGTTCGTCCCCAGCTTGTGTACAACTATTTCAACCTGTGTGAACCCTAGTTCTAGTTATCGTTTAGGGCTAAAATATTACTGTTTTCGAAAAGCATTTCGACAATTTAAATAAATTCAAAAGAAAATATTTGAAGATCTTTAAAAATTTAACAGTTTCATTTTCTCATGATTCAATTCCAATAACAATTACTACAATTTTTAGTCATTCGCTTTACGCGGAATACCCCATAATGTGTTAAATTTCGTGGTTCATATATTTTTTACACTTTTAAAAATAAAAAAAAACCAACTCAAATAAGTGCTTTTTCAAAAGTTTTGGGTCTAATGATCTTACCCAGCAAACCATAGTTGACGACATTGTCGAAATTCCGACGAATTCATAACTATTTCGAGCTGTCTTAAAGAAATCGTTACAATTTCGTTATTCAAATATCGGAACAGTTTCACTTTTTATACGAATTTATAAAGAGTTTCGTTATGCGACTGTTTGTAAAACATATTGAAATGCAAACGGAGTAAGCTTTCCTTTCTTTCGAACTGGCTGAATGAAATCGTAACTTTTTTCGTAAAATTTTCGTTAAGACTCGTTACGAAACCGGTTTGAAGTCGTGTCAACCGCTTCATACGATATTCTGTACGATTTTGTAACAAAATCGGATTTCGAAATCGGAAAGATTGTGAAATGGTTGTTACGATTTCGTTCAGAATATTTCGAAATCTTTCCGATTTCGAAATCCGATTTTGTTGCGAAATCGTAAGGAAAATCGTATGAAGAGTTTGACACGACTTCGTTCTACGAGTTCTAACGAAAATGTTACGAAAAAGTTATGATTTCGTTCAGACAGTTCGAACGAAAGGAAATTTTACTCTGTTAGCATTTTAATATGTCGTACAAGCTGTCGCATAACAAAATTTTATATAAATTTGTACAAAAAGTAATACTTTTCCGATATTTGATTAACGAAATTGTAATGATTTCTTTAAAACAGCTCAAAATAGTGACGAGTTAGTCGGAACTTCGACATTGTCGTCAACTATGGTTTGCTGGGTAGATTTGGCATAAAAAATGTCAAGCTAATTTTCTTCAATTTACATAATTATATTCGTTCTAGGTATAACTTTCATATATATATTTTACTGGATATCAGGGACTTTTTAAGCATTGAAACTGATTTTTAATATACCAACTCCTTGGAGATGAATTTCAATATAATGATTATGACTCTTATAAGCAAAATTAATCTTTCACTTGGCCAAAAAAATTTTTCAATAATTAAGTGAAGTTTCAAGAAAATTAACATCTTTATCACAGTTTATCTAAAAAAAAAATTACATTTTGAATTAAATAGTCTCATTTGTGTTAATTCGTTATACTTACTGGATCCTAAGGGGGGGTTTGAACACCTAAAACCCCCCTTGTCTACGGGCCTGTCCCCTATCAAATATATCGCACGTCGTTGAATCCGGTCCAGAAGCTCCAAATATGATCTTGAAGCCTCTGCCAAAATGAGCGAATTGTACTCCATTTTTGGCCTAATATATGAGGTATAGATCACGCGAAGATCAGATGAAGTGAAGTATTTCTTGCACCGTTTTAATAACATAGGCACTTGGCCGCTTCTTTCAACACATCGAAAATGTGATCATTCCAACGAAGGTCTGATTGTATCGACATGCCCAGAACATCAAGAGAATCTGACTCCACAAGATCTACAGCGTTCATATTCAGGGCTGCTAAGGGTCAGTTAATTCGTTTGTGGGTTAACAGGCAACACTGGGTATTGCTAGCATTAAATTCTACTCTATTAGCAAGACCCTACTCGGAGATTTTTTTAAAGTCACTATTAAGTGTGTCATTCATAATTTGCCTTTTTCTCTCAATCTCCAAAGAGCCAGGGCGTTTTTTGAAGAAATATGAATGACAAATGCTGCTGTTGTCCGCAAAAGAATGAATTGGGTTGTAGGTCAACGACAGAAGGTCGTTGATAAAAACCAAGAACAAAGTTGGTAATAGTACTGAACCCTGCGGTACTCCTGCGTTGACGGCGTGCTCATTTGACGAAATTCCGTCGACAACAACACGGATACTTCGGTCCTTAAGAAAACACGTGATCCACCGAGCAAAGTTACCACCGACACCATATGCAATTAGTTTCGACACAAGCGCTTTATGCCACACTCGGTCAAACGCCTTTGAAATATTCAGAGCAACAACCCTGCCCTCACCAAATAAGTGAACGCATTGGTTCCATTTTTCGGTGAGGAAAGCCATCAGGTTACCGGTAGAGCGGGTCCTACGAAAACCATACTGGCGATCAATAAGCAATTCGTTGTGCTCCAGATAGTTTATTAGGTCGAAGTTAATTATGCTCTTCATAACTTTGGCGAGCATAGAGCATATCGCTATGAGCCGATAGTTTGCAGCGTTCGT
The DNA here is from genome assembly GCA_914767935.1 of Coremacera marginata. Classification (NCBI taxonomy): domain Eukaryota; kingdom Metazoa; phylum Arthropoda; class Insecta; order Diptera; family Sciomyzidae; genus Coremacera; species Coremacera marginata. The sequence continues at coordinate 90,662,417 of OU612046.1, read as the reverse complement.
GGCATCACCCTTTTTTGGTACTGGCTGGACATTTGCGACCTTCCAACACGATGGAAATACTCCTGTCCTGTAGGAGAAAAGGTTGCGCAAAGGCCGAGCCAGTGTAGAAGCACACGCTTTAAGCACAATTGGTGGTATGCCATCAGGACCAGAAGCTTTGTTTATGTTGAGAGTTGTGAAGACTCTTTTTACTGCTCTCGTTCGAAAATATATTTCTTGCAACGAAGAAGAACCATTTTCAACATATGGCAGTGGCTGATTGCTATCCGAGATTGTGGAACTTTGTGCAAACCATCCTGCCAATAAGTTCGCTTTATCAACCGAGTCAGTGAAGATTTGGTCTTCTGTTGGAATCGACGAAGACATTTGATTTTTAACTCTTTTAACGAATGACCAAAAGTTTTTGCTCCCTTTGGGACAGAGAAGAACCTGTTCTCTAATGCCAATGTCGTGAAGAAACTTTTGCGTTTTAAAATTGTGTTACAGCGACTCCTAGCCTCGATGCGAAGTCTATTAGTATCAGCATTGTTATCTGTTCACCAATTCTGATAGGCTTCCTTTTTGGACCTGACTGCAATCCTGCAATCTCATTAAACCATGAGCGGTCTTTTGGTTTAATGCTTTTCTTCTTATTGGGGATGAAAGACCGCATACCCAATATGTATGGGTAGCGAATTCGGTATGCGGTCTTTCATCCCCAATAAGATAATTTCTTGCACCATAACTGCAGAGGCATTTACATTTCTGTCAGCGAAACATAATTCCCAATTGAAGTTGCGATAAAAATTATTTAACGTAGTCCAATATGCCTTAACATAAAACCATGCAGTCCTCTTCGGGGCTTTATGCGTAAAGGTGCAAAGGTTAGAACATGAAAAAGCAGAGGAGATGGTGCAATGGTTCGAATTTCCAAGAGGTGTGTTGACACTCACATCATATTTTTCATGATGTGAAGTCAGAAAAAGGTGTAGGATGTTATGGCTAAGCAGATCACTTCGTGGAAAAAAATTGGTTCCTTCACTAGTTGAATCAATTGGTCCGATTCAGCAAAAAGCTCAATATATCGACCCTCAGGTGTTGTATGGCTCGAGTGACATAACCAAGCCGAGTTGTTGACATTGAAATCTCTGGCTACAACGATTTCGCTATCAGGGATCAATCCAAAAATGGGCGTTAACGAATCAGAGAGAGTCCAGTTTGTTAAAAGTGGGCTTCCTTCCTAAATTCGGGCTACTATACACGAAACAAAAGTGTAGCAAATGCGAACGGATCCTGAACCTAACCCACATAGAGCTAAACTCTGGATCAGTCATATCCAGGCTCCGAATACACTGATGTGCTACATCCTAACTTACATAAAGAGCGATGCCCCTATGCGAAGAAACCAATGGCAGTAAGTGATACCCAGGAATATGAAAATCCAGTGGATCTTCATCCTCGCCTACCTGGGTCTCACTTAGTGCCATTATTTGAGGGCTATTAAGAGAACAATAGGCATAGACCGAAAAGAAATTCGCCCTCAGTCTACGTATATTGCAAAAATCTATGCGGAAATGACCCGACATTCTCGCACCGTTCAAACATTAAACAAATAGGGTAAAAAGGTAATTATTTACAACTGAACTGACTATTGAGATTAAACTCTGCGGACATAAATATGTGCAAAGGCCAGTGTTATGCCTTCACCTTAGCACAATCCAGCCCACAGTGCAACCTCAACACAGTCGCAAATAATTGGAGAGGATAGAGGAGTTAACGGACACGAATAAACAACAATAACTTACTCTGCGAAGAGCATAGAAAGGGCCTTCGCGTAGTCAGCTAAAAAAAATCAGGATCCACAGCTTATCGATGATGTTGCTGTTGTTGCTGATGGTCGCATTCAGCAAAGAAAAGCTTGGAATCCACCGATGTTGTTGTTGCTGCTAGCTACTCTCAGCAAATCTGGTTTCTGCTTTGTTAGTTTTTGTTATGCTGTTGTTTGTGTTGATTTATTTAATATTTTTTTTTTTATTAATCTTTTTAAGCACTCTCAATAATGAAAACAAAACACCGGACAACTGACGGACATTCATTTGACGACGGACATTTTATAGTGGAACGGAACGAAAGCACGGATTTTTTATTTTTTTTTTTTCTTATTTATGCACTTTGCAGTTAAAATTATTTTATTGTTTAATTTATTCGGCTATAGTTAAGTTAAAGTACTTTATTTATTTGCAATAACACTTAGAACGCACACGACAGAGATAAAAAAGAAGGTTGAACATGTACAAACGATATTTGGAAATTAATTAAGCGGACACTGTCGGGCGGCACGTCCATGCCTTTAAATTCACGAACACCAAACAACGTTAAGAGGTCAGTCGCTTGGGCATTGCGATTCATCAACGCATGTAGAATAAGCAGCAAAGCTGTGAGCAGTTCAATCTTAACAGTAACCGAACAACGTATAGCAGAAATTGTGATATTATGTCAAATTCAATCACAAAAATTCACACCAGAATTCAAAAATTTTGATAATACGCGCATACAAGATGAACTTTCTTCCAAGGTTGTGAAGTGGTTGTTTAACTGTCCACTGAATCCATCAGAAGGTGGTATTTGGGAGAGAATGGTGAGATGCGTCAAGAGAGTGCTCAATCAAATCATGAAAGAAGTGTCGCCACGAGAACAAACTCCGAAAATGTCATTAACTCTAGGCCGTTAACTCACATCCCTGCCACAGCAGTTGAAGAAGAATCCATTACACCAAACCATTTCCTGCTTGGATGTGTAACACAGTTCAGCCTCCTGCTCTTAGTGATATTCCGGATAAGCCTTACGCTATGCAAAATTAATGGCGTATTTCAAGGCAGCTGCGGGATCATTTTTGGATACGCTGGATCAGAGAATATCTGCCAATGCTTACGCGACGTGAGAATTGGTGCGAACGCTCAGAGCCAATAAAGCTCGGTAACCTAGTTCTAATATGCGATTTGAATGTGCCCCGTACCGAATGGAAAAGAGGTCGTATCGAAAACGTCTATCCAGGAAATATGGAATAGTACGACGAGCTGACGTACGCACGCAGGCAGGATTGCTTCAACGCCCGGTTTCGAAGTAAGCCATTCTGGACGAATACGAGTATATTGGTGAATCTAGTCGTTTCCCGGAGGTGGGATTGTTTCGAAATGGCACCCCGAAACTCACGTAAAGGCCTAGCTGTATACTTATTTAAGAGCGATCTATCAACTCAACATCTTTGCATTGGCATTTATTTTACGAAGAAAATCATTGCCATTTCATTGTCGCACAGAAGAAGTTGGGCTGAAGACCGCGGTAAGCAATTTATGTACACATATATCTGAACATTGTTAATTTTATTATATATTTCCTTATTAACTAGAAATAAACACACACACATTGAATTGCACTAATTCTTTTGTTAAACTTTGCTACCCAACAATTTCCAACACAGACATAAAAAAAAAACCAAACATTCTAAGTATTTCTTAAGAATAAATCTAAACTTGTTTAAATCAAGAAAAAAATATTTAAAAGAACGTATGGACACAAAGATAAGCACAATAGGTACGAGAGGGTAGGCGGGTGCTCGAAATAGGGAATTTGAAATACAATATTAGTTTTATTTATCTAGATAGTATTGAAACAATTATTTTTGTTTTTTTTTGTTAGACTGAAATAACTTTTGCAATCAAGGTTATGTCTATGAAAAGGAGTCAAAAATGGAAAATTCAAGTTAAATTAGTTTTTCAACAAAAAATTTTGCAATTTGTTTTTAAGAAAACATTAAATATTATAGACCTTTCTTGAAAAAAAATAAAAAATATAAATTCTAAACTAACTGCTATTACTATTTTTATAAAGTTCTTTTCAGACAAAAAGAATTGAGTATGTATGTAAAACATAAAATTTATGTAAAACATGTTTTGTTTCAGGTAACATTGATATGTTCAAAAATTCATTTTACTAAGAGTTTCAACTGTTTCGGAATTTATGCTTTGAGAGATTAACGGTACATTTTTTAAATCAATACGCCTTCCGAAATTTCTGTTCGTTAGATTGGCAATTTAGATTAGGTCAGAATTGTAGATATTTTAATGGTCAATAATTCTTTCATATGTTATTATTATATATCTTCAATTTTACTCAATTTTTGACAATATTTCTTCTCAATTTTTTGCGAATAAGCCATTATTTTGAAAGTATTTTTTACTGAATACAAATTAAATAAATATTGGAAATAGTAATTAAAATGTCAAAATAACGCCAAACTACGACGCAACTAACTTGCGCATGTATTGAAGCATACACAAATAACAAAGAATTCGTCATCATCTGTTCTGCTATGCGCAAAAAGGAAAATTTAATATAGTACCCATACACGGTTGGCTGGAATAGTTTTTAACCCTTAAGTTGCTTCCTTCTAAAAATTCATGTTGATACTTACTCGAGGAACCACACTAATAATTTTTCTGTAAGCAAAATAAAAATCCGTCGGGCGCTTTTTTTAATTTTAGTCCTTAAAGCCTTAAATTTAAAAGAAAAGATTACAGTAAGAAATGTTTATAACGAACGTCAAGGGACCATATTTTTGTTCGTTATAAGCGATAGATCGTTATAATCGATATTGTTGTATTAGTAATTTATTAACATTCTTTCTTAGTTTTATTAAAAACTCAACAAAATGCGTTAATATTTACACAAATTTTTGTATTTATTTGAAAAAATGTGTAATTTTTTGTCATGTGGTTTTTTGATACATAAATTCATTTTCAATTGTTTGTTCAAATTTGTTTATGAATGCCGAAGACATCTCATTGAATGTTTTATTTGTCTGGCCAACCTTTTATGCGTTATAACCGGTAGATCGCAATAAGCGATGTCGTTATAAACATTACTTACTGTATTTCTAAAAATTTATTCTGTTTTTTATATATACAATGTTTAAAGGTACAGAAGACATTTATAGAATCATACATTTAAATCTTTACAAGTGTTTACTGTTGTAGTCAGATAAAGACTACAGGAGTTTTTCTGCATAATTCTCTTTCCTTTCATGTGTTTCATAGCACTGTTCTACAAAAAAAATTTTTTAATGTTAAATTTTTAATGTTTTAATTTTTAACTAAACCACCAATATTTTACATTTTGACGATCCATATGTAGACTTTCTGCGTTTTCAGAATGGTTTCATCACTTCGATTTTTTTGCCAATTAAGAAGTTAACAAATTCAATTAAGAAGAACAACAAAAACAAATTTTACGTAATATTTTGAGGAAACATTGCATATTTTGGGCTTTTTTTAAAAAAATATTAAAAATACAAATGTACAGTAATTGGTACTGTTAAAATATTTTTTGGCAAGTACTTTTATTAAACTTTATAACACAAAAAAATTTTGTGACATATGCTGAAAACTAACGGAGATATTTACATAGAAAGTCATATTTTAAATTTCCAATGATTTTTTTCTCATTCCTTCGGGCAAACAAGTTAAAAGCACAAAGTTGTATAGAAGCCCAGTTAAATATAAACTTTTCCGATCAAATATATACACATACGGAAATTTGGAGAAAAAACAAAATTTTTGTTACCCATATTGTATGAAAATTTCTAAAAAAAAAAAATTTTTTTTAAGAAAATAAATGCATATTTTAATAAAGAATATTTTAATATAAAAACTTACAAATTTAATAAAACAAAAAAATGTAACTTTTAGAATTCTCTTAAATCAAATATAAATGAAAATGAAACAATTTCGAAAATGCGCTCCTTATGATATCGACTAAATACTGTTAAAAATGACAACAACAAAATTACAATGAAATTTATTTCTCCAAAATGGATGCCATCATGTGTGGCTTTAAAATACCTTTCGTTTGATACCACATTTGTATATATTTCTATGGAAAATAGTGAAATTGTGGCAAAAAACGAAATTTTCGCTGATTTTCAAACGTCATTTTGAAACCTTAAACTATCGATTGAGCACGTATAAAAAAATACGTCGGCCTTAGATTTTTGTCTTCTATCACATATCCAAAAATTATTCAAATCGGTGAGTGACACCTGGGGACCTTTCCTTGTTAGTGTATCATTACTTTGCTTCTGTTCGCCAAAATTTTATTTTTTATTAAGGATAATAAAAAAGAATAATGTCGTATTCCATTTTTGTAAAATATATATTATAAAATATTTATAAAATATTTATTATAAAATAAATATATATCTTATAATAACCAACTAATGCGAATGAATGGAAACTTATGCAATATGTCCACAAAAGTACATTATTTACGTTCACATTTAGATTTTTCCCACCTGTTGTTTCCAAATAATAACGAAATTATTTTAAGTTCTTGCTTCACACAATTTCTTTATACTTTTTATTTGAATGTTCTTAATTCTAACAATTTGCTTGTTTTTTTGTATTAAACAATTTTATATTTTTTCACTTATAAAAATACGCGGTTTACAGTTGTCTGAATCCGACTGCTTAATTCGAAAGTTGTCTGAATCCGACTGCTTAATTTGAACTGAACTTTAATAATTTGTGAATTGAAAACCAAGCCCATTTTTCTGACGCAAAATTGGCCAAACGCATTCGCTTTTTTACCTGGGCCAATGCAAGCACAGTTCAATGCTTGCATTTGCCCTTGGTTTGCAATATGACAATTGGGAATTGAAGACAATGCCAATATCGCTGACGCGAAATTGGCCAAACGCATTCGTTTTTACGTGGGCCAATGCAAGCTCAGTTCAATGCTTGCATTTGTCCTTGGTTTGCAACATGACACCTCACGTACTTTTCGTATGAAAAGTAGGAAGGTTCATGGAACTGTAATTGTTGTTTTTAAGTGCAACGCTTGTGGCTTTCAATTCACAACATTCCTTCCCCTTTTGGCCTATGTAATGATAAGTAAAATACCTAATATTTTTAACAACTCCTGTTGCATATATTAAAAGTAAATGCTGTATTCTATCTCTTATACGCATCCTATCGTGGGCCCTAGTGACTTGCTTGATCTGGTAGACGCCTGACGCTGTTGCTGTTCCTGCTGGTATGTCATTGTCTTCGAAATGCGGGGACATCTGGTTTCCATTTTGCGCTGGATTCCCTGTTGGATGTCTGGTAGCGGTGGCTTGCTGATTGGTGGTTTGCTGGTTGGTGGTTTGCTGAACTCCACTGTGAAGTTCGTGCCTGTGGTACTCTTCTTCTTACGTTTGTACACCAGTACCCCAATGACGATACTAAGAACCAAACTCGAAATGCCGAATGTGTAACCCACACTGGTTGCAACCCTCTGTTGATTGTAAAAACTATGGTTAATCTTGTGTTGTTCCGATTGCGTTTTCAATTCGGCCAGGCTTTTTTGACCGTTTGCCAAGGTTGTTTTTATGGCGTCGTGGTTGGAGACAACTATGGGTAAATGGGGTGCCACTGTATCGCCGCTTACCAACAACTTGGACCAATTTTGTTTAAGTGTTTCTATTAGCGACGAATGGTTTATCCTATGGTGGCTCATATTAAAAGAATACACTCTCGATGTTTCATATGGAAGGATGACTTCTTCGTTACGTACGTTGCACCTCTCCACAACATTTATGTAACCAAATTCGGAAAGTGTTACCGCTCCGGTGTGATCTTCACATACGACTTCAAATCCTTCGGGTCTGCGGAATTTATAGAGCCATCGGTTGGGTGTTGACATCTTTATTAGCAATCCCTTTATTGTTGGGATGGCTGCATATTCGCAGATATGACTGTTTATATTCAGATGCTGCATTAGACTCACTTCGCAATTTGAATTTCTGTTGGTCAAGATCTTTCCCGGAAGGCGGCAGAGCAAGACATCGGATTTAATATCTTCCTTAATATTGAGACATTTAGATATTTCTAATCCAGAAAGACCAATGAATTGACTACGGTCCTTAGCTTCTGCCATAAATTCGTAGGATATTCTGACAACTAAATCCCATTTGCCTTCGGTGAAAATTGGTGTTGGATATACCTTGAATATAGTAAACTTCATCTGAGTCGGTAAGGGTAGCTTAACCACTATCAAAAAACTGCCATTATTTGCAAATGCTTTCACGGAGGCTATTTGGTGAATGTGCATGATTTTGGACAGAAACCACTTGGCATTGCCGTCCAAAGTAAGTCTAACCATCATGTCGTTTATGTCCTTCGTGACCATAATTTTTGGGTGAAGAATTCCCTTAAAAAGGTCATCGATTATCGCCATTTCAGTGGACTGTTGTCCTTGCATTTCGATTAATTTTGAATTGATAATCGACTGACGCTCCAAAAGCTGCACTTTGAAATTGAGCTTACTCAAATTAACTTTCATTTCAGCGTTTATGACATCTTGTTGCCGCAATGTCTTGTTAATAATACTCTGCAACCCTTCCACCTCGTTCAGGACCGTGACTATCGAGTTTGAGATTGACTTATAATTACTCTCCATTACCGTTATCTGTTTATCTAATATTTGATAAGTTTGGCTGTCTCTCTGGTCTATTTCCTGAAGGTGTTCGGCAATTTTGGAGGCATCCTGATGATCCATCACCCCAAATGCCCAATGAAGCGCTTCACCAACGAAGTCGATTGATCGTTTACTTCTGTGTTGATCTCCAATTGATGCCATCATCTGCTCGTTTTTCTCCATTATGCCGACTAAAGCATCAGTTTCCTGTAGAGATGATGTACACGTGGCGTAGAAGTCCTCTTTGGCATATACTCCTGTAAGCTTCCCGCACCATATTTTCTCCGCATCAGTAAAATTTCTTAGTAGTATGAGTGTCTCAGACAGGTCTACTGGAGTAAACTTCGTCAGAATTGTTCAATGCTCTGAGTAGAATAATGCGTTGCCCACCGATTCGAAGAAAGCTGGTGTGTTTTCAAGCTTCTGGACTGTCGTGTGTTGAGCCGTGCAGAGGGTTATCCAAGCAAAAACTAGAACCCCGATCATTGCGTATATCTATGTATAAATATATTAATAATATTAGACCGTATCTATGTATAAATATATTAATAATATTAGACCGTATATCTATGTATAAATATATTAATAAATTTAGAATTAAATCTTACTAGTTACGTATTATACTTAGGTAAACGTTGATCGCTCGCCTTGACTTTTCACCTGTAATTGAAAAATATTTTTTTTTTATTATTATTGTTATGTTATCAATTGATAATGTTACAAAAACCAATTTGGAAACTTAAGTTGACTTCAGTAGGCTCTCCTGAATGCAAAAGATTCCACCCTTTAAATCCTACTGGTTACGTATTATATGTTGATTTCTCGCCTGTAATTGTAAAATATTTTTTATTGTTATTATATTGTTATTATATTTTTACAAAAATACAAATTACTCGAAGATCATCACGCTATCTTAGTACCATGCAAACCGCATTTCTAACCTACCTCAACATTAGCTTAGCACTCATAAAGTAGGTAGTAGACTTATTTTCAGTGCACTTGAACGATGGCAGCTACTTCGCCGAAATAACAACAAATATTTATCAACAGAAATAATCCCAAAAGTAACTTGACACTTTAAAGTGCAACGACTGGTGGTTGTTCGTTCAATGGCTTTTGTTATTTTCAGTTATTTCGTTATTTTTAATATGTTTAACTGTTGAATAATTTAAGTAAATTATTATGAATTTTTTTCTGTTTATTTTTTATTAGAATTTTTGTTGTTACTGGACTCTCTATTGCTAACACATCGTATGGACCTATCCATATCGGCGAAAACTTATTTTTTCGAGTTTGATTTTTTATCAATACCTTATCCCCTACTTTGAATATCGCGGAGTTAGTATGATTATCGTAATGCCGTTTTGACGTTTCCTTGGCCTTTTCCTGATTCTTTCGTACTAACTCATGTGTTCTTTGTAGTTGAAATTTTAATACCTTTAGTGGATCGTCACTGTTATACAATGGTGAGCATTTTCTTTTTAAATTAGTCGGCATTTCCGAATCAAACCCATACAGTGTTCGGAATGGTGTTTGTTTCGTTGATGTGTGTACTGTATTATTATGAACATGCATCGCTGAACTAAGCCATTGATCCCAGTTAGAGCCATCTTCTGCGGCAAAACTTCTTAGGTATTCCGCTAAAGGTCTGTGGCTTCGTTCTAGGGACCCGTTGGGTTGAGGATGATAGGGGGTAATGTGCATTTTTCTGATGCCTAACATTTTGCACGTATCAGAGAAAACTTTTGAAATGAAATTACTACCGTTGTCGGTTATTAGTAACTTAGGAGTACCATATCGTGCAATTATTTGATCATAAAAGATTTTGGAAACTGTGGTCGCTTCCCCATCCGGGAGTGCAGCACACACTAGGTATTTGGAAAAGTCGTCCTGGAATGTTAGTATGTATTTATTTCCGGATGTGGTTTCCGGCAAAATGCCTACTATATCCATATAAACCTTCTCGAAAGGTCTCATAGGTGTGTCGGTCAGAACCATGGGCATCCTTGTAAGCCTGGAACTTTTATTGATCTGACATTTTCTACATTTCCGAACATATTCCTTGATTTGTTTTTGCATTCCCTTCCATCTGTATTGTTGACGTATCCTAAAAAAAGTTTTCATGGACCCCTGGTGGCCGCCTAGTGGCAGATCGTGACAGTCTTTTAATACCGTTGCTATGTCACTCTGGTTTGTGAGGATAACTATTTTCTTTTGTTTTTGACTTCCTCTTACTTCTTCGATTTGTTTATTTGACTTATCTGGGGCATATTCATTATCATTTCCTCCTTCCTGTACCTTCGTTTTTGACCTGGTTTGTACTACAATTATTTCCTGGTTATTTTGTGGAATCCGACTTAAAGCGTCTGCATTTGAGTTTCGTTTACCAGGCTTATAAGCTATTTCGAATTCATATTCGGAAAGTTTGTGCCTCAAACGAGCCAGCCGTAATGTTTGGTCTCTCAAGTTTGCAATTCCTTTCAAGGGTTGGTGATCGGTGTATATTGTGAAAGGTCTTCCCAAAAGATAAGCCCTATAATTATTAGTTGCCCAAACTATTGCTAAGAACTCTTTCTCGATTGTTGAGTATCTTTTTTCCGCACAGTTTAACGATCTGCTAGCGAATGCAATTGGTCGATCTTCACCCACTTCACCTTGGGACAAAATAGCCCCTAATGCTTCCCCGCTGGCATCGGTAGTCAGTATAAAAGGTTTTTTGAAATCGGGATAAGCTAACACTGGGGGCGAAGTAATTGCTTCTTTCAATGTTTGAAATGCATTCTGACAATGGCTCGACCACTCAAAGGGAACGTCCTTTTTGAGAAGATTATTTATTGGAAGGCAAATTTTCGCCATATTTTTTATAAATTTTCGGTAATAATTTACCAGACCCAAAAATGACTGAACCTCCTTTCTATTTCTTGGTATTGGAATATTTTTTACACACTCTAATTTTTGTGGGCAGGTAATGCTCCAAGTTCCGAACATACATGACCTAAATAAACTATTTCACGCCGCAAAAACTGACATTTACCCTTATTTATTTTTAAGCAGTTTTCTCTGAGCTTCATAAATACTTTTCCTAACCTTTCTTCGTGTTGTTTCAAATTTTTCCCGTAGACGACAATGTCGTCTAAATACACGAAACAGTCAATCCCTTGAAGTCCAGTCAAAATATGGTTCATTAGTCTCTGGAAGGTAACTGGAGCTCCAGTTAGTCCAAAAGGCATTCTATTGAATTCATAATGACCTAGTGATGTACTAAAAGCGGTTTTTTCTTTGTCATTTTTATTAACAAGTACTTGATGGTATCCACTAGCCAAGTCTATTGTTGAAAAATATCTAGAGTGCCCTAATTGGTCCAATATTTCGTCAATCCTGGGAATTGGAAAAACTTGTTTAATTGTGGCATCGTATAGTTTCCTAAAATCAATAACTAATCTCCACTTTTTATTTCCGTCTGTCCCAGATTTTTTTGGAACCAAAAGCATTGGTGAGTTCCACCGTGATTTGCTTGGTCTAATTATGTCGTCGTCTATAAGCTGTTCTACTTGCCTTTGAATTTCGTCTCTATGAGTCTGAGGTAATTTATATTGTTTTTGATATGTAGGTGGTTCATCTGTTCGAGTTGGGATTTCATGTTCTAATACCGAAGTGTATGATAATTTCTCACCTTCTAACAGAAAAATATCATGAAATGAAGTGATTAAATTTTCTATTGAAGCTTTTTCTTCTGAGTTTAAGTTCGGGTCAAGTATAATTGATTTGGTTAGTCTATCTATTCTATCTTTTGCGTCCAACTCTTTTAAGCTATAAACTGAATTAGTATGAATTTTGAATTTATTAAAATTTGAAAATTTTAAAATCCTTATCATTCGAATTTAACACCGAGACATATGCCGTTTTATTTTTGACATATGCTAATACTTCACCTAAATAAACCCCTTGTGAAATTTCTTGTTTATGAATTATCACCACTGGAATTTTTGTGTTTATTGGAATTTTTACTGTTCTCACTGTTCTTGCTTTTATTTTAACTTCTTCATTGTAGTTTATAAGTTCATTCAATTTATTCATTTGTTTTAATGGTAATGTTAAAATATTGTTCCTGTGTGCATCATAAATCGTTAGTGTTTTTTCTATCGTATTAATTATTGATTTGTTCCACAGGTTATCTCTACCTAAAATTCCATCTGCAGGCAACCCTTGATCTAGTGCCACAACGTGTAACTTAAAACTTAGGTGCTCTACATCATCATATGGAATAATTATAGACCCCAGAGTTTTAACGAAGCCACCAAATGCTCCGCTTAAATTTTTTATTTCGCTCCCATCTCGGTTCGAAGTATTTTTTAATGTATTTTGTTTAATTAAACTTGTATCCGCTCCGGAATCCACAAGTAAAATGAGTCGTCCCGTTATAGAATTCAAGGGATTTCTATAAACACATCATTTACCTTGGAAATACCGAAGCATTGCCCCTTTGTAATTTGTTCTTGTAATGTTAAGTTTGGGTGATAAAAAGGTGCACTTAAATTTTAAAAATAATATTTTGAATTTTTCCCAATGTATAATCGGATTTGTGTTAGCATTAACCCTAGTAAGTCTGCAAATGATTCTAAAAATTGCCAAATGCTTTTAAATATATCGCATATGGTTAAAATTGTCATATTTAAAATGCAAAGTCAGGGTGCTTAACAAATTATAAGACGTAGTTATCAACATTTTGACTGTCTTTTTAGGCGTACTAATAAATGTTGATACTATATCTGTTGGATTAGAAGAACAGATGTTTACAATCTTTTCAGACATCAAATCATCTGGAACTTCTGTTAGTGGCCCTGTTTTACTTAACCTTTTGGGTTCCCAGCTTACTGGCCTTGGCTGGGCCCTTGATAGTTTCCCTGTTTTAATTCAAAATTTTTTCTTGCGAAACAGGCTTCCATTAAATGCCCTCTTCTTGCACACCATTTGCACTTTATTTCTACTGTATTTGCGCGTTCATTTGGCTTATTATGTTGTTGCTTATTTTTATTGCCATTGTTGTTAAAGTTACCACGATTTGAGCAGTTGAAATTATATTCGTGACCGTACTGTCTGCACTGTTTACAATATGCTTGGTTTTTTCTTGTATAGCATTCGTCTCTTGTGTGTCCTATCTTATTACAAAATGAGCATGTTATTTTTATGCTTTTGTTTAATTTATTTTCGAGTTGTTTTTTATGTGAATCAAAATTTGTATTTTGCTGTGAAGTAGAATCATCGTTTTGATAATAAATTGCTGAAGGTGCATAATTAGTGCCATGTTCACTGGTGCCTTGATATGAATTTTGGGGAACAAATGGAACTGCTTTTGTATTCAAATTAATTCCGAATGAACTTCCATTCAATGTCGTATGTTTTCCCCTTTCAATTGTTGCATATGTAACAACAGCTTCCTCAACTACACTCTCGAATGTACCAGTTTTTATACTCAACATGTGAACTCTAAGAGTTGGATCCAGCAGACCCGCTTTGAAAGTCCTGAGTACTGTCTTGTCTAACTCGCTCAAGAGCGCGGTGACACCGTCTCTATATTTATTATTTATCAAATCTTCTGCTGTTGTTTTAAGTACGTTTAATCGTCTAGCGTATTGTCTTACTTCCTCACCTGGTCGTTGCAATGTTTTTTGTATTTGCTGCCAAACTATTTCTAACGTTTTTTGCTTTAAATATGTATTTTTTATTAGCATAAACAGCTCCTTTACGTCACTAAATTGTCTGGATCTAACTAGCTCAAATGCATCTCCATACAATCTTAGTTTTACGCACTGTATAAATTTATCTAAATTGGATTTTCCTATACATTCAAAAGCTAGCTCTGCGCCCTGTATAAATTTATAAACTTCTGCCTGTAACTCACTTGACTTTACCCCTGAAAACAAAGGAACAAGTCTTGAAGCTATTTTTGAAATTTCGTTTATATCCATTTGATCTGTGTTTTTTATAACTATGCTACTTTTATCTTTATTTATATTTTCTATATTTTCGTTGTTGTTTTTCCTTTCAGTGAGTTTTAAATTTGTAATCTGATCTTTAGCTTCTTGCAATTGCTTATTACACAGAGTGTGATTTTCTTCTAATAAACTCTGTATTAAATCTTCTGAAATCTTTTTGTTTTTAACTAGTTGCCTTAATTTGTGATTTTCTTCTTCAAGCTCTTTTATACTCTCTTCGGTCTTTAAGTGAGACTTAAGATCGTTATATTTTCTCTCTATATATAATGCTCGTTGTTCTATGTCACCTTTTTCCTCAATCGATGCGTTTGATTGATTATGTACCAGCTCCGTAAATATCCCTAGTACTGTTTCTACTTCTTCTAATTTTTCCCACTTTCTACCTACATAAGCACCTTTTTTAATGGCCTCGAAATCTTGGCTTGAATTGCAAAACCCTCTTATTTCCGTCCACAGTTCGTCAATAAAAATATTAAATTTTGTGTCTTCCATGCAAAGATGTCAAATTTAATGTCTACAATTATATTAATTTTTATACTTGCTGTCCTACCGGCTGCGCCAATGTTGTTTCCAAATAATAACGAAATTATTTTAAGTTCTTGCTTCACACAATTTCTTTATACTTTTTATTTGAATGTTCTTAATTCTAACAATTTGCTTGTTTTTTTATATTAAACAATTTTATATTTTTTCACTTATAAAAATACTATTAATTCGAAAGTTGTCTGAATCCGACTGCTTAATTCGAACTGAACTTTAATAATTTGTGAATTGAAAACCAAGCCCATTTTTCTGACGCAAAATTGGCCAAACGCATTCGCTTTTTTACCTGGGCCAATGCAAGCACAGTTCAATGCTTGCACTTGCCCTTGGTTTGCAATATGACAATTGGGAATTGAAGACAATGCCAATATCGCTGACGCGAAATTGGCCAAACGCATTCGTTTTTACGTGGGCCAATGCAAGCTCAGTTCAATGCTTGCATTTGTCCTTGGTTTGCAACATGACACCTCACGTACTTTTCGTATGAAAAGTAGGAAGGTTCATGGAACTGTAATTGTTGTTTTTAAGTGCAACGCTTGTGGCTTTCAATTCACAACACACCCACAAAACGTAGATAAATTCAGTGACGTGCATGGTTAAAGATTCCACCCGGAGATTTAAAAATTCAAACAACTTTCGTAGAAAAAAGCAAAATTCCCATGTTACTGGAATATTGTTAGTCTCTTCAACGCGAAACCAGCGATTATTAATATAAGATTAAAAGGTCGTTGAAGAGTTTTTACACAAGAAACTAGTAAACTAAAATTGAAATATATTGTTAAACTATATTCATAACATATAAAAAAAAACAATACCATCAATATTAACTCTAATATTTATAACTAAATATTCTAAGCTTTATTATTAGCTAACCGATTTCATTTTTTTGTAATGAATTCAAAAATTAAAACCTTTGTCTTCTGAAGAAAAAAATAAACAAAATTATGTTAGTTGATTTTTTTTTGTTTTCTTATCGTGAGAAAATGTAAAAATAAAAAATAAAAATATATGTTCAATGTTTTAACGTTTTTTATTTGGGAATGGATTGACATATTTTTGACAAGTAAGCCATTCTGGACGAATATATTAGTGAATCTAGTCGTTTCACGGAGGTGGGATTGTTTCGAAATGGCACCCCGAAACTCACGTAAAGGCCTAGCTGTATACTTATTTAAGAGCGATCTATCAACTCAACATCTTTGTATTGGCATTTATTTTACGAAGAAAATCATTGCCATTTCATTGTCGCACAGAAGAAGTTGGGCTAAAGACCGCGGTAAGCAATTTATGTACATATTTCTTTATTAACTAGAAATAAACACACACACATTGAATTGAACTAATTCTTTTGTTAAACTTTGCTACCCAACAATTTCCAACACAGATATAAAAAAAAAACCAAACATTCTAAGTATTTCTTAAGAATAAATCTAAACTTGTTTAAATCAAGAAAAAAATATTTAAAAGAACGTATGGACACAAAGATTAGCACAATAGGTACGAGAGGGTAGGCGGGTGCTCGAAATAGGGAATTTGAAATACAAAATTAGTTTTATTTATCTAGATAGTATTGAAACAATTATTTTTGTTTTTTTTGTTAGACTGAAATAACTTTTGCAATCAAGGTTATGTCTATGAAAAGGAGTCAAAAATGGAAAATTCAAGTTAAATTATTTTTTCAACAAAAAATTTTGCAATTTGTTTTTAAGAAAACATTAAATATTATAGACCTTTCTTGAAAAAAATTAAAAAATAATTAATTATAAAAATAAATAAAATTTTTATAAAGTTCTTTTCAGACAAAAAGAATTGAGTATGTATGTAAAACATAAAATTTATGTAAAACATGTTTTGTTTCAGGTAACATTGATATGTTCAAAAATTCATTTTACTAAGAGTTTCAACTGTTTCGGAATTTATGCTTTGAGAGATTAACGGTACATTTTTTAAATCAATACGCCTTCCGAAATTTCTGTTCGTTAGAGATTGGCAATTTAGCTTAGGTCAGAATTGTAGATATTTTAATGGTCAATAATTCTTTCATATGTTATTATTATATATCTTCAATTTTACTCCATTTTTGACAATATTTCTTCTCAATTTTTTGCGAATAAGCCATTATTTTGAAAGTATTTTTTACTGAATACAAATTAAATAAGTATTGGAAATAGAAATTAAAATGTCAAAATAACGCCAACATACGACGCAACTAACTTGCGCATGTATTGAACCATACACAAATACCAAAGAATTCGGCATCATCTGTTCTGCTATGCGCAAAAAGGAAAAAGTTAATATAGTACCCATACACGGTTGGCTGGAATAGTTTTTAACCCTTAAGTTGCTTCCTTCTAAAAATTCATGTTGATACTTACTCGAGGAACCACACTGATAATTTTTCTGTAAGCAAAATAAAAATCCGTCGGGCGCTTTTTTTAATTTTTGTCCTTAAAGCCTTTAATTTAAAAGAAAAGATTACAGTAAGAAATGTTTATAACGAACGTCAAGGGACCATATTTTTGTTCGTTATAAGCGATAGATCGTTATAATCGATATTGTTGTATTAGTAATTTATTAACATTCTTTCTTAGTTTTATTAAAAACTCAACAAAATGCGTTAATATTTACACAAATTTTTGTATTTATTTGAAAAAATATGTAATTTTTTGTCATGTGGTTTTTTGATACATAAATTCATTTTCAATTGTTTGTTCAAATTTTTTTATGAATGCCGAAGACATCTCATTGAATGTTTTATTTGTCTGGCCAACCTTTTATGCGTTATAACCGGTAGATCGCAACAAGCGATGTCGTTATAAACATTACTTACTGTATTTATAAAAATTTATTCTGTTTTTTATATATACAATGTTTAAAGGTACAGAAGACATTTATAGAATCATACATTTAAATCTTTACAAGTGTTTACTGTTGTAGTCAGATAAAGACTACAGGAGTTTTTCTGCACAATTCTCTTTCCTTTCATCTGTTTCATAGCACTGTTCTACAAAAAAAAATTTTTAATGTTAAATTTTTAATGTTTTAATTTTTAACTAAACCATCAATATTTTACATTTTGACGATCCATATGTAGACTTTCTGCGTTTTCAGAATGGTTTCATCACTTCGATTTTTTTGCCAATTAAGAAGTTAACAAATTCAATTAAGAAGAACAACAAAAACAAATTTTACGTAATTTTTTGAGGAAACATTGCATATTTTAGGCTGCTTTTTTTGAAAAAAATATTAAAAGTACAAATGTACAGTAATTGGTACTGTTAAAATATTTTTTGGCAAGTAATTTTATTAAACTTTATAACACAAAAAAATTTTGTGATATATGCTGAAAACTAACGGAGATATTTACATAGAAAGTCATATTTTAAATTTCCAATGATTTTTTTCTCATTCCTTCGGGCAAACAAGATAAAAGCACAAAGTTGTATAGAAGCCCAGTTAAATATAAACTTTTCCGATCAAATATATACACATACGGAAATTTGGAGAAAAAACAAAATTTTTGCTACCCATATTGTATGAAAATTTCAAAAAAAAAAAATTTTTTTTAAGAAAATAAATGCATATTTTAATAAAGAAAATTTTAATATAAAAACTTAAAAATTTAAAAAAACAAAAAAAAGGTAACTCTTAGAATTCTCTTAAATCAAATATAAATGAAAATGAAACAATTTCGAAAATGCGCTCCTTATGATATCGACTAAATTCTGTAAAAAATTACAACAAGAAAATTACAATGAAATTTATTTCTCCAAAATGGATGCCATCATGTGTGTTTTTAAAATACCTTTCGTTTGATACCACATTTGTATATATTTCTATGGAAAATAGTGAAATTGTGGCAAAAAACGAAATTTTCGCTGATTTTCAAACGTCATTTTGAAACCTTAAACTATCGATTGAGCACGTATAAAAAATACGTCGGCCTTAGATTTTTGTCTTCTATCACATATCCAAAAATTATTCAAATCGGTGAGTGACACCTGGGGACCTTTCCTTGTTAGTGTATCATAACTTTGCTTCTGTTCACCATAATTTTATTTTTTATTAAGGATAATAAAAAAGGATAATGTCGTATTTCATTTTTGTAAAATATATATTATAAAATATTTGTAAAATATTTATTATAAAATAAATATATATCTTATAATAACCAACTAATGCGAATGAATGGAAACTTATGCAATATGTCCACAAAGGTACATTATTTACGTTCACATTTGGATTTTTCCCACCCACAAAACGTAGATAAATTCAGTGACGTGCATGGTTAAAGATTCCACCCGGAAATTTCAAAAATTCAAACAACTTTCGTAGAAAAAAGCAAAATTCCCATGTTACTGGAAAATTGTTAGTCTCTTCAACGCGAAACCAGCGATTATTAATATAAGAATAAAAGGTCGTCGAAGAGTTTTTACACAAGAAACTAGTAAACTAAAATTGAAATATATTGTTAAACTATATTCATAACATATAAAAAAAAACAATACCATCAATATTAACTCTAATATTTATAACTAAATATTCTAAACTTTATTATTAGCTAACCGATTTAATTTTTTTGTAATGAGTTCAAAAATTAAAACCTTTGTCTTCTGAAGAAAAAAATAAACAAAATGATGTTAGTTGATTTTTTTTGTTTTCTTATCGTGAGAAAATGTAAAAATAATAAATAAAAATATATGTTCAATGTTTTAACGTTTTTTATTTGGGAATGGATTGACATATTTTTATTTTTTAAATTATAGTAAAAAAAAAACTGAAAGTCTTACCTTTATTATCATATAAAGGTTTTTAAACTCAGTTAAGCAGAAGCACAGATATGATAAGCCAAATAAGGCAAGTTACGAATATTTTAAGTGTCTCATTTATGAAGTCCTTGACGAAAAATTCGAAGTAATACAAAAATTATGTAAATGCAGAAAGTCATCATATATAACCACTTAATGAAGTTTCTATGTCGGACGTCTTGTACAGTTTTCGTGTACAACAAAATCGAAAGGAACATTTTCTATAACTTGTTCACTGAAGAATAGTTATCTATTTTTTCTTTTTGCAGAATTCTGGTACATGTGCAAGCAGGCCCGTAGCCAGGATTTACCTTTCTTTTGATAAAACATCTATAAGTAGATACCAGTAATAACTGAAAGAAAGGATATGCAAATGTTTAAGCAAATCCGTTTTCTTTTAAGACTATTTGTGAATATGCCTGTTTTTAAACGACCATTAGATAGATAAGAATATCTTATTTTTTTTTTAACATATCAATTTTGAGTACTAAGCTTTTGATTTTTGCCTATGGTTTGTTTAAAAATGGTCTTAATTGAGAATTTTTAATTTCTTTTAAAAAGTATTATTCCGAAAATTAGCACAAACAGTAAAAATGTCTGTGACAAAATTTTACTAATTCAACAATATTAATATGAAGGGTAAAAATAGGTTAGATTTCTTGCAGTTTATCAAAACCAAAATTAAAATCAGCTATGAAAAATGCAACATTTTTTCATAAGTTCAGCTGGTGAAGCCGTATTCACAACTGTTATGGATATTTCATATAAAAGGGAGAAAAAAAAAATTTTAGTCTTTATATTTGGTTTCTTTTTGGCTATCTTACGCTTTTATTGATCCCCATCTTGTGTACAACTATTTTAACCTGTGTGAACCCCAGTTCGAGTTATCGTTAAGGGCATATTACTGTTCTCGAAAACGATTTCGACAATTTAAATAAATTCAAAAGAAAATATTTGAAGATATATAAAAATTTAACAGTTTCATTTTCTCATGATTCAATTCCAATAACAATTACTATATACGTATATGTATATATATATAAATTTTTAATAAAATTTTTTGATTAGAGGAATCGACTCTGATAAAGTCATATTTAAATTTCAGACTATTTTTCAAAAACCGTAAAACGAAAACTGGTTTTTACACAGCACCAGAATCTTATACCAAATTTATTATATAAGATATCACATGAAAGTAAGTTCATGTTAATATTAAAATAATTACTCACCTAGATAAATTTTTATAAAAAGAATGAAACAGTAATTTTTTGGATATTTAAGAATTTAATCGGTAGTAGATTTTAATTATTTAAATATTATTTAGATGTTTAAATTATTTGCAAATTAAAAACATTAAAACCAAAATTTTTTGAACTTCTAAATTGTTTTTTATTTTTTAATATAATAAAAATAAACATTTTTAAAATGCTGAAGCTTAAAAAACTGTAATTGTTAATTTTTTTTTATGAAAATTTGGTAACATGATTAAAAAATCCTCAAATCACTATAGAATTTTACTGTATAAAATGTTTTACATAACTTTTTCTATTGAGAATTTTTTTTTTTGAAAAAAAGCATATTTAGATTTAAGGTGATTTTCCGAAACCTGTTATTTGGAAAAGGCTTCGCACAGGGCTAAATTTTTTTGCCAAGTTGGAAATTTGAGATTTCAAACTTTTTAGTCATTCGCTTTACGTGGAATACCCCATAATGTGTTAAATTTCGTGGATCATATATTCTTTATACTTTTAAAAATGAAAAAAAACCCACTCAAATGAATGCTTTTCCAAAAGATTTGGGTCTAATAAGCTTACCCAGCAAACCATAGTTGACGACATTGTCGAAATTCCGACGAATTCATAACTATTTCAAGCTGTTTTAAAGAAATCGTTACAATTTCGTTACACAAATATCGGAACAATTTCACTTTTTATACGAATTTATAAAGAGTTTCGTTATGCGACTGTTTGTAAAACATATTGAGATGCAAACAGAGTAAACTTTCCTTTCTTTCGAACTGGCTGAACGAAATCGTAACTTTTTCGTAACATTTTTGTTAAGACTCGTTACGAAATTGTTACGACAAATTAATAACTCCGTTAATAACATCGAAGGTAAAACATGAACTAAGTAACGACCTTCGTGATGATAGGGGCATTAAATTAAGGAGGCTAAGCCTATATTCATAGGGTGGCAAGATATTGTAATCACGGGGGTTATAAGTGTCTCTAAGTGCAAACAGCAAGAATTGTTTTTGAATAGACTCAAGTCTTTCACTGTGTGATTCAAAAGCAGGATTCCAAATGATGCATCCATACTCAAGAAGAGGGCGCACTAATGCATAAAATAATGTCTTAGTTACCCATACATTTTTGAACTCTCTTGCACGTCGCTTTATGAAACAAAGTTGTTTGCTGGCCCTAGATACAATTTTATCATAATGTAAATTGAATCGCAACTTATTATCTAAGACTACTCTAAGATCAACGATATGATTGACTCTATTAAGCTCAATTCTATTAAGGAAGTAGTTGTTATTTACAACAGAAATTTTACGTGAGAAAGTTATTACGTAACATTTGTTAACATTGAGATATAGCTTATTTTGATTGCACCAGTACTCAAGAGATAACAGTTTCGACTGTAAGTACATTACATCTGTTTCCGATTGAATAACATGGTATATTTTTAGGTCGTCAGCATACATCAGATGAGGGATATCGCAAAGCATATCAGATAGGTCAGAGATGTGTGTCAAGTGTCAGTTGTTGTGGGGTCAACACGTACATTTGTTCCTACTCCGTGAAGTTTCAGTAAAATTTACACTTTTATTCACTTTAAATTGCAAATAAAATGCCGTGTGTCTGCAAATCGAAAGTCGAGCGCGGTCAAGAAAAAATAAAATGTAGCATTTGCAATGAATATTATCATTGTAGCTGCGTAAATATTAACCAAAGTGACGTTGAATTTATGAAAATTGCCAATAAAAATTATATATGTACTGCTTTCACAACCGCTCGGCGAGCCTCCCTTCGTTCTCCACCGAATGCTTGCTCTCACAAACCAGATCCAACTGGAGAAGAATTGGGCCACAAAGCAAACTCAGCAAGAGAACTTCATCATCAGTGGCAGCGTACCAACGACATGAACGCAGAAATAAACATAAATCAACAACAACAGCAACAACAGCAACAACTTCATATGCATGGTGCTAACGTGAGTGCAGAAATCAACGAGAGTGCAATAAAAAATTTGCCCACGGTCACATTAGAGCTTGTGTACAGTGAAATCGTTGCTCTTAAAACAATAAACGCAAATGTTCTAAGTCTTATTGACTCTCTGCGCGAAGATAAAAAAATATTGTGTGAGAGAGTTAACCAACTTGAAAGTGAGGTGTACTTCCTACAGCAAAAGAGCCGTGAAAAGAGCTTAGAAATAATTGGTGTTCCAAACCTGAGCCACAACAATGCACTCGATTCAGCTCTTAAAATATTTTCAAAGGGTCGTAATACTAATATATCGGACACTCTCATCGATGAATGCAATGTGAAAAAAATTAATAGGAGTGAAAAAAATGTAGCTGGCAATGCTCCGCTGGATATTCTTTGTGTGAAATTTGTCTCTCTTCAAACAAAAAGACAAATAATGAAGAAGAAAAATGATAATAAGAAAAATTTGTGCTCCAGAATAATATTTGGCAGTGATAGTAGCCGAAATATTTATATTAATAATAGTCTGTCAGTATTTACTAGGAATCTTTTTAAAGCTGCTAAAAAGCTAAAAACAGATAAAAAATTTAAGTTTGTTTGGGTTAACAATGATAGGGTATTATTACGGAAAAAGAAGGCGATAAAGTAATTGTAGTTAATTCATACGAGGATCTTAATAAATTAATTTAGTTAAAAATCTTTCTTTAATTTGTAAACCAAAAATCAAATATAAATATGAGCACTAGTTTTAATGATCCTCATGCGAATTTATTCGATATTCCTTTGGAAAATTGTAAAAATGTAAATTACAAAAGTATTTTATTTAACCCAAACACAAACATAAACCAAAAAGACTTTTATATAGTTTTGCAAAATATTAGAAATATGAGAAAAAATTTCGATAATTTCCTCTTACACCTTAATAGCTTTACAAAAAAGCCCGCTTTTATTTTTTTGACAGAAATATGGATCTATGATGAAGAAAAATCCCTTTTTAACATACCCGGCTATAAATTGTATGCTAACTGTAATAGTCGATATGCTGCTGGAGGTGTTGCAGCATTTGTTGCTGAAGATCTTGATTGCGATTTCTTTTGTTTTAATCTCCTTAGTTTGGACATATTAAAAATAAGTTGTACGATTGATAACCAAACATTTTCGTTCATTTGTATTTATAGGTTTCACGAAGGTACTTCAAAGGAAGTCTTCTTAAGTAACTTAAACGATATCTTGGTCAATGAGAAAAGTGATAATCTGATAGTCTTAGGAGATATGAACCTAAATATTTTACAGGAATCGGATTATGTTGACATTTATATGTTATTGCTGTCTTTTTATGGTCTTGAATGTTGCATTAGTCAACCAACTCGATTAGCAAACTCTACTATTTCGTGTATTGATCACATTTTTACACGTGTAAAAATGCCTCAGAAACTTACACTAAGTAGTGCAGTTTGTAATTTTTATTTGTCGGATCACTGCCTTACATGTTTAAAATTTGAAAACATTGATTTCAGAAAAAACGTATGTCCTCAAAATATCTCAATGAGTAAAAAAACTGATTTCAGTGAGGTTAATAATAGGCTTTTATTTGAATCTTGGGCAAGCGCTTACAATGAACCTAATCCATCGAAGGCATTTAATAATTTTGTTGACATTTTAATAGAACATGTCAATCTTTGTACTAGGAGTATTTCTATGAGAACAGTTACGAATAAAAAGAAGCTAAAGCCATGGATGAATCCAGATTTACTTCGTAAAATAACAATTAAGAATAAGCTACATAGAAAGTGCTTAAAAAATCCAGACAATAGATATTTTCAGGAGAACTATAAAAAGCTTTGCAAAGACATAAAAAAAATATCTTGAGTATCAAAAATAGTTATTATTTAAATGAGTTCAATAAAATTAAAGGAAACATTAAAAAAGAATGGGATTTAGTGAACAATATTTTGAATAGAAATAAGAAAAGCGAATTAATTCCATATATAAAAACTAATGACAGTACCCTAACTAACGTAACTGATAAAGCTAATGCCTTTAATCAATATTTCTTAAATATTGGCACAAACGTTATTTCTGATAATGGATTATTGAGCTCTTCCTGTGATTGTTTAGATAGTGATGTAATTATTCCAAATAGTTTTTACTTTGAGCCTGTCTCGTCTTTAGAAGTGTACAAAATTATAGTGTCTCTAAAAAACTAATTCTTGTACTGAAAACAGTTTTTCTAGTAAATTTTTAAAAAATATTGTTTATAATGTCGTCGATGTTCTGTGTTACTTGTTAAATAAAAGCATCCAATCAGGAATTTTTCCTGAAATGCTTAAAAAAGCAGAAGTTATTCCGTTGTTTAAAAAAGGAGATAAAAGTAATCTTAATAATTACAGACCCATCTCGATTTTGCCATCTTTTTCCAAAATATTTGAAAAAGCTGTAAAAATAAGAATGCTGAATTTTCTAAATAAGTTCAAGTTTTTTAATGACAGTCAATTTGGATTTAGATGTGGTATGTCAACTGAAGATGCACTTTTAAACTTTTGTTCAAACATAAACTCCAGTATAAACTGTAAAAAAATATCAGCAGCCCTTTTTGTTGACATAAGCAAAAACCAAAGCATTTGACACTGTCGATCATAAAATTTTACTTAGCAAATTATACAAATGTGGGTTTCGAGGGGCTATTTTTAATTGGTTTTCTTCCTATCTTTCAAATAGAGTTCAAAGAGTAAAAATAGATAATCAATATAGTACATACAGCAACATAAAAATTGGCGTTCCTCAACGCTCAGTTCTAGGCCATGTCTTATTTTTAATATTTATAAATTCACTTTTCACACAAAATTTTTCAAGTAAGACAATAGCATTTGCAGATGACATGGCCTGTACATATTCCTGTGATACCGTTTTTGACTTAAATATTGAAGTTAACCGTGATCTAGAAACTCTAAGACACTGGTTTACTACTCACAAGTTAATTTTAAGTGACAAAACGAAGATAATGCTTTTCAATATTAGTGGAAAAGAAATTAAGGTAAATGATTTTACGTACCATAGTGCTAATTGTACAAAGTTCACTACCTCTAAGGAAACATGTTGTTCACAAAATAATGTACATACCTTCGATGAATTTAGTCCTTGTTCATGTAACTGTTTTAGCATAGAATGTGTTAAAAAGTTTAAGTACCTTGGTCTTATTACTGACTGGAAAATGAATTGGTTAGATCATACAAATGCCCTTAAAAAATACTTAGTCGCAGCTACGAGACAAATATACCATTTAAAGACCTTTTGCTCAGAAAAACTACTCTGCTGCATTTACTTTGGGATTTTCCATTCTAAATTAGAATATAGCCTCACTTGCTGGGGCGGTACGCATAGTAACAAAATAACACCATTACTTACTGCGCAGAAGCATGTAGTACGAATAATTTGTAAAAGAAATCGCCTTGAAAATAGTTTTTCACTATTCAGGCAACTTAATATTTTGCCTGTTAAACATTTGTTCTTTTATAAAGTATTAAAAACTTTTTTCATAAGATTTGAATATATGATAAATAGAAGTAATTCCAATTACAACTTAAGAATTAATCAGCTTAATATGGCTCATGTTCCAGCACATAATTTGCAACACTTCCTGCTTTTTTAGTCAACCATAGCCCCCAGGCTATTTAATTATTTACCTATGAATATTAGATGTGTTAGAAATAAATTTGTGTTTCTTAAAAATGTAAAATCGTGGCTCTTTAATTTGTCATACTTAAACGTCAACTCACTTCTTAATATTATGTACTAACTTTAATAAATTATTTTCAAAATATCTATGTACTATGTAAAATATTAATTATATGCTTTTATTGTTAATTTTTAATAAAAATCTTAATTTGTTATGTTTCAAAATGTTAAAGTAAATGTTAAATTATAATTATATGCTTTTATTGTTAATTTTTTATAAAATCTTACTTCGTTATATTTCAAAATGGTAATGATTTAATGACCCCTTATATTAAATAATGTTTAAATTACTAAAACAATTCCACCTGCATTCGCCACTAATTCCTTGTGAATTACAGAATGTAGGATTACTTAGCATTATTATTTTTCAATTTATTTAATTTAAGATTTTGCTATTATATTCATACCAAAATTAAAATAATATAAATTGTTAAAAATAATACTAATAAATAAATACTACTACTACTACTACTACTACTACTACTAAGATAAAAATATTAAAGAGAAGTGGACCAAGGTGGCTACCTTGTGGTACGCCGGATGTGACTAAGATCTGTTTAGATAAGGTACCTTGAAACTTTACGAATTAGGAACGGCCGCAGAGATAGGACTTCAACTAGTTAAGCACAGATTCAGAGATGCCAAATTTTTTTAATTTGCAAGCCAGAATAGTATGATCAACACGATCAAAAGCTTTGCTAAAGTCGGTGTATACTGCATCTACCTGATGTCCTTTTTCCATTTTACTTAAAACATCAGAGACCATAATCATAAAATTTGTGGTGGTTGATCTACCTTTATGGAAACCATGTTGCTCTTCATTGAGAAGAGGATTTACAATACATGTTAGTTTATCAGATATCATTTTTTCGAATAGTTTTGGAATAGCCGATAGTATTGCAATTCCCCTATAATTTTCAACCGACCTTTTGTCACCCTTTTTATAAATTGGTGTGAGGTGTGATGTTTTCCAATACGATGGAAAAGCACCTTGGAACATGGATTTATTAAAGATTATAAATAAAGGCATGATCAGTGGGTCTACACATTAGACTAAAAAGAATGGGGGTATGAGGTCTGGGCCTGGTCCTTTATATGGATCAAGTTCCTTAATTGCTTTGGATATCTCTTCTTGCGTAAGTTGAATATGATTAATTATGAGTGGTGTGTTTGGAAATGGAGGGAGATTGTGTGTTTCGTTGGTAGGTATACAGAATACCTCTTTAAAATGATCTGCGTAGAGATTGCAAATTTCTTGTATGTTTGAAGAAATTACGTCACCTTTAAACATGGACGTTGGATATCCGTTTGACTTACGTTTAACATTAATGTAATCAAAAAATTTTTTGGGTTCATCAACAATTTTTTCACCGATAAGGTTAATATAAAATTGATAAGCTTCTTTTGACTTAGTAGAGAATACATTGGCCATCTCTTCATATCTCGTCTTCACTTCATCACTTACATTGTTTGTGGTTTTGATTATTTTGTATAATTTATTTCTTTGGTTTCTGAGAATGTGATCTAGCCATGGTTCGGCAAGTTTATTTTTTTCTTTATTTTTGAGACATGTCTATCAATAATTGTGAAGATACGAAGATAAAAAAGTGAAACTGCACAAGCTAGATCCAATGCTGAGAGATCACTCCAGTTCAAAGTATTAAGACCGATTTTAATTCTATCGTAATCTGCATTAAGAAAATCATATACAATGGAGTTACCAAATGAGTGGACAAATGTTATATTGGTGGCGGATAGCTCCGTAGATAAGGCCACCACACAGCCTTATCTACGGAGCTGCTCTAGGACTGTTAGAAAAAAGGTGTTCACCAATATAAATATATTGATTATTATGTAAGCATACTCTGATTATTTGGTGTTTGTAGAGTTTGTGGGAGATGGTGTCTACGATCTGACTTGGTAGGGAGTTATGTGTTGCGATTAAAACACCACCTCCACGGGAGTGACCTGTGTGGGAATAATCTCGGTCATTTCGGTAGACTGTCCAATTGCTGTCGAGAATTTCTTCATTTTTGAAGGAATCGTTTAAACAAGTTTCAGCAAAAACTAATACATTGAAGTTGCATGATTTTGCGTCTACAAAAAGTTTATTTAATTTACCACGCATACCACCACAATTGTGATAAAATATTTTTAGAGACTTAATAGAGGGTGCTGACTGGCATGGATTATTAGGTTTAATTTGACGGATGTTGTTAGGAGCAATAATAGTTTTTGAAATTAGATCGAGTTTTCGTTAGATGCCAAAGACGCTTTGATGAGGTATGTGAGGCGAATGCTGCCAGGTCCTTATCAACATCAGCTGGGGAGATATTAAAGCTTTCGTGAAAACGAATGAAGACTTCCTTGAGTTCAGTTAGATTTGTTGGAAGACCTTCTTGTTGTATCGTTACCATTACACTTGTTTTTGTTGATCCGTCGATGCATACCGAATCAGATTTATCGTGCAGGTATGCAAGGTAAAGGCGGACATTTTCATATAACCTACGTTCTCTAAGACGAGATGTAACAAATCCGTATCCACGAGATTTTTTGTTAATTTAGCCATGGGTGGAATAAGAAAATTAAGAAAGCTTTGGGGTGCTTCAACTGAAGATGGTGTTCTGGTAGACGTATCTAAAGAGGGAATGGTTCCAGCAGTATGAGAGGGATTAAATGCTCTGTTTGGAGTGAAGGTTGTTGCATCTCTATTGAGAGTATTTTTTGGTGTAACCGTAGACTGAGGCTTTGAAGGGTTTAATATATGAGAGTGAATAAAGTTCGGGTAAACTACTTTGGAGGAAGATATTTTTTCTGATGTGCGATGACTTGTTGGACTGGTTGAGGGTGACAGATTAAATGAGACGCGCTTATTTTTAGAATATGTGACAGATTTATTTGGAACCGATAGCTTGGGAGTGGATGGTTGCTGTCTGAGAGGAGAGAAAGTAGGAAAGATGTTAGTATTGAAAGTCCAGTTACAATCTGGGGTTGGGGTTTTTTGGGACTCTGGAAGGTGGCTTAATAATATTGTTTTTAATAGGATTATTGCTAGTTATTCTCGGCATCCATTCAGGCGCAGCGATCCACTTACTAATGCGAATGTTTCCATTTCTCAGTATCCCACCGGGAAAATTCAAAAACAAGCATGAGTATTTAGTAGGTATACTTAATTTAAAACTGCTGAACTTTGCCTATCTAGAAGACGTCTTTTGGCAATCGTGAATATTGATCTTATATTTTTTTTTTAAATAGTTTTGTACCCATGACGTTTTTGCATTTGAATGGAATCCTTTAATGAATAGAATAGTACTACTATTTTGGTTACCGCTATAAAGTTTTTGGATCCTAATTTCCCATTCAGATCCGGTCCACGATGTTCCAAAACATTCAATAACCTGACGAGGAGCTGCTACTGGAAGAGTTGGAGAATCCACCGTAATTGTGGGTGCTGCTAATGAAGGAAGTCCAATTGAAGATGCGTTTAGAGATGCATCCATTATTTCATCAAAGATGGAAGAGGAGTTATCGTTCTGAGTAATTTCATTAATTTTATTTGTTGGCTGACTCACAACGTCTACGATTTCCTCTAGTGTTGCTCGAAGAACACCTAGTTCGTCGGTGATGTCATTCATTTTGTGGAACATCAATTCCATAAGCGGATCAGGCTATTGGGGTAACTGTGCTGGTTATTATTTGTTGACTGGAGCATAGTGTCTAGATCACTACGGATAGCATTAAGATTATCGTTTAATTCATGGTTGAGCTCAAGACATTTTAGCTTATCAAAGTTTTTCTTTATGTCGTTGCTAAGTTTATTTATTGCAGATTCGACGGTCGAACTTTTACAAGAAGCACTTATTATTTCACTTAGCGCATTTATGTTATTTGTAATTGTTTTCAATTTCAACTCTGTATTTTTATTGGTTGATTCAATAATATGGCTTATGTCTTCGCTTATTTGTGTACTCGCATCATGTTTTGATAATTGTTTTGATGTTTTATTGAAAAATGTTTTGTTTTCTAATAACATCACATTGAGGGAGTCACTAAAACATTTTATCGCGAGCATTACGTTAGAGAATGATATTTCACGACACTCATCACTCATCACAGAGAAACACGAAATTGTTGACATATTCTAGAAGATAGGTGAGGCTTCTTTTTGATAATCCGACGCAACTACCATGATAAAATTTACCACATAGTCCTTTGCAGGCTATCTTGGTGGTATTTCTGTCATCGATTGGGCAATTGGATTTGGCACAAAACATTTCCATTTTTAAAATTTGCAAGTATTCAAGCGTAACGAACTTTTGACACAGATTTAATGCACTAACAAAATTTGTATTTAGTTCTTCCGGTTGCTCTTTTATTATTAATGAATTGCAATAATAGCACTTTATGGCAGCAAGTTTGAGTATTGGAACTTTTGTGCAACGTAATTTTGACACAAATTTAATGCACAAACACAATTTGTAGTTAATTCTTCCAGTTGTTCTTTTAATTATTAAGAAATTACAATAATATCACTTTATCGAAGCTAGTTTGCGTATTTTTGTTTATTTAAATTCATTTGTTTTTTTTCTTTTTTTTTATTTGTCTTATTACTATTTTTTTTTTTTATTTATTTTTATTTTATTTTGATTGTGTTGCTGACTTGCAATATTCACACTTTCACGATATTTATATGCACTGTATTTTAGCTATGGTTTTTTAAAAAAACTGAGGTAGGTCAGGGAGCGAATATTTTTGTGTAATAAACTGCGGAGCTGAATAAACACGTCCGAACGGAACGACGGTTCAACTTGCTATTTCGAAATCATTCCGATTTCGTTTGCGAAATCGTAACGAAATCGTATGAAGGGGTTGACACGACTTCGTAACGAAGTATCGTAATGAGTTCGTAACGAGTCCTAACGAAAATGTTACGAAAAAGTTACGATTTCGTTTAGACAGTTCGAAAGAAAGGAAATTTTACTCTGTTAGCATTTTAATATGTCGTACAAGCAGTCGCATAACGAAATTTTATATAAATTCGTATAAAAAGTGAAACTGTTCCAATATTAGCGTAGAAAATTGTAATGATTTCTTTAATAAAGCTCGAAATAGTGACGAATTAGGCGGAATTTCGACATAATCGTCAACTATGGCTTGCTCGGTGGATATATTCATTCTAGGTATAACATTTATATATTTATTTTACTGGATATAAGGGGCTTTTTGAGCTCTGAAACTTATGTTTTATATACCAAATCCTTGGAGATGAATTCCAATATAATGATTATGACTCTTATAAGGAAAATTAATCTTTCACTTGGCCAAAAAAATATTTCAAAAATTAAGTGACGTTTTCAAGAAAATTAACAAGTTTATCTAAAAAAAAAATTACATTTTGAATTTAATTGTCTCATTTGTCTTAATTCTTTATACTTTCTGGACCCTAAGGGGGGAAGGGGGGTTTGAAAACCTTGTCTACGGGCCTGTGTGCAAGTATTGTATGAATCTTGGGAGTAACAGTATTGCTTAGATCGCTGTAGCTACTGCCAAATAGTTTTCAACATATTGGGTTGGAGTTCATGTCGAAAACACACACTACATTGAATATGTTGTAGTCCACTACATTTCCACAAATTTCTGAAATGCTTGAAACTATTTTTTTCAGCAAGATTCACACAAAGCACGAGGTTAACGATTATCCTCGAAAGCTATGTATATATATTGCTGAGTTTTTTCAGTAACTGGTACTTACATTAATATTCAGGTATTGAATGCATTTTTTACCTTTTTTACATAAAATAAATACAATTTTGCCAAATATTCTTCATGTAAACTCTTTTCTTACCAATTTTTGCAGAATTAAATTTTGTAATTTTTAAAAAAAAAAAAATATCTTCCAACTTTTTCGAACGGAAAAATATTTAAATAAATACGATTTACAATACTGTAATTCGGAATGAATTGAGAAAAAAAGCGCCAGACGGATTTTTATTATTTTTACAGAAAAATGGTCAGTGTAGTGCCTGGAGAAGATATCAACATGAATTTTTTTAGGGAAGCAACTTTAGAGTTAAAAAATATTCCAGCCAACCGTGCATAAAGAACAAAATAAGATATTTATCCCCCCTCGCGCTTTGCTACGCCTTACTGTGTTTTGTAGTGCAGCGCCCTCTGGTGTTCAAGATACAACAAAATACAAAATCCTAAATACTTACCGCATCCAAAAAACCTTATGTAAATCGGATGTACGGCTCAGAAGTTTTTCGAGGTTTTTTAAAATATTTTTACTACAGCGCCCTCTGGTACTCAAAATAAATCAAAATAGATAAGTCATAAAAACTAACGTACTCGAAAACCCAAATTTACAAATTTTCATGTAAATCAGATTAATGATTTCGGATACAAACTATAAAAAAATTCCTGGATCCCGATCGCAGCGCCACCTACCGGATCCATTTGTGAATCTGAAACATCCAGGGTTCCACTCAAACATACGAGGTCATCAAAATAGGTAATATACATATGTTCAAATTGTTCAACAGCGCCCTATTTTTTTCGACACAGAGCAAAAAAGATAGCGCCAGAACCCTTGCCGTACACAAAAATCGTTTTATAAAAATTTCATCCAAATCGTATATGCGGTTTTGGCGGTTTCACGATTTCTTAAAAGATTTGTACCACAGCGCCCTCTGGTGTTCAAGATACTGCAAAAAAAGAAGTCGAAAACACTCACTGTATTATAATTATAACTGTATAATTATCAGAAATTTTCATGCAATTCGGACAAATGGCTTTGGAGTTTTTTGACTTTTTTAAACATTTTTACTACAGCGCCCTCTGGTATTCAGGATAGAACATAGTAAATAAGTCATAAAAAGTCACCGTATCCGAAAACCTCTATGTACAAATTTTTATGCAAATCGTATGCACGGCTTAGGAGTTTTTCGAGGTTTTTTAAAATATTTGAACTACAGCGCCCTCTAGTGTTCAATATTAAACGGAATAGATAAGTCATAAAAACTCAACGTATCCGAAAACCTCTATATACCAATTTTCATGCAAATCCAAAAGAAAATGCCTGATTGCAGCGCCACCTACCGGGTCCAATTGGGAATTTGAACCATCCAGGGCACACAAAAAATTTCTTTAAATCGGTGCAGCCGCTTAAGAACAGTTTAATAACATACACACGTACAAATTGTACAACAGCACAACAGCGCCCTCTAGTTTTCGAGACAGAGCAAAAGAGATAGCGCCAGAACCCTTGCCGTACACGAAAATCCCTTTATAAAAATGTTCATCCAAATCGGATGGGCGGTTTTGGAGTTTTTCACAATTTCCTTAGAAGTTTGTACTACAGCGCCCTCTGTTGTTCAAGATATCACAAAAAAATGTAAAATCCAAAACACTCTCCGTATCAGAAAACCCCTAATACTAATTTTCATGCAAATCGGATAAACGACTTAGGAGTTTTTCGAAGTTTTTAAAATATTTGTACATACTACAGTACCCTCTGGTGTTCAAGATATAACTGATTGGATAAGTAATAAAAACTCACCGTATCCGAAAACCTCTACACACAAATTTTGATGCAAATCGGAGGAACGGTTTCGGAGATATCTTATAAAATAAATGCCTGGAACCCGATCGCAGCACCACCTACCAGGTCCAACCTTTTTTACTGGATAAAATGTAGCCTATATGTTGACCAGGGTATAAGGAACCTATATGTCAAGTTTTATGTAAATCCATCCAGTGGTTTTCGCGTGATGCTTTAACAGACAGACAGACATAAATTTTAAAAATACAATTTTCGGACTCCTCGTCATTCAAAATGTCCAACGCAAAAAGGATTTCAAAAAGTATTTCATGTACAGATTTTTTTACAATTTTATGCATATAAAGATAGATAGATAGATAGAAGAAGAAGATTTGTATACGAATGACCATCGCAACAATTGGCCAAAAAAAGGAAATTGGACCAACAATAAGAAAAAAATCATGTGCAAGCAGATTATGAGCAAGCAGAAGGCTTACTGTATGCACCCGCATCGCATACGACTGGTAATCTAGAAAAAAAATTTTTCATTTTAATCAAAGAGTTCCTTTTTATAACCACGTTCTTACTCTTTCTACTTAACATTTCTGCAAAAATACTTGACCAATTTTAATGTTTATGATCTATTTTTTTTTTTGTTATAAGTTTCTCTAAACGAAAAAAAGAAAATTAAAAAAAAAAGAATAATTTAATCATAAAAAGTACTGAAAAACTTGATTTGAAACTTTAAACGCGTTTTTCTCGAAACAGGTCTTTTAAAATCGGTGTAGAAGATTGTGGAATATCTATTTTACTGATTTACTTCAAAATTGCTGAGTAATTAAAGACATATTTTGACTTGGAGTTTTTTTTTTCAAGTCATCAAATATTTGTACATCTACTTTTGTCTTAAAATTTTAGGCGTTTTTTAATTTTAACTTTTGCAAAGCCGCCATTTTGTTTCTAATTAATTTGTTTGAAAAAACTCTTAGTCAGCTCCTCACATTAGGTTTAAGCTTTCACTAATTTTTTTTTCAGATAATCGAAACTCGAAATACCCTGTACACCGTTTCTTTTTTTTCTGTTTCATTTACGTACGTGTAATGCTGAAGTGACGTCACAAAAAAAAAAACAAAAACATATTCTGTTAAATTTAATACTTATGCAAAACTATAAAAAATATTTACTCAAATATGTCTAACCGTATTTTCACAATCCTTACTAAAAAATTCCTTAAGGGACTAAAAATATTCTT
Source organism: Coremacera marginata (assembly GCA_914767935.1). NCBI lineage: Eukaryota > Metazoa > Arthropoda > Insecta > Diptera > Sciomyzidae > Coremacera > Coremacera marginata. The sequence goes on along the minus strand of OU612046.1, from coordinate 90,626,841 downwards.
TTAACAAGTACTGTTGCTGCTTTCTCTCTCTTTGTTAATCACAGACCTCGTAAATATTATTGAATACAATAAAAAGGCTTTTTCATTAATTCTTCCTGGAAGTGGTGGAATTTCCATTCAAGTTATTTTGAAAGACTTGATTAACTTTGTCGATTTCGATTTTTGAATGCCTTTTTTATAATATTTAATAAAAACTTTAACTGTAATGATTTTACCGGAAACTGGAGAAAAAAGTGTAATTATAAGTACGAACAGGTAGATTTATCAAAAAAAAAAAAAAATTATAAGGAACATTTTTGTAGAGCGTTCAATTTCCTATAAAATACGTTTCAGTCATTTACAACCGTCAATTGGTTTTTAAGATATAAGAATAAGAGTTGAAAATAATTTTTCCCATGTAATGTATATGGAAAATAGAAAATCGAGATGCGCGACCTCTTATATTAGTATTAAAAGTTACGGCTTTTACAGGCATCTCTTCTCATCTCCCTAAATATAATTCACAGGGGATTTTGAAAAAAATGTAGGCGACTTTTTTGAATCACCCTAGCCAATATACTCTTATTATATATACTATACCATCCCAGTAGAAAACTCGCTCAGGCTTCTAATAGTCAGACTGGAGTTTAGTATTGAATTTCTGAACATAATCATGCCTCGATTATTCAGTTCCGATTTCAAGACTGAAACTAAAGTATAATTCAGGCTTCCTTTTTACAGAACTGTATTCTAACCTGAAATTAAACAAAAAAATCAGTCCTTATTGAATTTCATGTCAGATTTCACATCCTGATTTGAAATTAAAATTGATATTCAGATAAGAAATCATAGATGAATATTTTAAAAAAGTAATACCAAATTTCAGGTCTGAAGAGGACACTTGTATGGAAAAATCAGGGCTGTTTTCAAGGAAAGGTCAGGCCTCGGTCATGCCTGTCAACCTGAATTCTTGGCTGATCAGGCATAAAATTTTCTGCTGGGATCAGTAAAGGCTCCTCAAAACATCACTCTACCACCATAAATATTAAATTTAGAATCATCTTTTAGTACTATTAACCTCTTCCTCAAAAGTCTTCATTCATATTCTTGCTATTTGTACTTGTTTGCGAAATCCATACGAAGCTGCATAATTTATTCAGAGATTTGAGTTATCCCTTTAAAGTTTATGGGTGAACATGTATGCCTGTTACAGCAATACTATCAGCTGACTTTGCCGCACTGATTTTTGAATTTATGTCCACTTTCTTTAAGATAAGTCTAACATCTCAGCTGAAAAGCTTTTTGGTCGTCCACTGTTTTGAAACTCTTATATTTTTTTGGCAAATTCAAAACTTTGCCTATATCTTGGTAGGATTTGCCTTCTTTATAATGTCTTATGATCAAATCTTTAACATTAAACTCGATTTGTTTTCCTATATCCACTCTTTTATTTTTAAGCCTACCGAACACAAGGAAACAAGGTATTTGTTGTTACAGAACTAAATGTTGTTTTTAAAGTAATTTGGATCGCTGAATCCAAATCTGCGCTTGTTTTTTTTCTACTAGCTCGACTTTTCTCGATATACCGTTATGTCCAAAATTAAGGCACTTCCACTACAAATATTGAAATAACCTGAAAACGGTTCACCATATTCAGTTAAAAAAAAAATTAAAACTCGTCAACAAAATTAACTTTAGTCTGTGCCTACATTGTTTTTAATTTGGCCCAGTATTTTCAGAGATATCGTTGAAGTTTTGGAAAAAAAACAACAATTTTATAAAAAAGAAAATGTTGTTCTTTAAAATTCATAAAAAAAATAATGTGAAAAAAAAGACAGTGTTGGTCTAAAAGCATTTAGTTTAATATATTTCGAATCAAATAAGGTTTATTTTATTGAAATCGGTGCACAACTTTGGATTTTGTCAACAATTTACTGAGAAAACTGAATTGACAAAAATCGCGATTTCCATACAGAAATAACATTTATTAAGATGTGTGTGTTTGCTGCTGTTCTATTTATTTAATAAGTGTGTTAAAGTAATTGTTTTAAGGTCACTGTTGTCAGATATAACATCAGTAAAATTTGTTCTATCAGCTTTTCATTTTCAATTTATTAATTGTAACAAACCCCCTGGTCGTCACAGCTAATTTGCTGAGGTATCCTCAGCGGCTGTCCAGGGTCCTTACAAGACGATCTGGTTGAATGATTTGCCAGGTCGCTCGACCTTGTTTGCAAGGTATATTTGCTGTTGTTGTTGTTGCGTGAATGATTCGCGTTGCGGGTATCGCAGTCGATTTGGCCAGCGGTTCCCCTCTAGGCCCTTCACGGGAGGACTAGTGCTAGAGGGTGTGCTTCGTGAACCTGGCTAGATGGACGGAGATTCTGGCGAGTGGTTGGCTGGCGATTTCTATTGGGGCTGTGCCACTGAAAGGTCGGACAACCTAAGAAATATATGCGTAATGGAGGTGACCTTGGTGGTGGTGGCAGGCCCAGAATATTCGCTGCTCGTCTTGTCTGGTTAGAAATGTTCCCCTTCAGCGGTATTCCACCGCTACCCTGTGCTGGCTCTGGTCACTTGCCTTATCTTCTGGAAAATCGGATGATTTTCTGTGGTATTCGCTCGATGTATGACTGTGTTGACCTCTAGTGGGTTTCCAAGCGCTCCGTCGCGTGTCTGTCCTTGTCGGTCGTGTGAGAGGAGCAGTGGGCGAGTGGGATAGGAACGATAGTCGTTGAGAGTGTGTGTGAGAGCGCTACTGAACGGGCCGATCTGGCCCAACGGACAACAACACTACTGAATGTGTGAGAGGGGGGAGCGGGTGCAGAGTGTTACTCGTGAAGAGCGGGGTAAGAGCGAAGCTGAGCGGACCAATCTGGCCCAACGGACAGCAACACTACTCAATGTAAAGAGACTCACTCTGGGACAAATTGATTCTCGTATAGAGCACGGATGAGAACGATGTTGAACGGACCGATCCGGCCCAACGAAAAACAGCGTAACTCGAAGGCAAGGGTCACTTTTAGGGTGATTTACTGTCGTGTAGAGCAGCGTGAGTTTGTAAGACTGAGCGGACCGATCTGACCCAACGGACAGAAACACAACTCAAGATTGGAAGGGATAGGTAGTAGGAACAATTAATGCATTTGTTTGTTCTTGTTACCTGTTCCATGCGCTGAAGAAAACTACGTTCATTTGGTTTGAAGCTCTATCCAAGACTGATGTTTATTCACAACTTAAACTTATAACTAGGTGTTGGCTTCTGCCAGCGATGTTTGACAAATACTATTACAAATGTGTAGTAACCCTATAGGAACAAACTAACTTGTTTTTAAAAACAACTAATTAAAAAACTAGTTTAAAATAAACCAGTATATGAACTACTTTGAATTATATTAAGGCGGCATCCACTTATTATTACACTTATACTATTATTAATAAGTTTTTATTGCATTATATATGAAGAAATTGAAATACTACTTAAAAAAAAGTTTTGACATGTTTTAATTGCAAATTTTTATTAGATTACAAGCTTATATATATTTAACCATGTTATTCCATCAAATATTGTTAACTTTAGGCCATCAGTAATAGTTTTATATTGGTTATTTTAAAGTAATTAAAAAAATAATTAAATATAACTAATTTAACAAGTAGTTGAAAACATATGCAGATGACAGTCAATTGACTTATTTAGCGGACATCACCATACAAAATATGTTAGTTCGTTCTATGGAAAAAAGTCTGAATTTCAACTAGTTGTGGTTGACAAAAAAACTACTTTATCAACTACTTTTAAATTAGTTGATTTTCCTACAGGGAAGTATGATTTGTTTTAGTATTGAATATTATACATTCGCCCTGTAGGAAAATCAACTAATTTAAAAGTAGTTGATAAAGTAGTTTTTTGTCAACCACAACTAGTTGAAATTCTTGTTGATGTTGATATACAACGGCTCGACAGGCCAACGTGCATAGAAACATGTTGCCGAACATCGACACTGATTTTTTTCATGACAGCTGTTTAACAGTACAAACCAGTTTTAGCAGGTAGCTGTTTAACAGTACAAACCAGTTTAAGCAGGTAGCTGTTTAACAGTACAAAACACTTTTAGCAGGTAGCTGTTTAACAGTACAGATCAGTTTTAGCAGTTAGCTGTTGAATAGTACAGATCAGTTTTAGCAGTTAGCTGTTGAATAGTACAGATCAGTTTTAGCAGTTCTTTGCTAAAACTGGTTTGTACTGTTAAACAGCTACCTGCTAAAACTGATCGATAATTAATCAATCAATCATAATATCGATAATCAATTAACCAATAATTCAATATAAATGAAATACTCAATGTACTTCAACAACCTATGTACGATGAGAGTATTATAAAAAGAGACTATCATACTTACTTTCCATACCAAAAATCGTTTAACAATGACGATGAGATTCGTATACCCATTTAAAATCAGTATCTCTTTGTCTTACCAAGTGAGAGTATGATTTACAATCATGGGTTTATAGTAAAACAGGAAGGAGGAAATGATACAGTAACAACAGGTGTGAAATTTAAAAACAACTTTGTTTCATATCTGTTCGATGAAATTCGATATGAAATTAATGGCTTTGAAGTTGATCGTACACGCAATGTTGCAATTTCATCAACCATGAAAAATTTCGTATCATTGAATAAAGCTGAAAGTGGCGCATTAAAAAACGTGGGTTGGGTTACTTTGCAAAATTGGAAATGTACAAGATATTTAAAAACGAACTTTTGGTAATACCAATGGCGTTTAGAAGTTGGGACTATCATATAAATCCTATACTATCAAAGAAAACAAAAGTTTTATGGAAGGTAAAGCTTTCACCGCAAATTTAAAAACCATGATTTCTTATAATCGGCTTACAAAGAGAAAAAAGTAAGCAGGAAGGAAATAAATTTGATCATTGTAATATATCTAATTTAAAAGTATATATATATAAACTCTGAATCATATCCCTATGATGATTTAAATAGTCGCTTTGAAATGGGACAGTATGCTGTACTATATGATATGTATACAAAATTTCAACAAAGTTATTATATACGGGAATCTCAACCATTGCTAGATGTCGTTTATATACGGGAATCTCAACCATTGCTAGATGTCGTTGGATTCAAGGCTATTGCACCACTTATTGTTCTTGATGTAACACGCCAAAATTATTTAAGAAGTTACACAAAAACATGTTGAACTTCTACATTGCTGCCTTATATTGAACTTGCGTGTTATGAGTGCGCTTACTATGAAGCTTGGCTCTTATCACTTTAACCTTGAAATTGAAATTAAATAAAATTAAAATCCGTATCGGGATGGGGATTGGTGACGTCATCGGCATACAATAACATAAGTCAGCTTCTAAATTGTTTTCGACGTTTCTGCATCTCGAAGCTTCTAGAAACTTCCTGACTCTTCTTGGTTGCTGTGTATTTCGTTTACTTAAAATAAAATACAGCGGCGTAGAAGTTGCTGGGTATAAGCGACTTGGCCGATGGTTATTAAGCGGGGCTTGTTACCTCGGTATCCCCCAACTGACGAATAGATATTTTTATACGCCTATGTTTCAAATGGTTGTTATCCAATTCTTACACTACTTATGCAAATCTAATACACGCACCTTATACTTAGCACCATTATGATAAATTTATAAACATTTCTTCAACCCTTCAACCTTCTCCGTACCTAAATTACTTCAACCCATATTAATGCATATATTTTCATATAGCAAGTCATATCACTTCAGCTAAAGTCAGCCAGCAGAATTTGAGTCATTGCTATTAGGTATTCGAGGGTTAAGAAAAAAAAAACGAAACATGCAAACACTGATAAGAACTCGCTTGACTACCACTACCGACTTGTGGTTTTATGAACTATGAAGCTTGGGACTTAACACCTTTAACTTGAAAAAAGTTTTTGGTGATGTTGTTGTTAGCTTCTAAAATATTCTCGAAGTTTCTACATCTCGAAGCTTCTAGAAACTTCTTGACTCTTCCTGGTTGCTATGTATTTCGTTTACTCATGCGAACTCTGATAAGTATGGCACCACGCAGTCTACGTTAGAAGTCTTATAAATATATATTTATTTGAGTCATTGGTATAACTAGGGTTGCCACATGGCCTGGACTCGCCTGGACTGTCCAGCTTTTTCATCCCGTGTCCAGTGCCCAGCTTATTAAGAATTTGTCCAGCGTAAATTATTTCTGATACGCACGTAATTTATAGCTTTTTCATTTACATAACAAAAATGAAGTCTTACGTCGCCAAAACAATCAAGATTTTAAAAAGAAAATTTAGGCGAGCTTGTTTCAATATCATCATGATATCGTTTCGTATGCTGGGCTAAGTAGTCTTTTTGGGTATTTCTGAATATAAACGCCGTTGTGCTCAGGCGTTGAAAAATTTATCGGCTCCGTGATTTTAAAAAGCAACACAGCAATCAAGTTGTCAAATTCAAAAATTTCATTGCTGCAAAATTATATAAAAAGTTATTTTTGGATATTTTGGATTCTGCGTATCCAATTGTAATTACAATAATTGGAAAATTTTTAAAACTAATATTAATTGAAAAAATGAGCGCGCAAAATGTAAGTATAATAGTCATTATGAAACAAGAAAAGGAAGTAAATAAAAATGATTTTAAAGGTTAGCAATGTCGGATGTTGACCAAGAGCAGCCAGAACCATAAAAAAAAGAAGGCTTACTACGTTTTCTGACAACTGGATTAAAAATCCATTTTATGCCGGTTGGCTAAAAAAAAAGGATGAGCACACCGCCTCTTGCTTATTTTGCCAAATAGAATTTACAATTAAATATGAAGGAAGCAAGGCTATTGAGAGGCATCTTCAATCGAATAAGCAATCGACGCACTATGACTACAGCGATAATTCTATTAAAAAAACATTTATCATTATTCTGCCTTAAGTACAAGTTAATTTCGTGGGAGGAGCTCCAAGAAACAGTGCAAGTTTTGGGGCTAAATAATGATGTTAATACGAGTAATGATGAGTTATATACTGACTATTGTTGCTTACGTAATGCGTACGAGTTTCTTGAGAAAAATATACCAAACGATAAAATTTGGTCAAACTTGTTTTCCAAATTTGATAGTGTGGAAATGAAAAACTTAAAAATAGTTATTTGTTTTATTTTTTCAATACCAATAAGTAATGCTTACTGTGAAAAAGCTTTTAGCCTATTAAACGACTTATATTCTAAGGAGAGAAATAGAATGTCAATTGATCTCATAAAATCTGAACTTATTATAAGACTAAATTATAACAAAGACTGTAAAGCAATTAATTTATGTTTAAAAATGGAAAAGGCCAATAAGTTGGTGCAAGCAGCTCGTTCCAGTACTAAGTATATGTGGAAATAAATAAATAAATCTCATTATTCCGGGAGCTGATGATTTAATTATTTTGAAGTGTATTATTTCTAAGAGCATATGGAATTCTTAAAATAAAATCTTAAGTTGTATGGCGTTGAGCGCCATTTGAAAATCTTTTAGAAATATTGAATTGTTTTTAATACATATTAATATACATTATATATTGAATTGTTTTTTATATTTTTGTTTAATGTACAAATTTTTATTTATTATACATTATTTTTGTTGTGCAAATAAATCATTAACAAAATTTTTTTCGTTTTTTTTTGGAAACTGACCAACGCTTTCTTTCAATGTCCAGCTGAAAATGTCGAAGTCCAGATATTTATTTTCGAAGTCCAGGCGAAGTCCACTTTGCATGTGGCAACCCTAGGTATAACTAATGCTAGGGTTATGAAAAAAAAATCATAAAACATACAAACACTGATAAGAACATGATCAACGCTTAAAGCAAAAACAACTTGCGGTTTTTTGTCTGTCTGTCCACCAGCACAAGCAGAAATCCGTTCATACTTGAGTGCCGGGCGTGACGTCATCGGCTTGCTCCTTCGCTCCTCCTGCGCCAGAAGCCCTGTATTGTATCTACTAATCCGAAGTAGTCAAAATACACTTGGTTAATGAACACTGACACACTTTTTCTTTTTTTTTTATAAACGTATATTCGCCACATATGTTACAAAAATAGTTGGTATTGATTTTACACGTGTTTCTTGACGTAACCATTGCACAATTTTGACGTATATATCAAAGTAACACAGTTTTCAATAAATAATGTTCAGGGTTGAAATGATTTATATTTTTTTGTGAACTTGCACTTTTACTTTTTTGTTGTTATTCACTTTTAAAAAACTGGAGAAAAATCACTTTTACTGTTCGCGTTCGTCACCACTTGTTGAATGACAAGTGGAAATGAATTTTTATTTTTTTTTTTTAGGTAGACTCAAAAAAGGCAATAAAATCTGATATCACCGAACTTAGCATAACTCATTCAATTTTCAATCGATTTTTATGTGCATACATGTTTCAGAAAGCTTCTTTAATATGATATTCAATACAGCTAATAAAAAGCACAATTTGGTCTCAACCAATCAACTTTGAGCGTGAAGAAAATTAAAATGTGTAATTTTTTTGTTTGTTTTTGTTTTTGAATAAAACAGCCATTACTCAGTAATTTTTTTTTTGGTGATATTAAAAAATACGATTTTTTCAATGGTAACAACTATATCTTAAAAAAAACAATTTTAAAAATCGGCTTATGAAAAGAAAATTTATGATTTTTTTAACTTTAAATTTTTGGAAAAAAGTCGAAAATACGATTAGTACCTGTAACTTCAAAATTCGAGCTGATGAAGAAAAATGGTTATTATACTTAAAATCAGCGACCTCAAATTAGTAAAAAATTGCTATAGAATTCCAAACAACACACAAAAAGATCCATTTTGTTCCCTTGTGTAATAATCCAATTACGACTAATCTCGAATAAAAGTGGGTAAGGGAAAAACTTAACCAACATAACTAGAGTCTTTTCTTTTTCTTATTAAATTAAATTGGTGTTATTTGTTCCTTTTTCTCTCAAATTTTCGCACATTTTCATATCAAATACATATAGGTCTGGCCAGACCTGTAATATGCACCAACGTATATTGAAAGTGATACAAACATAAGGGTTAAAATCTGAAACAACTGTAATAGTTGTTGTTTCGAAATAACAACTTGAAACGTTTTTTTTTTTTTGGGTGTTGCACCTTTATTAAATACTATACATAGCTTCAACTTTAAAAGACTTTAATAGCTTCAACAATGGGTTATCGGCATTGGGGCCCTGCATAAACTCGATATCAGAATATTTCAATTGAAATAATTTTGGTTATTTTCCTTTTTTTACCAATTCTGCACAAAATTGCTTCAAATAATTTTACTTCAAAATTAATAAACCTCACACTTATTTTTTGGCTACAAAACAAATTTCATTAAATTTTGCACAATATCATAAACTGCACTTTCCAATGACTACCGATGAAATAACAATAACGACACTCACAGAAGACTTCGTGTCAGCATGAAAAGAAAAAACCAAAGCACTAACTTACATATTTAAAGCGACTGATCGCCAAAAGTTTTCAGAGCGACGAAACCGAAGGAAACTTCGTGTCAGCATGAAGGCAGTTTGATTTTTACTTCGCCTTTGTTATTCACTCCTTGCCATCAACTGTACAAGCACAAACTCAGATTTTACAAACGAGTTACACGCCTTATTTTACCTCCCATCTAATATATTGAGCTAAATATAATCGTGTATGTATGTACCCCAACTACTCCTACACCATTTGTCCGATTTCAACAAAATTTTATACTGTTAATGAGCAGTATTTCATCTAAAAAAGAGGAAGGGATAAGGCAAGGGGGGCGTATAATTTTAATTTTAATCGAATTCCTACTCCGTTTGTCCGACTTGAACCATATTTTGTACATTTTTGTAAGGGCGGGATAAGACAAGGGGACTTGAATTTTAACCGACCGTGTGGAAGTACACACCGTTTGTCCGACTTTAAGTTTTTCACATACATTCTTGGTGTAATGAGCATTTGGAGAAGTTTAAAACTTCTTAAAAAAGTTAAAGGCCAATTTTGTTAAAAACTATAGTTTTAAAATTCATAATTCTAGTATGACCGTACAGCACAAAAGCTTAAGGGGAACAAATATCTATTTTTTTTTTTTAATTTTCTTGGTCAATGATAAAACTATATGATAAATTCATTTAAAAATGCAATCCAAAATAAGATAGTGCTCTAATAAACTAAAAGCGTCGCTACCATCTAAAGAACTCTGGAGAAATCTTAAAAACTTAGTTATTGGCAACAAACCTGTAGAAGGCTGTTCTCTTGACCCTGATATTTTAAATGATTTCTTTTTGAGTAACAGTCTGGGCGTTGGTAGATCTGATGATTTATTAAATACAGTGGTGGCCACGTATTTAGCACACATCTCATTTGTTTTATATATAATTGCTTTTTTCCTCCACCACTGTTAAATTAAACTATTTAACTGTACCAACTTGTTCAAACAACAGCAATTAACAAATTGCATTACTTATGTACTGCTTTGAAAGCATTAATTGAAGAAAGGGTCCATGGTTGGATGACTAATTAATTTTTAAGCTAGACACCAAGTTATCACATAAAAAAAAAACACTTTGTTTTAGATTGTTTTAACTTGTTGAAAATAAATTTTAAGGTATTTATCAATCTCATAGAACTAATGATTATTTTAATGAACAAAAGTACAAATAGGAATGGCAAAAGGTCAGTGGTGCTCAGAATAAAAAAGAGGTATCATAGTGCAAATGAAATCCCAAGGTAAAACAATTGCAGAGATTTCTTGCTTATTAAAGTGTTCAATAAAGATTATATAGAATGCTATACGACACGTGGAATCTTTTGGAGTCATCAAAAACGTGAAACAAGCTCGTCGACCGTTAAAAGCTACGCTAAAAGAAAATCAAATAATACATCAGTAGATAGGATATGAGAGTTCTGGCACAGGAGGCGCGGAGTCGCAAGACGATGACGTCACTCCGGTCCAGCGCTATCTAGTGTGGTTTTTTTTATGCTAAAAGTCGGTAAGTTTGCGGTATGTCTTTGCTAAAAGCTATTAAAATCAGCAAGTTTGGTGTATGTCTTTGCTAAAAGCTTTTAAAACCGGTAAGTTTGATGTGTGTCTTTGTTTTAAGCTATCAAAAATCGGCAAGTTTTGATGTATGTCTTTGCTTTAAGCGTTGCTCATAATTTTATTTACTACATTATCGGTAGTGGTGGTCAAGCGAGTTCTTATCAGTGCTTTGCATGGTTTGTTTTTTCTTAACCCTCAAATTCGTTATAGCAATGACTCAAATTCTACTGGTCAAATTTAGCTGAAATGATATGACTTGCGTTGTGAAAATATATATATTTATATTGTTGGCAGCATTTTAGGTACGGGGAACTTTGAAGGGTTAAAAAAAGTTTCGTAAATTAACATAGTATTTGGTTTATGTATTAGGTGCAGCTCAAGTGGAAGCAAGGGGTAAGTATTATATTTATATAAGTACCTTAAGAATTGGATGACAACCATTTGAAACATAGGCGTATATATATATATATATATATATACATATATAATATATAAAAATATATATCTTTATATAAAGACATATATATATATATATATTCGTAGGTGGGAATTCATCTGAGGTACAAGTTTCAACCCCGCTGTCCAGTGGCAAAGTGGCAAGGGTCCAGCAAATCTCCGCCTCTGGCTTTTTTTAAGAAAATTCAAGAGTCTGTGAAGCTTCGAGATGCAATAACTTCGAGAAAATTTTAGAAGCCGACTTATGTCATTGTATGCCGATGAAGTCACCCATCTCCATCCCGATACGGATTTTAATTTTATTTATATTTTAAATTAATATTTAGCTGCTATAAAAAAGAATTCAAGGTTAAAGTGATAAGACCCAAGCTTCATAATAAGCATAGTAAGCGTACTCAAAAAAACCGCAAGTTTAATTATTATTATGATGATTATTATTATTATTATTATTATTATTATTATTATTATTATTATTATTATTATTATTATTATTATTATTATTATTATTATTATTATTATTATTATTATTATTATTATTATTATTATTATTATTATTATTATTATTATTATTATTATTATTATTATTATTATTATTATTATTATTATTATTATTATTATTATTATTATTATTATTATTATTATTATTATTATTATTATTATTATTATTATTATTATTATTATTATTATTATTATTATTATTATTATTATTATTATTATTATTATTATTGTTATTTTTATTATTATTATTATTATTATTATTATTATTATTATTATTATTATTATTATTATTATTACTATTATTATTATTATTATTTTTATTATTAAACAAAAAGCAGCTGAGAAAGCTGCAAAAAAAAAATCCAAACAGACAGCAAAAACAAAAAAAAAAAAAAAATATAAACAAGCCAGCCAGCCGTCGGATTAAAATTCCAAGGAAAATTATCTTTTTGCCAACATTGTTGCGAGATATTTGTCTGTGCTCTATCAACATATGTCTGTGCTGTATCAACAAACTCTAGCAATATCAGCCTGAGCGCTGAAAACAAACATGGTGGCGGCTGCTCTGCCAGCACCGATTAATTTCTGGACTCTAATATCTGATAATAACATGAAAGCCATTCATGTAAATTATACTCTCACTTAGTAAGACAAAGAGATCCTGATTTTGAATGGATATACGAATCTCATCGTTATTGTTAAACGATTTTTGGTATGGATAGTAACTATGAAAGTCTCTTTTTATAATACTCTCATCGTACATACACTCTAAACGATCTCTGCTGAATTTTACGACGATAATTGTCGGCAACGCTTTTCTGACTGAAAGAGCCTTAATTTACACATGCATATTTTTAAACATTTTTTGTTGAAAATACACAAACAATTTTTACCGACTTTCACAATTGGTGTGCAAAAGTTGAAACTGTCTTATCTTTATTTGTCAATAAAAAATGTGTAAAAATATGCATGAGTAAATTTCGATTGCCTCATTTGGAATAGCGTTGCCGACCATTGGTAGTTAAGAAGTATTTATATATTTTTTAAAATTCCTTGTTTTTTCACAAATCTAAAAAAATTCTGCTTCCGTTGTAAGGAACGAGCTTAAAGTTTCTGTTTGCGCTAGTAGCGAAGTTATTGAAAAACGAAAGTTTGCTTGCTGGTTCATTTATTTCTGGCTCTAAATGTGTCTTAACAAAACCCAAATACCGTGTACATATCTCAATATAACGGTGAACACATTAAGAGAGAAAATTCGTTAAGAAGGTCGGATATGGGGGTTCTGGATCAGGAGGAAGGAGGAGCGATGACGTCAGCACGTATACATATACGTTTAGTGTATATGTATGTGTGTTTGAGCAAGTGTAGATAGTATTATTTCCCTATAGGAACAAACTAACTTGTTTTTAAAAACAACTAGTTAAAAAACTAGTTTAAAATAAACCAGTATATGAACTACTTTGAATTATATTAAGGCGGCATCCACTTCAATTCAAAATAGTTTTTATTGCATTATATATGAAGTAATTGAAATACTACTTAAAAACAAGTGATTGATAAACTACTTTGAATTATATTAAGGCGGCGGCTAGTCTGATTTTGACATGCTTTAATTGCAAATTTTTATTAGATTACAAGTTTATATATATTAACCATATATATATTTAATTAATATAAATATTAACCATGTTATTTCATCAAATATTATTAACTTTAGGTCATCCGTAATAGTTTTCAATTGGTTATTTTAAAATAATTAAAAAAATTATTTAAATATAACTAATTTAACAAGTAGTTGAAAATATATGCAGACGAAGGTTAATTGACTTATTTAGCGGACATCACCATACAAAATATGTTAGTTCGTTCTATGGAAAAAAGTCAGAATTTCAACTAGTTGTGGTTGACAAAAAACTACTTTATCAACTACTTTTAAATTAGTTGATTTTCCAACAGGGTTAGTATATATAATTATTAAATATATATAATTAGTATAGCAATTTATGTGTATGTATGTGTGTTTAAGCAAGTCCAGTGGGCAATTCAGTCAGGCCTCTTGAAAAAAAGGCATGCATTAACTGCTTTTTTTGGCGTCAACACACTTAACAACATCACTGCATCAGTAAGGCCTGCCTGTTAAAAGGAAGGCAAGAAGATTTCGTTATTTCTCTGTGATGTGACTGCTACCCAGGGCAGAACAACAATTATATTTTTCCTACAAAAACTGGTTCTGCTTATATTTCAGGGTTACTTTTTCGATAAAAGTTAAAATATATATTTGTTCAAATATACTCAATAATAATCAACGTCATGACTAAGAAATATTCTTATCCGGCAAAAATATGTAAAATAAAATAAAATCACAGAATCACAGAATAAATAGGTAGGTATACATAAAAAGAAATAAAAAAACAAACATTTTTTTAATTGTTTTGGTTAACCCTTCTTTAAGCCATTTTAAAGGAGTGCTTATAGCAGGCCTCTTTAAAGCAGAGAGTGCGGAAGAACTGACAAATTTTCCCATTTCATCTATATATATATATATAAAATTGTAAAAAAAAAAATCTGTACATTAAATATTTTTTTGAAATTCTTTTGTGATGGACATTTTGGGTGACGCTGAGTTCGAAAATCGCATTTTTAAAATTTTTGTCTGTCTGTCTGTCTGTTAAAGCATCACGCGAAAACCACTGCATGGATTTAAATGAAACTTGGTATCTAGGTTCCTTATATCCTTGGTCATAACATAGGCTACTTTTTATTCAGTAAAAAGGGTTGGACCCGGTAGGGGGCGCTGTGATCGGGTTCCAGGCATTTTTTTTTAGTTATCTCCGAAACCGTTTATCCGATTTGCATGAAAATTGGTATGTAGAAGTTTTCGGATAAGGTAAGTTTTTTGATTTATCTGCTCTGTTCTATCTTGAACACCAGAGGGCGCTGTAGTACAAATATTTTGAAAAACCTCGAAAAACTCCTAAGCCATGCATTAGATTTGCATGAAAATTGAAATATAGGGGTTTTCTGATACGGTGAGTGTTTTGGACTTATATCTTTTGTGCTATCTTGAACACCAGAGGGCGCTGGAGTACAAATATTTGAAAAAACGTCAAAAAACTCCTAAGTCGCTTATCTGATTTGCATGAAAGTGGGTATATAGAGGTTTGCGGATATGGTGAGTTTTTATGACTTATAAACTCTGTTATATTTTGAACACCAGAGGGCGCTGTAGTACAAATATTTAAAAAAAGTCGAAAAAGTCCAAAACCGTTCATCCGATTTGCATGAAATTTTGTATGTAGAGGTTCTCGGACACGCTGAGTTTTTTTGACTTATCTACTCTTTTCGCTCTCGAACACCAGAGGGCGCTGTAGTACAAATATTTTGAAAAACATCGAAAACCTCCTAAGCCGTCCATCCGAATTGCATGAAAATTGGAAAATATTGGTTTTTTGATACGGTGAGTGTTTTGGACTTATATCTTTAGTGCTATCTTGAAAACCAGAGGGCGCTTCAGTACAAATATTAGGAAATCGTCAAAAACTGCAAAACTGCTCATCCGATTCGGATGAAAATTTGTAAATAGTGTTCTGGTGATATCTTTTTTGCTCTTTCTCGAAACTAGAGGGTGCTGTTGTCCAATTTGTACGTGTGTATGTTATTAAACTGTTCCTTAGCGGCTGCACTGATTTTGATGAAATTTTTTGTGTGTGTTTGAGTGGATCCCTGAATGGTTCAGATTCCCAATTGAACCCGGTAGGTGGCGCTGCGATCGTTTTTGAGACAATTTTTGGTTTTTATAGTCTATCTCCGAAACCGTTCATCCGATTTGCATGAAAATTTGTAAATAGAGGTTTTCGGAAATGGTGAGATTTTATGACTTATCTACTCTGTTCTATCTTGAACACCAGAGGGCGCTGTGTGCAAATATTTTAAAAAACTTCTAAGCAGTTTATCCTGATTTTCATGTAAATTGGTATATAGGGGTTTTCTAATATGGTGACTGTTTTGAACTTACTTTTTTGTACTATATCGAACACCAGAGGGCGCTGTAGTACAAATCTCTTAAGAAATAGTGAAAAAGTAGAAAGCCATTTGAATGAAAAATTTTATTAAAGGATTTTCGTGTACGGCAACTGTTTTGTCGTTATCTCTTTTGCTCTGTCTCGAAAAGTAGTGGGCGCTGTTGTACAATTTGTACGTTTGTGTGCTATTAAACTGTTCCCAAACGACTGCACCGATTTTGATGAAAATTTTTGTGTGTGCTTAAGTGAATCCCTGGATAGTTCAGATTTGCAATTGGACCCAGTAGGTGGCGCTGCGATCGGGTTCCACGAATTTTGTTATTATGCTTTGTCTCCGAAAACATTCATCTGATTTACATGCAAATTTCTATTTAGTGGTTTTCGGGTACTGTAGTTTTTATGACTTATCGTTTTTGTTCTATATTGAACACCAGAGGGCACTGCAGAACAAATATTTTAAAAATCTCGAAAACTCCTAGCTGTACATCCGATTTGAGTGAACATTTGTACATCAACAAAAACCGCTCATCCGATTTAGATAAAAATTTGTATATCGGATATATAGGATTTGATATCGAGTATGGAAAGGGCTTTGTCGTTATTTTTTTATTCTATTTCGAAAACCAGAGGGCGCTGTTGTACAAATACCGCAAAAAACTCAAAACAACTCATCCGATAAGTATGATTTTATAAGTGGTTTTCGTGGATTTTGAACCCCAGAGAGCGTTGTACTACAAAATACAGTAAGGCGTAGCAAAGCGAGAAGTGTGATATATATCTTCTTTATGTGTATTTATATACCACTTTCTTTTTTCGCAAGTCGGGACAGTTGATGCCGAATTCTGTGGTATTTGAGTACGCATCAACGCATGCGCAAGTCAGTTGCGTCGTAAGTTGGCGTTATTTTGACATTTTCTATTTTCAAGTTTCCTATTTTTTGTCCAGTTTACTCGCGAATTGCCAAAAATTCGTTTTTGCTCTGATTATTTTCAAAAGTGTGCAATCTATCGAATACAATATAAAACTTGAAAGTTATATTTTTGCAAGCGATCGGCGGCACGCACACACAACTACATTTTGCTCATTTCGTCAAAGTTACCGGTTTGAAAGATGCACACAAAATTCCTTCTAAAGTTTGTGAAAAGTTTTTTCAAATCGACGAATGAAATCGAAAATTATTTATACCAACTTCCGAGCTAAGCCGGGTATTCAGCTAGTATAAGCAATAAAACGGTGTTTGCAAGGAGTGCGAAAGGCCTACGAAAACTTAACACAGGCCTGCTAGAAGGCCTTTGGACTCCTGCAAATGCCCACTGGGAGTGGACGTACATAATTTGTGTATGTGTGTGTTGTTATTGTTTAACCAAGTGTACATATATAATTTGTGTGTATGTATATGTGTTTAAGCAAGTGGACGTCCATCCCTATAGGAACAAACTAACTTGTTTTTAAAAACAAACAACAAAACAAAAATCTAATTTAAAACAAACTAGTATATGAACTACTTTGAATTATATTAAGGCGGCATCCACTTCAATTCAAAATAGTTTTTATTGCATTGTATATGAAGTAATTGAAATACTACCTAAAAACAAGTGGTTGATAAACTACTTTGAATTATATTAAGGCGGCAACTACTCTGATTTTGACATGTTTTAATTGCAAATTTTTATTAGATTACAAGTTTATATATATTTAACCTTGTTATTTCATCAAATATTATTAACTTGAGGCTTCACTAACATTTTGTTTCAAAGAGACATATTGTTTTATTTACGACATTGAGCTGCAAGACAGACCTGGTAAACACACTTTAAAACTGATAAACTGCCTCAAAACCCTGTGAAACGATTAAAAATTCTTTATTATTTTAGATATTCAAATTACAAACTGGTAGTGTTTAGCAAACATTGGATAATTTGGACTCAGTACGGAAATTGATGCATTGCTTAACCATTCAGCAAACACCTCATCACTTCAGTAGTATAGACGCACGCCTTTCCCTACGTAGCGTCGAGTCTGCTTCATCACTTCATTGCGATTGACACTTAAAAGAAGCACTAAGCAAAATATCGGTGTGTCCATCGACCATGATTGATGGTTGCAAAGCGTGGAAAATTCCGCTGATACTCTTGTCTAGCTCATATTTTAAAATGAAGCATCAAAAAGCTGGCTCGTGTTAAATAACAGGCGCAGTATCCACACAATTCCGATCAATTGGATCGGCACCTTCGCTCATGTACCCGGGCGATGGAGTGCCCGTTTTTGTTAACTGCTTCCGTGGTACGCATGCTCACATATAAGCGCAGAGTTCCTCCAGCTTCTGAAACTATCACCTGTTGGAAGCAGATTTAGTCCAATGAAGAAAGGAATAATGAAATTATATCTACCCTCGCAGCGTACTTCTGTTGCGCTCCTTGAATGTAATTACTAGTCCTTTTTTGAATTAACTGGCAATGAAGTTTGGCATGAATCACTTTTGAATTATTTTAAAATCAATTAAAACACCACAAACAACGACATTTCACAATTTTCCATAAAAAAACTGTGATCACTTTTTCTTTGTTTACATTTTGCTTTCAGAGCTTATATTTCAGAATTTATTTGTGTCGACCAGAGAAATTAAAATTTTTATGCTTTTAAATTCATCTTCAGTAAGTGGAATATTAAATAGTTTTCAATTCGTACAAGCGCAATTGCATCACAACGTTAAGCAAGAAAACAGTTTCGCAAAGAAATTTACGAAGTTAACCGAACAGCGAGCGCCTGAGCGTGTAAGTCAAGCGCACACAACGCAGCAGAGAGAAAAACGCAGTGACAAAAATTGAGCAACGAACAAATTAAATCTAACAACAAAGTAACACAAATTTTAACAAGCAGCAATTCAACTATGCAACATAAACATTAAACTAGAACATTTCAACAACGAAAAGTCAGTGGATACCGGCATAAAACGATGAAACAAAGTACTGACAAAAATTTAACGAAGAATACGAAGGAAGCAGATCTATCAACGTAAAAGAGACAGCAGAAAAACAACTTTGATGAGGAAAAGCACAAATGTCAGAAGAAGACAAGCGAAAAAAAACAAACTTTCAATATGTAAACAAAGCAGAATATAGTAAGAAATTGATATTTGAGCACTGAATTTTTGAAGAAATTTGTTATTATAAATAATTGATGTTTAGCTTTCTTAATATATATATTTAAATTCACAAATTGTTTTGAAACAATTTATTTGTTATTGCTTAAAATGATTTTTTGAATTATTTTTATATAAAAACAAAATTTGTTATAGACGCTGACAGTATTTTGAGATTAAACGTGACAGCACTCAAAGAAAAGTTGACTGACGTTGATCACTGTTAGATCATTTCGGTGTAGCTAGAGACCGGGAAAACTCAAGTGACGACGAAGTCCTCAGTGCTGTAGGTTCACTTAATGTAGAGAGAACAATGGATCGTGCCACATTTTCGCTCAGGGACATTGAAGACTCGTTGACGTCATTTTCAGGTGACGGATATCCAGACGTAATATCGTGGGTTCAAGAGTTTGAAGAAAATGCGATCACGGTTCATTGGAACGATTTACAAAAGTTCATTTACGGTAAACAGCTACTAAAAGGCGCTGCAAAAATATTTGTACGCAGTCAATCAAGCATTAAAAATTGGAGTTGTTTAAAAACTGCACTGGTTGAAGAGTTTGGTTCGAGGCTGTCATCGGTTGAAGTCCACCGTGCATTAAGAAGCCGACGTAAAAGGGTGGGTGAAACTTATCGCGAGTATTTATATTCATTACTTGAAATTGGCAAGCCCATACCAATTGACGAAGAAAGTGTAATTGAATATTTTATAGATGGCATTCAGGATTCAAAATTTAATAAAACAGTTTTGTATCAAGCGCGGACGATTTCAGAGCTCAAAGAGAAATTGAGGGTTTATGAAAAGGTGAGAGGTCAGGAGTCCTCAAACCCAAAAGACCGCCATCTAAAGGTAGAGAAACCTTTTCAAAACTTTCAACCCTCTTTGAGTAATGAACGTAATTGTTTTAGATGCGGTGACAAATCTCATATTGCGAGGAACTGTCCATCAACAGCTTTCAAATGTTTCAGGTGCAACAGAATCGGTCATAGGTCGTTTGAATGCAAGGAGGGGAAACCTGGTGAAAATAATATAGTCAAGGTAGAAAAGAATCATGCTAAAATTATGGAGGCTATGGGTGGACTAATTTTTAAGGACTTTGTTTTGAAAAACGTTTCATGTTGTGCATTGTTGGATACTGGGTGTGACCTGTGCCTTATTAGGCAGGATAAATTTTCATTGTTGCATGATATAAATATAAGTCTGGAACAAAGACGTCTCGCAGGTATAGGAGGTTCAGAAATTTTTACTTTGGGAAGCTTGAAACCACATGTCAACCAAGTTCAGTTCTTCCATTTTTGGCAACAAAAAGTTTGTTAGCATCGAACGATAGCGATCGCCATTCACCGTAACGTTGCGTCCAACAGCATCTTTGAAAAAATACGGTCCAATGATTCCACCAGCGTACAAACCACACCAAACAGTGCATTTTTCGGGATGCATGGCCAGTTCTTGAACGGCTTCTGGTTGCTCTTCACTCCAAATGCGGCAATTTTGCTTATTTACGTAGCCATTCAACCAGAAATGAGCCTCATCGCTCGAAAAAGTTGCCCAAAATTGGACTTTCCGAATGGACCACCTAAGACGCAGCCGCGGTCAACATTTAAATGAAATTATCTTCAAAAAGTAAATGTCATGGACCAATCTAACGTTTCAAATAAAGAACCGATGAGATTTTGCAAATTTTATGCGTTTTTTTTTAAAAAAAAGTTATCAAGCTCTTAAAAAATCACCCTTTAGGAGGTTCAGAAATTTTTACTTTGGGAAGCTTCGAAACAGGAATCATTGTAGACAGCATATACTTAGCACTAACTTTTTATATAGTGGCCAAAGACGATTTGTGTTTTGAAGCAGTATTAGGAAATAGCATGCTAGAATGGGTAGATATGCTAGTAACAAAAGGGAGCGCAAAGTTGAAAGTCAAAGATGCAGAAGGAGTTAAATGTTTAAATGAATATGAAGATGTTAATGAAGGTAAAAAGGTCGAAGATCAAAGAGAAGGTAAAGATGATAAAGAAGTTATTGAAGCAAATGATTTTTAAGTCATTAAAGAAGTGAAAGAAGTTCAAGAAGTTAAAGATCCAAAAGAAGTTAAAGATGCAAAAGAAGGAAGATTAAGGGAAGATAAAGCAGAATTCAAAAACGATAAAGTGGTTAACAGAAAGAACGAGTTAAGTGTGTACACAAATGTTAGAAAAGTTGAGGTTGCTGAAAACGATGTAGAAGAAGAAAATTCCTTGCAAAGGGAATTTCGACAGATGTGTTGTTTAGTGGAAGAGAATGAAGGCTCTAAATTAGGTTTTGATTTGCAGCATCTATGTAAACAATATCAAGAAGATTTGTTACGAATGGTTAATGCATACACGCCGCGAAAACGTATCACGTCCCCAATAGACATGAAGTTAATCATGACCGATGACATACCAGTCTATGAAGGGCCACGTCGCATGTCATATGCAGACCAGTGCGTCGTTCAGAATCAGGTTCAAGAATGGTTGAAAGAGGGTGTGATTCAGCCAAGTTTGTCCGAGTATGCTTCTCCCATTGTCCTCGTAAGCAAGAAAGACGGCTCTAAGCGCTTATGTTGCGATTATAGGAAACTTAACGCAAAGATAGTGCGCGATAATTTTCCTATGATTATTATAGATGATGTATTGCTTAGATTACAAGAAGCTAAAGTGTATACGACACTTGATCTTAATAACGGTTTCTTCCATGTACCTCTACATCCAGATTCGCGCAAATATACCAGTTTTGTAACTCACAATGGACAATTTGAATTTCTATTTGTGCCATTTGGAATTTCAAATTCACCAGCCGTTTTTTGCAGATTTATTTTCTCGATTTTCCGTGAATTAGTGCAGGATGGAACCATTATAATATATATGGACGATATTATCATACCGTCGAAAGACGAAGAGGAAGGGATGCGTAAGTTTGATTTAGTTTTGTCTGTGGCAGAGTCTCATGGCCTTAAGATTAAGTGGCAGAAGTGCCAACTCCTGCAAAGAAAGGTTTCATTTTTAGGTTATATTGTTGAAAATTCAACAATTAAGCCGTCTTCGGAAAAGACGCAAGCTGTAAGAAACTTTCCGCTGCCTTGTGAAAAGAAATCGCTTCAACGATTTTTAGGCCTCACTTCTTACTTCAGGCGATTCATACCATGTTACGCGCTCATCGCAAAACCTTTAACAGACCTTTTAAAGAAGGAGGCCAAATTTAAAACCGAAGAGGAACAGACCATTGCATTTCAACAGCTTAAAGCTGCTTTAGAGAACTCACCCGTATTAACGTTGTTTAATCCGAAAGCTAAGACAGAGATTCACACCGACGCGTGTATGAATGGCTATGGGGCGGTACTTCTGCAGAAAAATACGGATGACCAGTTGCTTCACCCCATTCGATACATGAGTCGAAAGACATCTCCGACTGAGCAGAAGTACCACTCCTATGAGCTGGAGGTATTGGCCATAATAGAAGCACTAAAGAAGTGGAGGGTTTATGTGTTAGGGATGCCAATTAAGATTATAACGGACTGCAATGCTTTCGCGTGCACAATGCGTAAAAAAGATGTGCCATTAAAAGTTGTTAGATGGGCTCTTTTCCTTCAAGACTTCGATTACGTTATCGAACACCGTTCAGGCACGAAAATGCGCCACGTTGACGCGCTGAGTAGGGTTTACTGCTTTTTGATGGAAGATTCTCTACGACACCGCTTGAAAGACGCCCAAATGAATGACGAAAGGTTAAGAGCAATAACAAAAATTTTAGAGAACGATCGTTTTGATAATTATTTCATGAAATATGGTATCCTTCATAAAGATCCATCAAGAGATTTGATTGTGGTCCCATTTTCCATGGAAAACGAAATTATCGAAATCGCTCATCGCCAAAATCACTTCGGCGTGAAAAAAACTAAAGACTTAGTAGAAAAATCATATTTTATTCACAACATAAATGACAAAGTTACAAAAGTGGTGAAAAGTTGCATTCAGTGTTTAATTTCGGAAGCGAAGGCAGGAAAGGGGAGGGTCTCCTTAACCCCACAGATAAGTCTGATAAACCTCTTGATACTTACCATATTGACCACGTTGGCCCTATGGATTTGACGCAAAAACGATACAATCATATACTGGTGGTAGTGGACGCCTTTTCAAAGTTCACTTGGCTGTATCCCACTAAGAGCACTGGTGCAGAGGAAGTTTTGGGTAGGCTGCAGAAACAAGCTGCAGTTTTCGGCAATCCTCGAAGAATAGTATCGGATAGAGGCTCCGCCTTTACATCTAAATTGTTTGAAGACTATTGTAAACAGGAGAAGATTCAGCATCTTTTAATTGCCACTGGGGTGCCAAGGGGAAACGGCCAAGTCGAGCGTATGAACAAGGTTGTCGTTCCGATGTTAACAAAGCTGAGTATTGGAAGTACTGGAAGAACTGCTGGTACAAACATGTTGATAGGGTTCAGCAAGCTATTAATAATTCGCCCCCGCGTAGCACTCACGTAGCACCCTTTAAGATTCTAACTGGCTTAAATATGCGGGTTTCAGCCGATGACAGTATCGAAGAACTTTTAAAATAATCGGCGATTGATGAGCTTGATACTGAACGCGATATTATTAGAGAAGAAGCTCACAAAAACATTCAGCTAGTGCAGAAAGAAAACCGTCATACCTTTAATAAAGTAAGAAAACCTGCTGTAAAGTATAATGTAAGTGAACTCGTGGCAATAAAGCGTACCCAAGGTGGACCAGGCCTTAAATTGAAGCCAAAATATTTAGGGCCGTATAAAATCGTTAAGATCCTGAACCATGATCGCTACTTTGTAGAAAAGGTAGGTGATGACGAGGGACCCGGAAAGTGCTACACGGTCGCGAACCATATGAAGAAGTGGGGTTCGTCATTCGGGTCGAAAGACGAGTCAGGAGGGCCGAATGTAGGATCGGGAAAAGTAGAAGGGCAAGATAGTGCAAAGGCAACACGGACTGGACGAAACTATTAAAACGGACTAGACGACAAAAGCTTCGCGCAACAAAACTACAAGACGTTGAGTTGAAACCTATAAGCGGACGGAAGAAGACGCGTTGCTCGGTCAGTAAATTGTTAAACATTATAATTATCTTTGATAAGCTGATTTATTATATTTAAAACATGAACTAAGTATTTGAAAAGTGAATTTAAACATTGTAATAATATTAACATTATTTTAAAACAATCGAGTCCGTGTTTTAATCTCCACATAAAATAAGTACTTTATTCATTCACTCATTCATATTGATAGTGTGATTATTGATTCTTAATCGATTATTGATATTGTTGATTGAATGATTGATTCTTGATCAGTTTAAAAGTTAGATGCTGAACAGTACAGGTCAGTTTATTAGTTATCTGTTTAGTAATAGCTGTTGTTGTACTCTTGTCCCGACATGGAAAACCAATTATTTTAAAAAATTATATAGTATCTCTTGTAGTCCAGATCCTTTTTTATATGATTTTAGGAACATGACTTTCCAATAGCTTTCGTTTGACTGCATAAAATATCAAAGCATATATGTTTCTTCAATATCTATGATTGTAATCTATCACATGAGTTATCGGAGATTTTAGGGAATTTTATTAACTTGAGCTAGTACGATTTAGTAGGCGGGCTAACAACCCAAGCGAACCCCCTCCCAGCTGAAGCTTCCACTATATTTAAAATAATTATTTACATCATCACTCGGTGTGTGTATCTAACATATAAGTTGATGATGTCGCAGTTTTTTTGTTTAGATATTCTTAAAGCAGGACTCTAAGCTAAGATGATTTACATGAATACATACATATAGCTTATTTCCGTTTATAATTTTATTCTTAACCCTCAAATACCTAGTAATAATTCATCACATTCTCCTTGACGACTTTGACTTTGTCAATATGAGTTTTTCAATACGAAAATCTATATTTATAATGATTATATCAATTTAAGTACGGTAAAGGTTTAAGGGTTAGAATATATGAACAGGTTTTGGGTGTAGTAATAGCATTTATGCTGTCTTTCATATAATATAACAGTCGCGGCAAAAGTTGTCTTAGTATTACACTAAGATTAACTAGATGTTTCTTTTATTAAAAGAATGAGACCTACCAGCAAAGTTAATCCAGCAGCGGAGATTTAGCTGGATGCTATTAACCTGAACTAGAATGTTTTATTAGGGGGACTAAGACCCCAGACGATTCCCCAACTGACGCGCCCACTCAAATTCGGATAATTATTTATATCATCACTCGGTGTGTGAATCTATAAGTTGCTGATGTTGCAGTTTTTTTGTTTAGATATTCTTAAAGCAGAACTCTAAGCTAAGCTGGTATACATGAATACATACATATAGCTTATTACCGTTATAATTTTATTCTTAACCCTCAAATACCTAGTAACAATTCATCACATTCTACTTGACGACTTTGCCAATATGAGTGTTTCAATACGAAAATCTATACTTATAATGATTACATCAATTTAGGTACGGTAAAGGTTTAAGGGTTAGAATATATGAACAGGTTTTGGGTGTAGTAATAGCATTTTTGCTGCCTTTCATAAAACATTACAGTTGACAGCAAAAGTTGTCTCAGTTTTACACTAAAATTAACTAGATGTTTCTTTTATTAAAAGAATGAGTGTTATTAAGTTGAGCTAGAACGTTTTATTAGGAGGACAAATTCCCCAGACGATCCCCCAACTCCCGCTCCCACTCTTATTCAGATAATTATTTTTATCATCACTCGGTGTGTGTATCTATAAGTTGTAGATACCCTGTAGGAAAATCAACTAATTTAAAAGTAGTTGATAAAGTAGTTTTTTGTCAACCACAACTAGTTGAAATTCTGACTTTTTTCCATAGAACGAACTAACTTATTTTGTATGGTGATGTCCGCTAAATAAGTCAATTGACTGTCGTCTGCATATATTTTCAACTACTTGTTAAATTAGTTACATTAAATTATTTTTTAATTGCTTTAAAATAACCAATTGAAAACTATTACTGATGGCCAAAAGTTAATAATATTTGATGAAATAACATGGTTAAATATATATAAGCTTGTAATCTAATAAAAATTTTCAATTAAAACATGCCAGCATCAGAGTAGTTGCCGCCTTAATATAATTCAAAGTAGTTTATCAATCACTGGTTTTTAAGTAGTATTTCAATTACTTCATATATTGAAGTGGATGCCGCCTTAAATTAATTCAAAGTAGTGCATATACTGGTTTATTTTAAACTAGTTTTTTAATTAGTTGTTTTTAAAAACAAGTTAGTTTGTTCCTATAGGGTATTCTTAAAGCTAAGTTGATATACATGCATACATAGAGGGGTGCCTTTTATATTTCGGGATTAGAGAACAAAAACAAATATTAATCATCGAAAATCACTTTATTGTTTTTCAAAATATTCTCCATTAAGATCTATACACTTTTGCATGCGTTTGAACCAATTGTCGAAGCACTTTTGCCACTCTGATTGAGGTATCTCCAAAACATGCATTCTGAATGCCGCAACCGCTTCTTCGGGCGTCGAAAATCGTTGTCCACGCAGTTTATTCTTCACGGTTGGGAATAAAAAGAAGTCATTCGGTGCCAAGTCAGGACTATACGGCGGATGACCCATCAAATCGATGTTTTGGGTGCTCAAAAATGCAGTTGTTTGAGCCGATGTGTGAGAGCTCGCATTGTCGTGGTGAAGAGTGATCCGTCTTCGGCGGTTGGTTTTCCTGATTTCTTGGAAGACAACTGGCAAACAAATGGTTGTGTACCACTCAGAGTTGACTGTTCTGCGTTGTTCTAGTGGTACGGTTGCGACATGTCCATATTTTCCGAAAAAACAGGCGACCATTTGCTTGGAAGTGCTTCGTGCGCGAACAACTTTTGTTGGATTTGGCTCATCTTGAAACACCCATACAGTCGACTGCTGTTTACTTTCGGGCTCATACGCGTAAATCCACGATTCATCACCTGTCACGATGTCATAGACGTGTTTCGAAGCACCGCGATCGTATTTTTTGAGCATTTCCTTCGACCAATAGACACGAGCCTTTTTTTGAGCGATTGACAAATTGTGTGGGATCCAACGTGAACAAATTTTTTTGACAGTCAAATGTTTATGCAATATTGAATGTATGCTGGTCCCACTTATGCCTAAGGTTGCCTCAATCTCACGATAGGTAACATGACGATCTTGCAATATCAGTTCGCGCACAGCATCAATGGTTTTCGGAACAACAGCTGATTTCGGACGACCTTCACGAAATTCGTCTTGGAGTGAACTACGACCACGATTGAATTCACCATACCATCGATAAACACTGGTCCTTGATGGAGCTTCATCGCCAAAAATTTAATTAAGTTCATCCATGCACTGTTGCTGTGTTAATTCATGTCGAAAGTTGTAAAAAATAATCGCACGAAAATGTTCACGATTTAATTCCATTTTTAGACCGAGGTGAATCTTTTAAGTTACTATAAACAACACAAATAGCGCTCGTATGTCAAAACGTTCTGAGTACGTATAAGCCAACAAATGTCAAACTTTGCGATACAGCTTTCAGTTGACAGATTGCAACACCAGGGTTGCCAAATCCCGAAATATAAAAGGCACCCTACTAGTAGGGATGATATTGGCTTAGTTAAAAAAGTGCCAAAATTCATACAAAAATAGGGCTTTTTTGACAAAAATAGTGCCTTTTAAGGCAAAAAGTAGTAATTTAATATTGAAGACTTTCTATTTGGATGTTTAGTCATGATCACACAAATAGCACACTTTTTAATAATCGCACCAAGGCCAGTTTATGTTACATTTTGCTTCAAAGTCTTATTTATTTTTTAACAGACTTCAAAAAGGAGGAGGTTCTAAAGATCGTCGGTTTCTCGGTTTCTCGGTTTCTCTGTTTTTTTTTTTTTTTTTTTTTTTTGTACATCGATACCTCCTAAGCCATATGCCTGATTGCCATAATTTTTGGCGACCAGATAGATATCATAAACACGGACTGTACTGTATCTCGAATAATTTGAAACCAGGGCACTGCAATTTAGTGTAGGGGTAGGCACAATTATTACAAATTACCATCAAGAAAATGGGTGTTATTCGACAGATGGGCGTGGCAATATTAAAAAAGCAGTGTATCTTGAATAATTTTGAGACCAGATACTGCAATTTAGTATAGGGGTAGGCATTATTATTACAAATTATTGTCAAGAAAATGGGCGTTATTTGACAAATGGGCGTGGCAATATTAGAAAAAGAGTATATCTCGAATAATATTGACACACTGAAATTTATTGTAGTACAGGGGTAGGCAGAATTATTAAAAACTACGGTCATTAAAGTAGGCGTTATTCGACAAATGGGCGTGGAAATACTAGTTAAACACTATCTCAGTTAATATTGATGCTGGGGTACTGAAATGAAGTACAGGGGTAGGCACAATTATTACAAATAACGCTCAAGAAAGTGGGCCCTTATTTAGCAAAGGGGCGTGGTAATATTAGAAAATGGGTATAATTATTTCAAAACACGCCACATCTAATTTAAATTTAAGAGACAGATATTTGAAATAATCAACAAACTTTCGGAATTTAATAGAACAAATTTTTTAAGAACAATTGTATTTATGTAGTTTATGCACATTTTCGAAAAGTTATCATATTCTCTAAAAAGGAAGAAATAAAAACTTTAAAAAAAAAACGGACTACAAAATCACTGCACAATAAAAAATTATTTTAAAATTACTTTTCCTTTTAATTTCTTTGTCATATTTGACAATTTATCTAAGCATATTATTACATATGAAAACTTATTATTTTAATTATTTTCTTATTTATTTTATATTATTATAAATATATTAATTTCATCATGAATACAAATGCTTTGAAGTTGGCGCTTCTGATTAAAAGTCTGATTATATTAGCGCCGACCTTAAAAGCTTTTGTAATCATCAATTTTTACAAGAGTATTATTATGTAGCTAACCAAAAACGAACCTGCGAGTGCTTATAAAGCTTAAATAAAATAAAATCGAGGATAAGGCTTTAATTTAAAAATGGGTTTCTTATATAAAAAAATTCAACGAAACTTTTATTACTGCGATCGATTTAAAATACTTTATTAAAAATTTAAAATTTGTGCAACGATGGCATGCTACTAGATGATATTTTATCAGTAGAATTTTTAAAAAGGGCCCAAAATGAATCGAAAGGGCTTCGGGGCCTTTGAAGTCAAAAAGGGCTCAAAAAAGCCCTAACCCTTTGTGACGCCATGTTGTATTTCTGCAACATACCATTCAAGGGGATATAAAAATGCATTAAATACTAATTGAAAGATGTTACGCGGTGTTGTAGAGTTGCAACAAAGCTAACAAACGATCTAATATCAAATAAGCTTACTAGATGGCAACACTGGAATTTGGTATTTATTTTTAGAGAAGCACGTGTGCAAACCAGTTTCACGATTCTTGATTTTGTTTACAAAAACATTTAAGTGGAATATACAAATAAAACGTTTGTGAAATTTCTGTATAATAAAGGTAATAATCTATAATTCAATAATCAGTAAAAGTTTTATTGCACAATCAGTTCGTTTTGTATTTTTGGACTGATTTTGCTTTGTTGCATTTATGCAACACTGCGTTATGCGATATATTTTTTCCCCATTTTTTTTTAAAGTAAAGTGATTTTATTTTAGATCAAAATGAGTCGTAAATTGACCACTGAAGACCTAGAACATATACTTGGGGAATGGGAAGACAGCGAAGATGGCCTTGACTTTTCTGATGACGACGATACCGTCGATCCGACATATAAATTTGAGCCGAACGAGCATGAAAGTTGCGATGAGGAATTGGAAAATTATTTTCAGTCTCCAAGCAATGTAGCAACCACATCCGCCGCTGCTATGGTCATTAGTCCTGCAAAAGATCCAGATCTAAGCTCCGATTCTCCAAGCACAAGTTCTGCAGCAGCTTCAAAGTTGTCTGATCGTAAGGCTAAGACTAGTATCACATGGAAATCGAAAAGTTTACAGTTAAATGATGAGCAACTTCGTTTTCATGGTTTAGAAAAGCTTCCTCCAGAGATACTTTGTTTAGACACTCCATTTGAGATATTTTCGTATCTTATTACTGACGATATCATCAACCTAATTACAGACCAGACTAATCTTTATTCTCTTCAGAAAGATGCTAATAAACCAATAGATGTAACTGGTCTGGAAATACGTCAGTTTATTGGTATAGTATATTTTATGTCAATTGTTCATATGCCAAAAGTAAAAATGTATTGGTCAGAACACATAAGCTTTGAGCCGATACGAGAGACTATGCTGTCGAAACGATTCGAATTAATTAGACAGTTAATTCATTTTAACGATAATAGTAAAATGCTACCATACGATCATGTTGCTTCTGATCGATTATATAAAATTCGGCCTATGATAGACGCACTCAACCATAACTTCCAAAAAGTTCCATTTGAAGCCCATTTATCTGTTGATGAACAAATGTGTTCAACAAAAGCCCGAAGCATGCTAAAACAGTATTTACCTGACAAACCTCATAAATGGGGATTCAAGCTGTTTGTTATATGTGGTGTATCTGGGTACGGTTATAAATTTGAAGTTTATAGTGGTCAAGAAACAGGTGTGCAACTAATGAACCGGACTTAGGGGCATCATCTAATGTTGTAGTCCGCCTTGCTCGAGAAGTGCCTACCAATCGGAACTACCGCATTTTTTTCGACAATTACTACACCTCAATCCCTCTTATTGAATATTTGTCAAGTCGTGGCATTTTAGCTTTAGGAACTATAAGAAAACCCCGTATTCCCAGTTGTAAGCTGCCAGACGAAAAAGCTTTTAAAAAAGAACAACGCGGTGTATCTATAGAACAGGTCGGAAATTACAATGGGGTTGCTGTAGCTCTGGTTGCTTGGAGAGATAATAAAATCGTCACCTTAGCATCAAATTTTGCAGGAAAAAAACCCAACAACTACTCGTACAGTTAAAAGATGGGACAAGGCGGGAAAGAAATTAGTTTTTATTGAGCGCCCTTTTGTTGTTTCGGAATACAATCGACATATGGGTGGCGTAGATCTTTTAGACTCCGTTATGGGCCACTACAAAATAAAACTAAAAAGCAAACGTTGGTATATACGTATTTTTTACCACCTGTTAGATATGGCTATGTGTAACGCATGGCTCTTATATAGACGAATAAAAGCTGAGAAAGGATGTTCAAGTAAAATCCTTAGCTCTGCTGATTTCAGAATTGCTGTAGCAGAGACGTTATGCAAATATAAAACTGTTAACCGGTTAAACGCAAGAGTGATATTGAAAGCCAAATTCAAAACAAAAAGAAGAAGGGTCCGGCACAACATGCTCCTCCAAAAGATGTCAGGTTGGACCAATACGGGCACTGGCCGGTTTGGATGGACAAAAGGATGCGATGCAAGTTTCCGGACTGCAAGGGTTATACACAAACAAGCTGCGAAAAATGTGGTATTAGTTTGTGTTATAATAAGCAAAATAACTGTTTTTAAAAATTTTCATACCTCTTAAAAATAAGTTTAATTTTTCACTACTTTGAATGCAATGTTGCATTTCTGCAACACAAAGTTTTTTAATAATAATAAATACTAAATTTAAAAAAAAAAAATTTTAATTATTATTTCCGTCAATAAGATCATATTTGAGACCTTATAATTATAAAACAAAAAGTTTTTACGTCCTTGCACCACAAAAGGCTAAAAGCCCCCAAATATCATCCCTGATACATAGAGCTCATCGGCGTTAAGCAAGTGTAGAGTTTAACCAGATTAAATAAAAACACCGAACCGTTTGAATGCTTACAAGAAACTGAACTCAAGCTTTATTTAGTTAAGAAAGATAAGATTAGTAAATAAATTGTACTGTTATATCTATCATCATGTTTTTGTTTACAGTAGAACAAGTGACTTAAAAGTAAAGACAAATATTCTCAACACTCCCATTTTTGTTTTACTTTTAGCTCTGGTTTTAGCTACTTTTTTTTTTATAGTTACATAGGAATAATTGAAAATAACTTCAAACTTTAATTCAGAAAATCTTTAGATTTTTGAATAACAATTTTAAGCACAATATTTTAAAATGCTATTTTGAATTAATTATAATTAAAAATATTCATCAAATTTCTGAAAAACACACATTTTTATTTTGCCAAAGCCTTAGTAAAAATATCTGCAACTTGTTGATTCGAGGAAACAAAATTAATATTAAACAATTTTTCTTCATATTTTTCTCTTATAAAATGATATTTAACATCAATATGTTTAGTTCGCTTATGAAACTCAGGATTTTTAATTAAACGTATCCTTGATTATCCATATTCAAATTTATCTGCAACTGTTGAGTTGGTAACAGATCATGGAGTAATTGTCGAATCCATATAAGTTCTTTTACTGCATGACAACCAGCCACAAACTCAGACTCAGTAGTTGATAAAGCAACGCACTTCTGCCTTTGCGATGACCACGCAATACATGACGGCCCCAACATTGCTACAAAACCACTCGTCGACTTTCTCGTAGCTACATCACCGGCATAATCAGCGTCACTAAAAAGATTCAAAACAAAAATATCTTTATTCGGAAAAGTAAGGCCATACTCTTTTGTGCCATGCAGGTATTTAAAAATCCTTTTGACCGCATTTACGTTAGCTAAAGATGGTGCCTCCAAATATCTGCTCACAAAGCTAACTGCAAACGAGATGTCGGGTCTTGTTGCCAACATTAGATACATCAAACTCCCGACAGCTTGACTATAAGGATAATTTGTAATCGAAGAGTCACCAGCTACTGTTAATCCATTAATAGATGTGTCGCAAGGTGTACTCATAGGAACTGAATCATGCATGTTGAAAGTTTGTATCAGCCTCTTAACGTACCCCATTTGATTGATATGCAGGCCACCATTTTTCATACGCCTTATTTCTAAGCCCAGGAAATGTTTGGCTTCGAATACCTTGACTTCGAAACTCTGCTTTCGATGTCACTTTCATTGGCTGCAGCAATTAAACCATCATCTATGTATATTGCTAAAATCATTTTATTGCTGCTTTCATTGTTAACAAATATGCAATTATCAGCCTTGGTGGATTCTAGGTTGAATTTCTTCAAAAGCTTCGTAAAGGTTTGGTTCCAACATCTGGATGCTTGTTTCAAACCGTACAATCCTTTTAATAGTTTGCAAACTCTGCCCGATCCATCACAATAGTCTTCTGCTTGTTGAACATAGATATTCTCCTGAATAGTTCCATTCAAAAACGCAGTTTTGATGTCAAATTGTTTTAGTTGTAAGCGCTGTGATGCAGCTATTGCAAGGATAGCTCTAATAGACGTAAACTTTGCCACAGGACTAAAAGTTTCGATGTAGTCAATCCCGTATTCCTGCGTGAACCCACGACCTACTAGCCTCGCCTTAAATCGTTCGCCTTCATTTTCAGTCGAACCTTTAATTGCATACACCCACCTTGTACTGATAACTTTACATTCTTGTGGTGGCTCAACCAAAACCCACGTCTCGTTCTCATTTAATGAACTGATCTCCTCATCCATGGCCTTTTTCCATTTTTTAGCTTGCTTGCAATCTTTAGCCTCTCTCAGACACGTTGGAACTCCTCAATTAGCTAGAAAAGCATGCCCATCTGCTAAAGCCAAATTTATAGACTGCAATCGTCGATTAACACTGCTCTCATTTTTCACCAACCAGCCATCGTGTTCTTCAACCACAGCAATTGATGCATCTTTTTTATTATTTTTGCTTCGAAGTCTGCCACTCACAAAACTTTGTTCTTTTGTAGATACTTCAGCATCAACCTCAGCTTCAGTGCTCTCGTTGTTCTCAAATAACTCATTATCCTGATTTCCAGTTACTCCATTATTCTGATTATCTACTAATTGCTTAGATATAACTTTGTCAGCATGTGTGTCCGTCTGTTCATCTGTAGCCAAAGGAAACAAAATACCTGAGTTTGCTATGGTATTCTTCTTAATTTCAGTATCCTTTTTAAAAACAACATCACGAGAAATTTCTACTTTATTCGTAGTCGGTAAATAAACACGCAGGCCTTTAACATCCACACCATATCCAACAAAAACTCCTTTTTGTAATTTTTGATCCCATTTAAGGCGTTTTTGTTTGGGCACAGGAATATAAACTTCACTTCCAAAAACTTGCAAATTTTCTATATTCGCATTTTTGCCATGCCATAACTAAAAAGGTGTCATGCCTCTCTTAGAACTAGTTCCTGTTCGATTCAACACGTAGACAGCAGTATTAACGGCTTCCGCCCAAAACTTTTTGTCAAGATTCTTAGCATGTAACATTGACCTTGCTGCCTCGACAATCGTGCGCATCTCCCTCTCAGCACAACCATTTTGCTCTGGATTATATGGTACTGTTTTTTGATGGATCACGGCATTCTTTTGGAAAAGCACCTCCACACCTTTATTCATAAACTCAAGCCCATTATCTGTAGGAATAACTTTCAACTTTCGGCCAGTTTCCCATAAATATCTCATCAATAAATTTCTCTAGAAATCCGAAAAACTTCACTTTTTTCCTTCATGAAATAAATTTTTTTAAAATGAGAGAAATCATCTTTTAATAAAAGAAAATAAATTGCTCCACCAA
The DNA here is from genome assembly GCA_914767935.1 of Coremacera marginata. NCBI lineage: Eukaryota > Metazoa > Arthropoda > Insecta > Diptera > Sciomyzidae > Coremacera > Coremacera marginata. Next base: position 90,591,970 of record OU612046.1, on the reverse strand, counting down.
TAGATTTCTTCTCCATAGGGCCGCATACATCGGCGTGCACGAGATCAGCTGCATACGAGGATTTGCTGTCACTACTTGAAAAAGAAGCTCGATGATGTTTGCCTAAGAGACATGCATCACAAAAGACTTCGGCTTCATCAATAAACGAAATGCCATTTTTGTTTAAAAACTTCTACATTGAGTAATGTTTTGATGTGCAAGTCGTTTATGCCATTCACTAATATGTAGCGAAATTGCAGCTGTAGAATAAACAAAATTATTAAACTGTTGTGATGGTATATCAACTTGAATTATTAATTTAAACAGTTTATCTAATCTTACTCCCACTAAAACTGTAGCACCGTTTTTCATAAATTCACAGTGCTGAGAATCTGATTTCATTTGTAAACCCTTATCAAGTGCACTACTTTGTGAGAACAAATTAAGCCGCAGCTCTGGTACAAAAAGCACATTTGCCAAATGGTTCTCTGCCCATCTTTTGTTGTTGTAAGAGAATATATTTATTGCACCACGACCATATGCTTTGATTGTTCTACCGTCACCAAGTCGAATATCCAAGGGCACTTTGAACTGCTCATATGTGACAAACCAGTTTTTATTTTTTGTCATATGGTCGCTTGCTCCCGAATCCACGAACCATTCGTCTCCCACATTTATGCTCTCTGCAGCCTCCGCTTCGCATATAAGAGCACTACCTTTTGTGTGATCATCATTTCTTTTTCCTCTCCTTGTACATTCTCTTTTCTAGTGGCCTGGCTTTTTACATAAAAAGCACTTTCCAGGTTTGTTGTTTTCGTATGATTGAGTTGACTTTTACTTCGCAAAAAGCGCGTTACCTGACTTTGAATGCCCTTCAGATGTAATCATTCGTGCTTCTTCCATCACGAGTCTAGCTGTTAAGTTTTCAATAGTTTGCTGCTGAAGTGAGGTGGACTCCCAAGCACTATACGTATAAAAATGCGCAAAAGAGTCATTAAAATTTTCGTTATGACCATAGAATTTGAGATCTCTTCTCCTGCATCCCTTAACTGTGTGACTAATGACTCCAACTTAGATATATGGATCGCAATTCCGTCTAAGGGATCCCTTTCAAAGCTGTAAAACTGCTGTTGTAATCTATGCACATTGCACATATGCACTATGCACATTTTTGCAATTTAAAATGTGTAAAGTGATTGTTGCCCTAGAGTCAAACCTATTATTTTTTGTGCCTTACTATCACCTCTAATCCAGCTTGAATCAAAAATTGCAGAATTCTCAGAACCGGTACCCGACTCTGCAGCAACTCCATCGCCATTAGCCTTAACGATACCACCTTGGGCATCAGCCCTTGCACCACCAACTCCAGCCACACCAACTCCAGCAGGACTCACTCCAGCAGCAGCAGTAGCATAGTCATTCGTTATATATTTTAGTAGATCACTAGCATTCAAAAGTGCTCTGATTTGGAAACGCCACATGTTCCACTGATCAGGTCTTTCCAATTTTTCAATTTTTGCGTATTCGCCCTCCATGATACTGTACGAATGCAAACCGAAATTTTTGCGAACAAATAAAAACTCTTATTTTTTTAAATAATTTGAAGTGAATTACTTTTTATTTTTTTTTTGTTCAAAATTTTTTATTTAATTGAAAAATATTCCCGTTTCTTAATTTAGTTCGTGTCTGGGCCCATAACCTGTAGAGTTTAACCAGATTAAATAAAAACACCGAACCGTTTGAATGCTTACAAGAAACTGAACTCAAGCTTTATTTAGTTAAGAAAGATAAGATTAGTAAATAAATTGTACTGTTATATCTATCATCATGTTAATGTTTACAGTAGAACAAGTAACTTAAAAGTAAAGACAAATATTCTCAACAGCAAGCGTGGAAGTCTCTTAAACATATGTTTGTTATTGATGTTGTTGATGCATATTGACGTTAACGAAGTGAATGTAGTGCGAAGTTGATGATGAGATATAGAAAGATGAATGAATGAATGAAGTTTTTTATAGTTGCTGAGTAAAGAGTTCCACAAGCAAACATTTTAACCAGAAACAAATATAAATTAATAAATTAAATTTTTTATTGAGTTTATGGATATCCAGGTTCGTATTTGTTCATAAGTGTTCGGTTCTTATTCGGGTGGCTTCGTTGCCTTGTATATTGATATTATTTAAGCAAGTGTACACATATAATATTTGTGTACGCTTAATCAAGTGGACGGACGGACGGATATATTTTGAGTATGTTTGTGTGTGTGTGTGTTGTTATTATTTAAGTAAGTATGCGTGCATAATTTATGTTTTTATATTCCCTGTAGGAAAATCAACTAATTTAAAAGTAGTTGATAAAGTAGTTTTTTGTCAACCACAACTAGTTGAATTCTGACTTTTTTCCATAGAACGAACGAACTTATTTTGTATGGTGATGTCCGCTAAATAAGTCAATTGACTGTCGTCTGCATATATTTTCAACTACTTGTTAAATTAGTAACATTTAAATTATTTTTTTAATTGCTTTAAAATAACTAATTGAAAACTATTACTGATAGCCAAAAGTTAATAATATTTGATGAAATAACATGGTTAAATATATATAAGCTTGTAATCTAATAAAAATTTTCAATTAAAATATGCCAACATCAGAGTAGTTGCCGCCTTAATATTAATTAATATAATTAACATAATTCAAAGTAGTTTATCAATCACTGGTTTTGAAGTAGTATTTCAATTACTTCATATATTGAAATGGATGCCGCCTTAATATAATTCAAAGTAGTTCATATACTGGTTTATTTTAAACTAGTTTTTTAACTAGTTGTTTTTAAAAACAAGTTAGTTTGTTCCTGTAGGGTATCTACACTTGCTCAAACACACAAACATGTACACAAAACGTATATGGATACGTGCTGACGTCATCGCTCCTCCTTCCTCCTGATCCAGAACCTACTTCGTTATAATTCTATACAGGATTATTAATATTACATCGTGTTCAGCGCGAACAGTTTCCATGTGAAACATTATATTCGAAGCAAGTTGAAAATTTCAAAGAATTTTGATTAAATTGAAAATCACAGTATCACTAGATCGGCTGAAGCTGAGGTAAGACCCAAAACACTTTTTACTTCGATAGTACACATGGCAAAATAATGCTCATCTTGTTTATTTTTTAGTCATGAAATCATGATAAGGATTTCAAAAGCATTTGCCATGATTGAAGTTTTTACACATGTTAAGTTCATTATTACACATTTTTGTGTAGTTTTGCACATCCTTTTTAAAAATAAACATTTTTTGTCATATTTAAAATTTTTACACATTTTGAGTTCAACATTACACATTTTTGTGTAGTAATTCACACATTTTTTGGTGTATATTTGAACTTTCCATACCTTTTTGCTTAGAAATAAACTCTTTCTTTTCATAAAATGAGCCCAAAAGATCATAATTTTAGGCAACAACAGAAAATTCAACAAAAATTTACAGTAATTTTGATTGGAAATTCCAACAAATAATTTAGAGTGTAGGTTGTTGAAGTACATTGAGTATTTCATTCATATTGAATTATTAGTTGGTTGATTATCGATGTTGTGATTGATTGATTTGTGATCGATAATTATCTATCAGTTTAGCTGAACAGTCCAGATCAGCAGTTAGCTGTTGAATAGAACAGATCTGTTTTAGCAGTTAGCTGTAGAATACATAGTACAGACCAGTTTAGCAGTTATCCTGTTAAACAGTACAGACTAGTTTTATTATTGTTTTGGCTTGAAGTTTAGTCTTACGGTAATCTTTTCCCCTCGAAAATTTATAAGGTCGCCGACTTGATTTAAGATTCCAATCGTTATGTTGTTTACTTGTTGACAGTTGACAGGTAAATAAATGACATTTTGAGGATTCTCTTTAATCTTACATCCGGTTGGAACATCTTGAGGAAATTCATGAATAGTGTGAACCAAAGTGCTATTAATATATGATCCATCTGTCAAGTTGCTTTCGATACGTATTGTGTTTACATTTGTAATGTTCAAATGTAAGTCAGATTGAAGTTTTCTAGTTGTATCTGACTGATCTATATTTATATATTTTGTTTTTTCTATATCTTGTAACGGCTCTATAGTAAACACTTTGATATATTCCTTGTACGGTAGCTCATTTTCTATCAAGTTTCTTTTACTGAATCCCAACAACTATTCTACAATGTTTGATTTTGAAAAATCGATGTCTTCGGAGGAATTAATTTCAGTTTTTAGGATGTTATTGTTTCGCTCAATTTTTAAGTAAATTGAATCATCAATGGATTTTATACTTGACTCTAAGAAAGATGCAATGTCTTCAAGTTCATATGAACCAACTGGAAATGTAATAGTAAGTGGTCCGACATGGAATAAATTATTGTGATCATGTACATTTGGTATAGAATTAACTGATACAAAGTCTACAAGTCCACAAACATATCTTGTAGGTATTTAGGTAGGTAGAATTTTCCAAACGGAGGAAAATATTTTGAAACAGGAGTTGAAGTGGTTCCTTTTAAAGAGATTGCTATTGACATTATTCGTTATTGGTATTCGATTAATGTATTCGTATTTGTATTGGCGTATTCGTTATAAACTGATAGTCTAAATCCCTTGAGTGCTCCCTATACCTATGGCATTGGCTTAGGTTAGGTTGAGTCTGAAGTATTATGTTATTTGTATTAGATCGCGCTATTTGCTCTCTTACTTACTATCTTACTATCTAATTCTCTCTCTACCTTTCTCTCTCACGCCATTCGCTATTCTAAAAAAAAATTACTTAAGTGAATCAGAAGTGTCATGTGGGACTTTTTTTTTGATTCTTGTTGCTCCGGCTCCTTTTTGATCATGAGCAAGGATCAAGGATTCTGTTACAAAGGTGAATCAGATAAAATTAAAATCCGTTTCGGGATGGGATGGGTAACGTCATCGGCATATAATAACTGTTCAGTCGCAACACCACTGTAATTCTTATTCCAGTCATAAGCAACAATGTTTTTGTTTCTCCTTTGTATTACATTTTATTACTATTAACTTTTCTTAGTTCATTTAATTTTATTTAATTTTAATACTCGTATGAGTTAGTTATCGTTTAGCTCTAGAATCACGCAGACGCATTTAATTAACAATAAAGTTTTTATAACGTTTAAAAAAGAAGATTTATTAATTTTCAATAGTAAAGAAAATTAAGATTTTTTCGTGGCGACCGTGACAGGACACGCAAGTCCTAAATAAATTTGAGATTGTTTAAGAGTGAACTATGTATAATTCATCGAGACATTCACAAAATAATTTCTGACTTATTAATGCATTGCTAATTAATTGTGTACGTGATCATTGCATCATAAAGACATAAAGCCCACGCGGCGCGTTACTGAAAAAGACTTAACCGGTATTAATCCAATAACAATTTGCCCATAACGGTTAAAAAAGCAATTTACTGCAAAACATTCTTTAAAGACTAATTTTTTGAAATCATGACAGAAGAAAAAATTGCTAAATTAAAAATAAAGCGTCACACGCTGATTGCGCAACAATTACGCGTCAAGGACTTTGTTGAGTCGAAATTGGCAGTTGCGTCGATTTCAGAACTTGAAACTCGATTGCAGGCTCTTGAAAAATATTATTCAGATTTTCAAACTCATCAAGCGGCGATTGAAGAATCAGATGCTCCTGACAGCATTGGTTCAGTGCGAGCGGAGTTTGAGGAACTATATTTTACGCTACGGCCAACGCTTTTAACAGTAATTGGTGATTTTAAGCACAAATCTGATCCAGATGAAAGTTTAAAGGCATTGACTAGTGGAAAAGCGCTGAAATTGCCACAGATTCCGCTGCCGACATTTTCAGGTGACTATACAGAGTGGACTTCGTACTACGAAACTCTCTCATCACTTGTTCATCGCAACGAAGCACTCGACAATGTTACGCGATTCCATTACCTCCGGTCATCATTAAAAGAAGGAGCACTACGACGCATTCAGTCGATTGAGGTCACACCTGAAAATTATGATGTGGCCCTAAAGCTGCTTGTCGAGAGGTACCAGAAACGCAACATTATCGTACGAGAACATATCCGACAGCTGTTCAACATTTCTTCAATTTCCAATAAATTGACGTCATCAGCCTTACGAGACTTACTTGATACGGTAAGCATCCATTTACGAGCGTTGACTTCGCTAGGCAGACCTGTTGCACATTGGGATGACTTAATAATTGAGTTGATTCTCTCCAAATTGGACAATATTTCACTTGACAAATGGAATGACGAGTCTCCCATCGATCGATTGGCTAATCTGAATGAGCTTTTTAAATTTCTTGAGAGACGCTGCAATCACTTAGAGGAGCGGTCATCCGTTCAACGACCAAGTGTTAGCACTCCGCCACTGGTTACACATATAAAAACACAAAAACAATTTCGACCATTGGCCCAGCGTTCTTTTTTTGCAGCCTCTGAAATTCAAAGGCCACACCGAAATTGCACCTTTTGCAGTGGTACTAATCATATCATTTATCGCTGCCGACAATTTCTCGCGCTCAGTCCCAAGCAACGGTTTGATTCAATTAAGGAGAGGGGACTCTGCAGCAATTGTTTAAAAACTGGTCATGCGCACACGAATTGTGTTGCTGAAAAATGTAAAACATGCCACCTTAACCATCACACATTACTTCACAATAATTCGGCTTGCAACAACAACGCGCTCACAAGCAGCAACCCAGTGGTAGCCGAAAACATTGTAAAAACAGAATGACAACTAGCCGCAAACAGCTTAGCAACGTTGAATGACAATTCAGCTGCATTTGTTCCTCTTTTACATTCTGCTCTAGCAGCAACAACAACAACGACACTAGACAAATCAGTATCACTACCTGCTTCTCACAGCAACACACCTACAACATCTGTTACTGTATTACTAGCTACTGCGCTTATTAAAGTATTGAACAACTGGGGAGAGCTAATTCTTTGCAGAGCACTGCTGGACTCTGGCTCACTACTGAATTTTGTCTCTGAGCGACTTGCAGTGCAACTAGGCATAAAGCGTGAAATTGTTCACACAGAAATTAGCGGCATTGGTGACACCAACATAACAGTACGCCATTCCATTACAACTATTATACAGTCTAACACTTCGCACTTCTCTGCTGAATTAAATTTTCTTGTTTTACCACGTATTAGTGAGCACCAACCGGAGCATTATTTCAACATATCTAATTGGAATATTCCTACAGAGCTTCACTTAGCTGATCCCGCTTTTTTTAAAGCACGAAAGGTGGATATGTTGCTAGGAGCGGAAATTTACATGGAGTTGCTAATTCATGAGCAAGTTCGTCTGGGAGATAAGCTTCCAATTCTCCAAAATACTCAATTGGGATATATTGTCACGGGTAAGGTAACTGAAGCAAAAAGGGTAAGTTTCCAGTGCAGTAAAGTCTCCACATCGTCGACTGCCTCTTTAGAAAGGTTGCTTAAACTTTTTTGGGAGATAGAAGCACACACCGCTCCCACAAAACCTATGACGGCAGAAGAGAGGCACTGCGAAATGCATTTCACTTCGACAGTGCGACGGTCTGCAACAGGTAGATTTACGGTCAGACTACCATTCAAAGAGCCTCCAACGTCTTTGGGAGAATCCTTCACAGCAGCAAGGCGCCGATTTCTCTCACTAGAACGCAGGTTATTAAAAAATCCCTCATTACAACAACAATACGCTCAGTTTATGGCGGAGTACGAGAGTCTTCATCACATGACTCGATTGAAAGATGCAGACTACTATATGTTAACCAACGATTACGTTTTACCGCACCATTGCGTCATAAAAGCCGAGAGCTCAACAACAAAACTACGCGTTGTGTTCGACGCATCGGCAAAAACAACTAATAATACGTCACTAAATTATATTCTCATGTGTGGCCCTACAGTGCAATCAGATTTATTCACTGTCATCATTCGATTTCGAGCTTATCGCTACGTTCTGACAGCAGACAGAAAACAAATGTACAGGCAGATAGAGGTAGACCAACTGGATCGTCACTATCAGTTGATTCTCTAGAGGAAAAATCCGCTCTCGCAGCTCAGCGTTTACCAGTTAGATACTGTCACCTACGGCACTTCTGCTGCCCCTTACTTAGCAACACGATGCCTTACACAATTAGCTGAAGACGAGAAGGAAAAATTCCCTTTGGCAGCAACCGCGCTGCTGCGAGAAACGTATGTCGACGACATCATGACGGGAGCAAATACAATGGAACAAGCCGCAGCTCTGTTAGCAGACCTACAAACATTGCTTACATCAGCTCAATTTGAATTGCGCAAGTATTGTTCTAATAACCCTGACTTATTGCAATTTATTTCAGAACAGCACAAGGAACCATTCCTCAAAATTGGTGACAATGACGTCATAAAAACATTGGGTTTGATTTGGCATCCAAATGCAGATTCATTCGCATACCACTTTGCCTTCGAACGGCCAGCAACAACTACAAAACGAACCGTTTTATCAGATCTCGGAAGAATTTTTGACCCACTAGGGCTGATAGGCCCAGTAGTAGTTCTGGGAAAAATCTTCATGCAGCAACTGTGGAAGCTGAAATTGTCGTGGGACCAACCACTGCCAGAGTGATATGAGCAGCGTTGGAGTAATTACGTTCAGCAACTAGAGAGTCTTAAGTCAGTTCGAATTCCAAGACATGTATCTTGCAACATTCCAAATTCTGTGGAGCTTCATTCGTTCGCTGACAGCAGTGAATCGGCATACGGTGCATGCTGCTACTTGCGTAGTACTGGCGAAAACAATGTCGTCACAGTGCAGTTACTTTGCTCGAAATCACGGGTGGCTCCAACAAAATCAACGTCAATAGCAAGGCTTGAACTACACGCAGCGCTGCTTATGGCTGAACTCGTAGAACGGACACTCAATATTCTTCCAAATGCAGTCAACGAACGATTTTATTACACCGATTCCAAGATTGTACTGGCCTGGATCGCACAGCCTTCATATACGTGGACCACGTTCGTAGCAAACAGAGTTGCCAGAATCCAGGAGCTCACGCGAATTGAGGAATGGGGATACGTTAACACAAAAGAAAATCCTGCAGATATCATCTCTCGCGGCGCTATGCCTGAGGAGTTTATAAAATCGTCGCTGTGGAGAAGTGGTCCAGAATTTCTGTACACAACAATTACTGTGTGTCCTCAGCGGCCAGCGGACAACTTAGAAGACATCCCTGAATTGCGGTCAAATAAGATAGTGCTCCTTGCAGCAAGGCCAGTCTACGACGACGTTACCACAGCAGTCAATCATCGTGACTCATTACAACGGCTTGAACGCATATTCGCTTATTGCCTCAGATTTGCCAACAACGCTAGAAAGCCACTAGAAAGCCGAACTAAGGGGCCATTTACCATAGCAGAATATGATGCAGCTCTTTTAACCTTAATTCGAAACGCTTAACGCAGCCATCTCACAGCAGAGTACAAGACAATTTCTAAAGGCAGTAATGTCGACAAAAACAGTCGAATCAAAAGTTTAAATCCATTCTTGGACACTGATGGACTTACCCGAGTCGACGGACGTCTTCAAAACAGCAATTTACCATACAGTTCCAAACACCCAATAATTTTACCGAAGAATTGCACGTTAACCAAAATTTTAATTTCTTCTTATCATTTCATGTACATGCACGCTGGCCCTCAAACACTGCTCTCAATGTTGCGGCAACGCTATTGGCCTATTGATGGAAAACATTTATGTTGCAATGCAGTACATCGATGCATCCGATGCTTTCGCACTAAGCCGACCAAACAAGATCCGCTCATGGGCAGCCTTCCTAAAGAACGGGTTCAACCGGGACGTGCATTTTTAACCATTGGAATAGACTTCTGTGGTCCCGTTGCTGTTCATTCGCAGGTTCGTGGAAGAGCTCCAGTGAAGGCTTATGTGGCTCTGTTCGTGTGCTTTACAACAAGGGCCATTCACATCGAAGCGGTAAGCGACTTATCAACTGCTGCATTCATCGCAGCGTTACGTCGGTTCATCGCACGCAGAGGTCTTTGTGCGACAATTTTTAGCGACAATGCCACAAATTTTGTTGGCGCAAAAAACGAACTCGCCGAGCTGAACCAACTATTTCAAGGCGAACAACATCAAGCAAAAATGCTAGAATTTTCTCAACAGCATCGTATCGAATGGCGCACCATCCCACCAAGATCTCCTCATTTCGGTGGCTTGTGGGAGGCTGCAGTAAAGTAGGCTAAATATCACCTCATAAGAGTAGTAGCCAACGCAGCACTTTCGTTTGAGGAATTGTCTACCATCACTGCGCAAATCGAAGCAATTCTGAATTCTCGTCCAATTATGCCTCTTTCTTCAGATCCACCATATGGAAGCACTGACACCAGGGCATTTCCTAATCGGAGAACCGCTGACATCATTTGCTGAGCCAGACGTAACTGATGCCAATTACAATCGTTTGGCTCGATTTCAACGGCTCCAGCAGCTACAACAGTTTTTTTGGCGAAGGTGGTCGAACGACTATCTCCATCTGCTCCAGCAGCGTCATAAGTGGACAACGCAAGGTGCCAGTATACAGCCAGGTATGCTTGTTTTGGTACATGACGACAATCTTCCACCATACAAATGGTCGTTGGCTAGGGTACTTTCAACAGTCCCTGGACGGGACGGTATTCATCGCGTAGCCGAAGTGAAAACACAACATGGAATCTACAAACGGGCGATAGTAAACCTATACCCTCTTCCTATTACAGATTAAAAGTACATAAGTACATTTTAAGGAGGCCGGCATGTTCAGTCGCAACACCACTGTAATTCTTATTCCAGTCATAAGCAACAATGTTTTTGTTTCTCCTTTGTATTACATTTTATTACTATTAACTTTTCTTAGTTCATTTAATTTTATTTAATTTTAATACTCGTATGAGTTAGTTATCGTTTAGCTCTAGAATCACGCAGACGCATTTAATTAACAATAAAGTTTTTATAACGTTTAAAAAAGAAGATTTATTAATTTTCAATAGTAAAGAAAATTAAGATTTTTTCAATAACATAAGTCGGCTTCTAAAATGTTCTCGAGGTTTCTGCATCTCGAAGCTTCACAGACTCTTGAATTTACTTAAAATATAAGCCAGAGGCGTAGATTTTGCTGGACGCTGTTCACTTGACCGGGGAGTTGAGACTTGTATTTCAGATGTATTCTCACCTTCGAATATATATATATACGCCTATGTTTTAAATGGCTGTCATCCAATACTTAAACTACTAATATATGTTAAATCTAATACTTACCCCTTGCTTCCAATTGGGCCGCACCTAATACATAAACCAAATACTTATCATCACCATGATAAATTTACAAACATTTAATTAACCCTTCAACGCTCCCCGTATCTAAAATGATCCAAGCAATATAAATGCAGATTTTGCAACGCAAGTCATATCATTTAAGCTAAGCTCGTCACGCAGAATTTGAGTCACTGGAATTAAGTATTTGAGCGTTAAGAAAAAACAAACCATGCAAACACTGATGAGAGCGCGGTTGACTACCACTACCACTATTGTAGTAGTTAAAATTATGATCAACGTTTAAAGCAAAGACATACCCCAAACTTGCCGATTTTAATAGCTTAAAGCAAAGACATACATCAAACTTGCCGATTTTAATAGTTTTAAGCAAATGCATATATCAAACTTACCGACTTTAATAGCTTTATGCAAAAACATACCCCAAACTTAACAATTTTGCAGTTTTTGGCAAAGACGTTCATAAAATTTGCTGACTTTTAGCAAAAAAACCCCCCACTAGATGGAGTTGGGGCCTGGGTGACTTCATTGGCTTGCTCCTCCGCGCCTCCGCGCCTCCGCACCTCCTGTTCCAGAACTGTCATATCCTATCTGCTTACATCGCATATCAGCTAAGAACCCCTTTAAAAGCTTCAGCTCTATACAAAAAGAATTAGAAATTATGACATAAATATGTCCTCGAGAACGGTGAGGCGTCGTTTAAATGCTTTTAATTTATGTGGATGCATAGGTCAATGCAAACCACTTGTATCAAAAAAAACTTGAAGGCCAGACTAGCCTTTGCAAAAGCGAACTTGGGCAAACCACTAAGCCTTTGGAGAAATATTCTTTGGAGTGATGAATCCAAGTTTTGTAGGTTCGGGTCTAACGCAAAAATATATGTATGGCGACCCCAAAATATGCAGCACCATCCAAAGTACACAATAAAAACCGTTAAACATGGTGGGGGCAACGTGATGGTTTGAGGGGTTTTTTCTTGGTATGGTGTGGGCCCTATCTTTATATTTGATATAGTTGATATAGTTGATATAGCTGGTGAAATGGACCAGCATGTTTATAAAAATATTATTGAAAATCACATAATACAGTTTGCTGAAGAAAACTTGCCACTCAAATGGAATTTCATTCATGACAATGATCCTAATCACACTTCACGGCTAGTAAAGAGAACCTTAGAAGCTAATAATGTCAGTGTTCGGCGCGCACAGTCACTCGATTTCTACCCTATTGAGAATCTGTGGAATGATATTGAACATCACGTGGAACAAAAAACATCCCAGTAGTATAGCAGAGTTGTGGCAAGAAATCCAAATCGGCTGGAATGCTACTCCAAAGAGACGCTGTGAGATTTAGTAGAAAGTTTAGGCAGAAGATGTACCGCTGTTATTAAAAACAAAATATTGAAGAAATATTAATTTTACTCATAGTAAGTAGTGCTTTAATTCGAGTTATACATTATGTGCTAAAATAATGTCCAAACAAAATTTTAATTTTTTTCTTTTTTCTTTTGTAGGACCATTCTATATTAAAATGCGGTTACTTAAAAACCTTTATTTTTCATACATATCATAAAACTATACATAAGTTCTACTTCTGCCAACTTAATCATTGTATAAAATATTGTCTTTCGTTTAAATATAAGTGTGCTTAACTCGTGGCCACCACTGTACAGCTGTTCAACCTAACTTTCAGTTCTAAAATATAAGTGAACATGTGTTTGTAAACACATTATGAAGATAAAATCGAATGCTATTGGGGAGGATGGAATGTCGATAAAGTTAATTAAACTCATCTTACCTCATGTTGTTAGTCCAATTACTCATATTATAAATAATTATTTTACAACGTCATCTTTTCCTCAGCTCTGGAAAACTGCAAAAATTTTTCCAGCCGCAAAAAAACCTCTAGCATGTGAACCAAATGATTTTAGACCTATTAGTATTTTGTCCTCTCTATCGAGTGTATGTGAAGCTATAATGGCTGGTCAGGTTTTTAACTTTCTAACTACAAATAACTTCTGATCACTACTGCAATCTGGCTTCCGCTGCGAACATAGTTGCTTAACTGCAACCTTAAAAGTTATAGATGATATTCGATCACCGTATGATGAAGGCCTTGCTTACTGGATTTCGCCAAGGCGTTTGACTCAGTAAGTCACTCCTTACTCTGTCAAAAACTTAGATTCAAGTATGGTTATTATAACGATTCCGTAGATCTCTTGAGATGCTATTTACCTAACAGAACACAGAAAGTTTGTGTTGGCAATAGAAGTTCACAACTGAAGTCGGTATGCAGTGGAGCGCCACAAGGCTCAGTTCTTGGCCCATTACCTTTTTCAGTTTTTGACATTTTTTCCATCTGTGAATATGCATCTTTGCATGCCTATGTGGATTATGTTCAATTATACCTTTCCCGCAGGACTAGTCTCCTGGAGGATTTATGTTGCAGGCTAAATGAAGATTTACATGGTGCAAACGGATGGGCCGTTAAAAACGGGCTTAAACTAAATGCACTTAAATCATTTGTGTTGCCTATTAGGAAAAATAAAATATTCATTGAAGACCTTCCGGATTTGTTTATGGAAGACAAGAAACTGAAATTTGTGAACAAGGTAAAAAGCCTTGGTTATTCCATTAACTCGTCTTTAACATGCACAGATCACATAAATAGCGTTGTGCGCAAAATCTACTTTATCTTGCGTAACCTTCAAAGACAGCAGAGTTTACTAAAGTGGAAACCAGGCGCAAGCTCGTGTTGCAACTTATTGTTCCAGTAATAACATATTCTGAGATCGTTTACAGTAGGTTAGACTCAAGATCCGAATACAAACTGCAAGTTGCTTTTAACCACGTCACTCGCTACGTCCATAACATTCTTAGATTTGACCACATATCATCTTTTAGGAACAGTATCCTCGGTTGTGACATCATATATTATCTCAACGCCCGTAATTGTATCTTTTAGCATCAACTTATTTTATCCAAAACTCATGGATATCTTTTTGAGAAACTGCAATTTTGTCAGTCGGCCAGAAGCAATATAATTATAATTCCAAATTGGTAATACGTCAACTCAGCCAAGTTTTCTTTTATTAATGCCATTAGATTATGGAATAGTTTTCCTAACTGTATTAAATGTTTAGATAGGCGAGGTGGTTTTAGGCAGGCTGTTCTTAATCACTTTTCATAAAATTCCCATAAAAATAAGATACCAGATTTCTTCTGTATACTCTCTACTTCTTTATTAACTTTTCTTTCCTTTCTTATTTTTCAATTCTTCTATTTTTCCTCTCATTGAAATTTATTATTATTTATTTTTAAATTTTCTGAATCAAAAATTTTTCCTTATATTTAATGCAACTATTTTTTTTTATTAAATTCGCAATTTTGTAATATATTTAAATTATATGAAACATCTTAAATTTTAATTATAATACTTAATATCTTAAATCATAATTTTTATTAATTACTAATTACTTAAGTTAATGCCTTTGTACTGCAAAAGAAATGTTCTTATTGTACTAATAATAATAATAATAACTAAATAAATAAATAAAAATAAATAATAACTACAGCAATAAATACATGTAAACTTTTTGAAACTTTTTCGCAAGCGCCTAGCTTGCCATTCGTATTTAAATTAAAGCACTTTAAACATAAAATTCAAATCTTAGACAATTTGGCCCAGGAAATTTGTGAAATTGACATCTAACTAACAAATGACAAAAGAAGTTTAGTTGATAATTTTAAGATACTTATATTCAACAAATTTATATAAGTCCCCTTTACAGAATGAACAGTGCCTTCTCTTATTCATTTTTGAAATTTTATAGCTAGAAATAAAAACAAAAAATATATGGTTGAGGTTGGGCCCATTGATCGTTTGTATTGTGGGTTGTATTAAAATCCATAATTATACACACTCTGAATGCTACACCATCACCAGGCGAGTGCTATTTCTAACCCTGCACAATCACAAAATGTTCACTTTGGCTTTTTTTCGATTTTTGCTTTGCTCTATCTAATTGTGCAGCGAACTAAGCCTTAGCCTTTAAATTCGATGTTGGTTGTTGTCCTGTGATCGAGACCTATGCATGGCAAATATCTTTGAAAAAAAATTAACACTAAACATTTCCACCTAAGGAAATTGATTAGATAAAAAACAAAACAGTTTGCAAAAAAATGATATTCAAGTGAGTCGTGAGCATTAAGCTATGCTAATATTTTTTTTTTATTATAATACGCTATAGTTATCAAAATTACGTAATTTTGCGTTGATTTTAAATACGCTTCGCTCTCTACCAGAGCTTCTCTGACTGAAATTTTATCAATTTTTATCAGGTAATTTGAGTCACCAAATTCAATATACAACATAAAAAGTACAGTTTTTGCAGAATTCGATATGATTTGTTTCCGAGGCGTATGAGTGATTTTATTTTTTATATCATGGTTTATTTTGTTTAATTATTTTGTTTTCAGCAAAAATAATTTTAATGATGATTTTCAGCCTAAGCAATCTAAAAGTATAAAGAAAAAAGTTCACAAGCAGACAGAACTTTAATAGAATTGCTGTATACCTATGTTATTATGTGAAAAGGCAGTACAAATAATGGGAGTTTGAGTCATAAAAGTTCTGGTAGATGGCCAAAAGTTATATAGAATAAAACTAATAGGATCCGCGGCTTTGCCACGGACGTTCCAGGAACCACATTTTTTTTATCAGTGGGCGGTGAAACAGAGTGTGGCAAATATTTTTTCCGGTAAACCATCTCGTGATCCAAAACAATCTACTGCGAAAATTTCAACGTAATCGGCCTTTAGGTTTTGGAGTCTTAATGGCTTCTTAAAAGTGCGCGTAATTATGGTACCACCACGCCCATTTTTATTACAGTTACCAACGGTAAGCATACAAACTTAATTACCAAATTTCAGTCTCTTACGACCTTATTCTTACTCTTACGTTTTTATTGATTTGTGGGCGATAAAAGAGGGCGTGGAAATCCATTTTTGGTACAATTGCAGAAAGAAGCCATATAAACTAAATTACTAGTTCAGATCAATTTCAGTTATTCTGGCCCATGTGAGCGAATGATCCATGCTTTTTATGTTTTATTTCAAAATCGTGTCTATGCGATCTGGTCTTTGCTGGTATTGTGCTTCGAGCAGGGTCCTTTGCTAGGATGAACTATGTTCAAAATAAAAGTTTTTGAAGAAAGTCTTAGCTAGTTAAATAATATTTATTTATTTATTTATGTATTTATTTATATTTGTATTAAAATTCAAATTTTAATACAAGCAAATTAAAATTTTAATACAAACAGAAAATAACAGCTATGACAACAATGGTCTTAATCTAAATTAAATAATAATTTTGGAGAAATTGTTACATTTTTGAGCGAAGTTAGTGCCGCACCCACTACCAGTGTTTCTGTTGAAATTACTGTTCAGGATAACATTGCGGTTCCCTTGTCTATGACTGCTTCTTCTGGAATTTTGACAGTTTCATTAGAAAAAGACCTAAAAAGCTCTAAAAGACAGAGGAAAAAAAAAATAAGCTTTGCAAGGTCTCCTCCAGACCTTTCAAGGCAGAGCAGACCTCAGCAATGCCATCAAAAAGTAATAATACGGTGATTTCTTATACACTTCTTCTATTGTGTATAAGAAGATACTTCTATACTATCCTCCATTGACTAGTTGTAGTCCAAATACGATATTAACTATGCCTAGCAGTCATTTGACTAGCAGTTTCGAGAACCAGAATCTTTTCATTTCACGTCTTCAGCCCGACACATCAATAGAAAATATATTGACGTTTGTCAGGAAAACCAAGCTTGTAAACTCAAATATATTCTGTCCATGCAAAAAAATTGGTAATAAAACTTCCCCACTTCTTTTATTTTAACAGTTGCATTCGAAGATTTTATAACTGTTCTTAAATCTAATTTGTGGGCCGATAATATTCTCGTTATCGAGTTTAAGCCAAAAAAATGAGTCTAGAAGGACGACTCAAGCCTCCCGCCAGACTCAGAAAAACTAAATAAAAGGATGTCCATTTATTATCAAAATTTAAGGGGACTACGTTCTAAGACGCAGAACATTTTTCTATCAACTCAAAATTGCTCTGAGGATATCATCGAGTTAACAGAAACGTGGCTGAACGGAAGCATTACTGGTTTGGAAATTATTGATAATAGTTTTCAAGTTTTTAGAAAAGATAGATGCACTGACAATATTTCTTCTGTCGATGGTAGTGTCCTTTTGGCTGAAAGAAACTGCTTTGTTTGTTCTCTTCTTGATATTCCCTGCTCCTCACACTAATTTGCAGTAAAATTATACATTGTGACTCCAATGTATATGTTATTAATGCTTATGTTCCTCCTAAGAGTAGTAAAGAAGTTAATGACGACATTTTATTCTTGTGTGATTTTAATCTTCCTGATTTAAAATAGAATTCTGCTGACGATGATACATACAATAGTGCATCTAATTCGAAGACCCGCCAAGAACATACAGTGACTCACAGCTTAATTTATGCAGTGCATACTTTCAACTTTAAGGCTCTTTAACAACAAAACTGACAGGAATATAAAAAATGTTTGCATCATTTCAAAGATCAAGGAGTCTAGTATAGCAAAACATAGTCATTTATTGTGAAAATATTCATTTAAATAGCATAACTTAAGAAAACAAAAAATACTGCTTAATTTCATCCCACAGCTTATTTTATGCACACACTAAATTCACTTTTCGGCAACTAATTGTAAGTCCGATGATCGGTTGCTTTGTTGGGTCTCTGAATGCCATCTAAAATTTGGTTTTACCTTTTTTTAGCCTTATCGCAAACGTCGAAAGGTTACTACGCTTTTTTTCTAATATGGGTCGCCGTACAACGATTGAGCAGAGCGAACTAGTGATTCAACACTATTAGAATGAATTATTGCACCGGAAAATTGCTGAAATTGTTAATATAAATTATCTGCGATACAAAATAATTATTGAGCGCTTCGTTCGTGAAAATCGCGTCGAAAATATAGGCAGAATTGCTCCAAATAAAATATTTAACGCTACTGACGAGTGCTACATAATACGGACAATAAGGGTTAACTCCAAATTTTCAGCTCCTAGCTGGTCACTGAAGTCGAAAAAAGGTTGGGTGAGTCATGTAGTGCTGAAACTGTTCGAAAAGTACTGCGTGAACACGAATTCAATGGCCGAGTAGCTTGAGAGAAAAAAAAACAGAAAAAAAATAAACTAAGCCGACTTTCGTTCACTTCTCAACATATTTGGAAGACATCTGACTTCTGGAACAGTGTTATTTTCGCAGACGAGTGAAAATTTAATATATTTGGCTCAGGTGGTATGACCTATGTTTGTGTTGTATGTATATACATTTCCATTATTATTCTTTCACTTTGAGTAGAACACAGCGATGTGGAATGTGCTTCAACAGCATTATTCCAATCGCTTCGTAACATAATACCCCTTTTTGCACAGCGACGTGGGATATGTCTGATCAGCATAATCCCGCAGCTGAAACACAAACACAAATATATACAACAACTCTCTGCTAGAGCTCAGCTAAACATATATGTAAACTAACACAAGCATAGTCTTAAGTACTTTTAAGTTCAGTTGAAATAATAAAGTCAGTTTTAGTTTCGGCACATCAATGAACAGTTGTTTTCACTTATCACATGGCGACCGTGACGAAAAACGAATGGTTATAATGTAATAAAAACTAATGGTTACGAAAAATAGCCAAGTGTGCGCGATCGAGCTATAAAACAAAGCAAATATTATAATGCTCCAATTTATAAGAAAAATACAATAAAAGAAACTTTTTTTCAATGTTAATTTATCCAACAAAGAACATGAATACATAAAAAAAAAATGCTAAAGGCAAACTGACTAAACGACTTGCATTTAAAATGATTTAAAAAAAAAAAAAAAAAAACAGTGGCAATGTGAACAATTTGAATTTAATTAATTAATTCAATGTGAAAAGAATTAAGTACATCATCAACTTCCTCATCAACCGAAAAGTATTCATCAACCGCCTACATCATCATTGTCCAGTGTGTCAACTACAACCAGGAATGCTGTCTTCTAGCTGCAACTACAACCAAAGAAGTTTAAAATGTCGCAAGAGAATTAATATTATTAATGAAAGCATAACATTGTATATAAGTTAATTATAAAAATATATTTTGTTTACTCTCATATTCAATTATGTATTTCAAAATTATTCACCTTATTCAAATATATTGATATTCATACATTTCTATTGAAGTTACTTTTAAAAACATAAATTAAAAATAAAAATAAAAATGTGTGGACCGAAATCAGACATAGATCATCCACGAGCAAATGTTGTAAATGAAGTAATAAATACAAATAAGGGAACAGAATCGCTCCAGATCCCACTATGGATTATAGCAACTATTCTAGCTGCATATTTAATTATTAAGCTATACATGATGCACAACAAGTGCCTAAAGAAAAAAACTATTCGAACATACTTCCAAGCAAATATGGATAAAATTTAAAAACAAAAGCAAAACTAAAACAAAAAAAAAACAATATAATGGCGATAATAATTAGGAAATATGAAGTGGGAAGATATACTAGATAAAAGCAGCGCATATAAAACAGAATTCGATAAGTCTTTTAAATGTCTAAATAACAATAGGCAAATTCAAAAAAAAACATTAGATAGAGATATACAAATTTCAATAGATAATTTCAACGGAATTAGGAGCATTCTCAATGTTAACTACAATAAACTTACACCAAACCATAAGGCAACAGCTATTAAAATATTTTTGAAATTTAGGGACAATCTAATAAAAATAAGCACAAAACGACAAATAGAATTCAAAATACCAACTACGCTAGATAAGGAGGTTAAATCAGATTATACTGTAATAAATAGCTCTGACACAAATGAAGAACAAAACGAACATACAGGACTAATGACTTCAAACTCTTCAGACTATTCTCAACGAACCACTACAATAAATTCAACAATAATGACTCAAACAGCAGTAGAATTTCTGCGTATAGCGTCACAAATTCTACCAGAGTTTGATGGTAGATCTGAAAATCTACAAACTTTTATCGATGCTCTTAACCTCGTTAATAGCATTAAAGAAGACCATGACCTTGTTGCAGTGAACTTGGTCAAAACTAAGCTGAAAGGCAACGCCAGGAATTTAATAGCCGGAACTGAGGAAAATATTCAAGCAGTTATTAATAAACTATATACATCAGTAAAGGGGGAATCAGTAGAGCTCATAACGGCAAAATTAAATAATACAAAACAAAATGGTAAAACAGCCTCAACATATGTAAAAGAAATAGAAGAATTAACTAAAACTCTTCAATCCGCATACATTGCAGATGGTCTACAAAATCCCCTAGCGGCTAAATACGCAACAAATGCTGCGGTTAAAGCGATGACCAAAAACTCCACAAGCCCAAAAGTTAAACTTATAATGGAATCGGGCCAGTTCACCGATATGAACGAGGCCGTTTCCAAATTCATCAACAGTTGCACTGAAGCAACTGCAAATGAACATTCGGTACTATATTATAATACGAACCGGAATAATTTCCATAGATATGAAAACAATTTCAATGGACGCGGTTGTGGCCGTGGCCCATCCAGAGGGGCAAGACAGAATTTTTACAACGGAAATTATAATAATAATAGAGGTCGAGGCTATCGTACATATCGGGGAAATAATAACAACATATCTAACAGAAACGTTAGAATTGTAGAAAATTATCAGGAAAACGGTACAAACTCCCAGTAAAAGAGGCTACTGGGAGCCTAAACAATAATAGTGGTCCTAAAAATATTAATAATGTATCGATTAGTCAAAATCAGACTGAACAAAATACCGGTGTGAATCAACTTTATAATACAATTTTTAATTTCAATCTCAATTTAAATAGTTACGTAAAACTTAAAACATCAATTAGTAACGGTGTGTGTGTTTTTCTTGTAGATACTGGTGCGGAAGTTTCACTTATTAAGGAAAATAGCATAAAGGCTCATTTGCCTGTAAACAAAACAATAAGAACAAATTTAACTGGAATAGGAACCGGAGTGATACAATCTTTAGGAGTGGTAGAATCTGACTTTTTAGTTCAAAATTATTTTGTACCAATTGACTTTCATATAGTAAACGAAGATTTCCCAATAAGCTGTGACGGTATTATTGGTCTTGACTTTATAAAGAAATACAATTGCATCCTCAGTTACCAAAACAGTTACCAAGTGGGCAACGAAGATTTACTCACTATCAGGCCCAATAACTTTGCCCATGAAATCTCAATAAATTTATTAGATAACGCTTCTACAAATATATTTTCTATACCCGCGCGTTCCGATTTAATAAGACGAATTATAATAAAAAATAGAGAAGATCTTTTTGTTCCAAATCAACTTATAACAGACGGAATATTTGTTGCTAACACGATCGTATCGTACAATAGCCCTTTTATTCAAGTGATAAATACTACATTAAACAACAAATTTTTGTCAAATGTTGAAATTAAAACAGAAAAATTATCCGACTACAATATAGTGCAAACTAGCACCCAACCTAAAAAACGTGATACAGACATTTTAAATAGATTATCTAAAAACTTTCCATCCTTTGTTAAAACCAAATTAATGCAATTATGTGAAGATTACTTAGACATTTTCGCACTTGATACTGAAACAATATCAGCAAACAACTTCTATAAACAAAAACTTTCTCTAACGGATAAAAACCCCGTATATGTAAAAAATTACAGAACGCCTCACTCTCAGAAAAATGAAATCAATAGACAAGTCAACAAATTAGAAGATGATAATATTATTGAAAAATCATGCTCTAGTTACAACAGCCCAATTTTATTAGTACCGAAAAAATCACTACCAAACAGTAGCGAAAAACGATGGCGTCTTGTGGTTGACTATAGGCAAGTAAACAAAAAACTTGTGGCAGATAAATTTCCTCTGCCGCGTATCGAAGATATTTTAGACCAGTTAGGTCGAGCAAAATACTTTTGCTGTTTAGATCTAATGTCAGGCTTCCATCAGAGAGAGCTGGAAGAAAATTCGAGGGACATAACTTCCTTCTCGACAGAAACGGATCATTTCGATTCACTAGACTTCCTTATGGTTTGAAAATTGCACCTAATAGTTTCCAGCGAATGATGAATTTAGCTTTCTCAGGCCTCGAACCCTCACAAGCTGTTATATATATGGATGATTTGATTGTTATAGGATGTTCTGAACAACATATGTTCAACAATTTAACTAAAGTCTTTAATACATGCAGAGAAACAAATCGTAAACTTCACCCTGATAAGTGCACCTTTTTCAAACCAGAAGTTTCCTATTTAGGACATAAATGCACAGCAGATGGCATACTACCTGATCCCTCCAAATTTGAAATAATAGAAAAATATCCAAAACAGACTAACCCAGACGAAACAAGAAGGTTTGTTGCCTTCTGTAACTATTACAGGAAGCTCATCCCTAAATTCACTCACCATTCGGTACACCTTTCGCGTTTAACACGCAAAAACACTTCTTTTAAATGGTCAACAGAGTGTGAAACAGCTTTATAGTATTTAAAAAACTCACTTTTAAATCCCAAAATCCTTCAATATCCAGACTTATTCAAGCAATTTTTCATCACAACTGATGCATCCAAAATTGCTTGCGGTGCCATCCTCAGTCAGGAGCACAATGGTATCCAATTGCCTATTTCATTTGCTTCCAGAGCAATGACTAAAGGAGAGTCTAATAAAGCTTCAATCGAACAAGAATTAATAGCCATTCACTGGGCTATTAATTATTTCCGACCATATGTATACGGTAACAAATTCATTGTTAAAAGTCACCATAAGCCTTTAACATATTTATATTCACTGAAAACCCCATCATCGAGATTAACACGTATAAGATTGGATTTAGAAGAATATAATTTTACAGTCGAATATATAAAAGGCTCAAAAAATTGTGGAGCAGACGCGTTATCACGTGTTGATTTTAGTGAAATAAAAAAAATACATAACAAAACTGTTTTCAAAATGACAACTAGCTCCAGTACAAAGAAAACCACACCATGTGATGAAAATGCAAAGATTCAAGATGAAATTGAATTAACTTGTTTTGAAACATTAAATCCTGAAGAAGTAGCAAAAAGTATATTTTTAAAATTTTACCCATTCCAAAGTAAACCAAGGTTTATTTTTAAAAACGGAAGGAAAATTTTAAAATCGATTGATTTGAATGAATATCTCACTAATGGGAAAATTGATCTTAAACGATTCTTCCTAAGGCTAGAAAAAGAGGCCAGTGAACTTTACATTCATAAACTCCAGATAAATGCTGGAGATGATATATTTCAATTAGTTAAAATATCAACATTTAAAGCGTACGCAAATGAATTATTAAATAAAATAGGCCTTAATAATAATAATAATAATAGAAATCTTAAAATCGCGATAACACCAAAAATTAAATACGTCGTCGACGAAAATGAAAAGAAACAATTGCTACAAAAATTTCATGAAGATAAGTTAATCGGTGGACATTTAGGTGTCACTCGTTTTTTGAATAAATTGAAAAAATATTTTTATTGGAGATCCATATTAAAGGATATCAAAAATTACGTTAAAAATTGTGAAAGTTGCAATAAAAATAAATCTCTCTGAAGACCACGAGAGCCACTAATAATCACACCAACTCCAATACAATCCTTTGACAGAGTTCAAATTAATACTATAGGACCACTGCCCAAAACAATAAATAATAATGAATACGCTGTCACAATAGTTTGTGATTTAACAAATTCCTTGTCGTAACCCCCATCACAGACAAATCAGCAAAAACAGTAGCCAAAGCTATCTTTGAAAATTTTATATTAACATTTGGTCCCATGAAAAACATTTTAACCGACATGGGGACAGAATATAAAAATGAAACCCTTAAAGAATTATGCAACCTAATGGACATACATTTTGAAACCTCAACACCATACCACCATCAGACTCTAGGCTCCGTTGAAAGATCACATAGGACTTGTAATGAATATCTAAGATCCTACATTAGCTCAGACAAAACAGATTGGGATGTATGGATTAAGTATTTTGCATATTGCTACAACACTACACCTAGTACAGTTTATGGATATTGCCCATACGAACTGGTTTATGGCAAAATACCCTTAAACCCACAATGTTTAATCAATTGTCAAATTGATCCCCTTTATAACATAGAAGCATATGCAAAGGAAGTCAAATATAGACTTCAAGTAGCAAACAAACGTGCACATGAAATGCTGGTTTCTAACAAAACCACACAAAAGCAACGGTATGATAAAAATTGTTTAAAACGGGATTTTTAAATAAACGATACCGTTTACATAGACAACCCGGCAGGGCACAAGTTGGAAAACTTGTTTAAGGGTCCTTACAAAATTGTAGAAATTGATAGTAAAAATAATTGTACTGTAAAAATTGAACCAAATAAAGAAGTGAAAATTCATAAAGATAGATTGAGACTTGTTTAGGTAAAGATTTAAGTAGAATGGTTAAAAAAAAATAAATTTAAAAAGCAAAACAATATTTAATTTCAAATTTAATATATTTGCTACTTTAATTAAAAAAAAATATATTTTATTCAAACATATACAGATTGATTTTCTTTAGTTTCATCTAAGCATTTATTAGTTACCATTTAGTTTTTAAAATAAAAACAAAAATAAATGAAATAAAAATAAAACATTATACTAAATATATTAATACGGAAAGCAATGTAACTTTGAACTACTATATGCTATAAATTTAAATATAACATTAAGTTTTTGTTAACACATATTTAGTAAGATTTAAACATGAATTTATAAAAATAAATTCATTAAAAAAAAAAGGGAGGTGTTGTATGTATATACATTTCCATTATTATTCTTTCACTTTGAGTAGAGCACAGCGATGTGGAATGTGCTTCAACAGCATTATTCCAATCGCTTCGTAACATAATACCCCTTTTTGCACAGCGACGTGGGATATGTCTGATCAGCATAATCCCGCAGCTGAAACACAAACACAAATATATACAACAACTCTCTGCTAGAGCTCAGCTAAACATATACATATGTAAACTAACACAAGCATAGTCTTAAGTACTTTTAAGTTCAATTGAAATAATAAAGTCAGTTTTAGTTTCGGCACATCAATGAACAGTTGTTTTCACTTATCACATTTGGCGCAAGCCGAATACTGACCTTCAAAAACAAAACCTAAAAACCTAAAAGTTTGGGCCTGTATGTCTGCAGCGGGTGTTGGAAATTTAGTATGTATAATATGAACAAAATTATGTACATTCATATTCACTTACAAGATATTCACTTTCTGAGTTATTTTAAATAATCTGGCATCTTTTTTATGTCTTCGTTATTGACAGCTGTATAAGATATAAGGCGTTTGTACATTAATTCTTTTAACACTTCTTGTTCTTCTTCCCTTCTGTTTTCCCTCTCATTATAGTTAAAACGTGTTTTTACTTTTATCAATATCTTAATCCTGAATTAAACATCACATCTTTAATTTTTAAATCGTTTATAATAAGCAACTATATTGCGTTTTTTAAAATTTTTAGTTTTAAGTCGGATATTTGCTGTTAACCCGATATTTTCATAGCTCTCTAATTAATTTCACCAAATATCGTAATCGTTATGGGCCCACTACACTCAGCACATAACGCCTATAAATTTTGAGCGAATAAATTTATGGGTAGTAACATTGTTATTCTCGACGACTCGGTTCCAATAGATTCTGCAATTGTTTCGGGCTTATTAGAAAATCTAATTGACAGCTTTGGTTCAAACTCCGGGATCCAGGCTGACCTTCATGACGTACAAGAAGTAAGCAAGAGTGAATCAAGAGTGTACCCAATTCATCGTTTTAAGGGGCAGAATTACCAATTATGGTGGCGGTAGATGGAATTCACATGGCTGAAAATAAGTTACAGCCATATATTCTTAGCACCACGCTCAGAGCAGTGCAGAAGCGCGATGCAGAATCGCAAGCATTTATTTTGAAAGGCATTGAACTGGAACAAGTATCTCATTGAATTTTCAACGACTGCGCAAATACGGCCAAAGCTAAAAGCAGTGCACGCTGAATAAAGCGAACAATCCGTGCAAGTTCTTCTGAAGAAATTTATCACCACCAAAATGGCAGAAAACGAACAAGTCGTTGATTTTGTTGTAAATATAATGTCGATAGCACAAAGGCTCAGGGACATGGACTTGGAACAAAGAAAACCCATGATTATTGCCAAAATCTTGAGCAGTCTACCAGGAAGATTCGATCAGGTACGAACCGCTTGGTACGCAGTGCCGCGAGAACAACAAAACATAGAAAAATTGACAGAACATCTTCTTACTGAAGAAAGTCGAATGAATTTACGTAAAAACGGCAACAGCAGCAACAGCAGCAACACTTCGAATGCAGCCTACGCTATAAGCATAGGATAGGTGAAAATTACAACAATTTTCAAATCAAAAACGTAGTAGCAAGTGCAATTATTGTTACAAGCCGGGCCACTGGGCAAGAGAATGCAGAAAACGACAAGCAGAGCAACACAACAAACAAGAAAGAAAAAATGAACGACACTCACTGGCAATACAAAACGAAGCAGACAAAACAAACTGATGAAAATGTATATTTATTCAAAGTAAACAAATCAAGAAGATTAGATTAGATTTAGGAGCTTCTGATCACATGTCGTTCCAGAAGGAGCTGTTTATAAATTTTGAAGCTGATTTATCTGCAAATGCATGCATGAAAGTTGGCGATGAGCGGCGTTTAAAAATTTAATGCAAAGGAGACATCCAAATACAAGGCAAGTCAAATAAAATTTATATTATGAAAAATGCACTGTTGATTCCAGAGCTCGATAAAAACTTCATCTCGATTTCAAGAGCAACGGAAAGGGGCGCTAGAGTTATTTTTGAGCCTGGTGGTGTGAATATGTTTTTTTTTATACAAGGCAGCGATGTAGTAGCTGAAGGCAAAAGCGAAAATAGATTGTACCGCATGAATGTGAAACCAGTGACGACGTTTTCAGTAAATGTGTTGACAACAGATTCAGTAATGCTATGGCACGAGTGGTTTGGCCACGTAAATTTCAAAACGTTGCGTAAGATGAGTGAACATGAGTGAACAGTTATGAGATAAACTGAAATTATTCTTTAATAATATGTCTGG
This sequence comes from Coremacera marginata, assembly GCA_914767935.1. NCBI lineage: Eukaryota > Metazoa > Arthropoda > Insecta > Diptera > Sciomyzidae > Coremacera > Coremacera marginata. The sequence continues at coordinate 90,564,374 of OU612046.1, read as the reverse complement.
AATAAGAACAAAAGGGAACACTATCTTTAATTGGAGCTGTCAAGGTGATTTCGACATAATCGTTTTTGTTGAAACGTGGTTGAATGTGGATTTTTTCGATGCTGAATTTTTTAATACAAATTTATCGTAAAGATAGAGATGCTGCTAAGACTGGTCTCAATAGAGGTGGTGGTGTTTTGATTGCTGTTAAGTGGAATCTTTGTTCATCCATCCATTTACTTCAGAACAGTGTCTCGCTTCTTGATCAACTATGTGTATCAATTAATCATCCTGAAGGTGCTGTTTACATTTGTGCTTCATATATACCAACGAATAGTTCATATGAGATATATGGTTCGCACGTTGACAACATTGTGCGTTTGTGAGCGGCTTTGCCACGGACGTTCCAGGAACCACATTTTTTTTATCTGTGGGCGGTGAAACAGTGTGGCAAACATTTTTTCCGGTAAACCATCTCGTGATCCAAAACAATCTACTGCGAAAATTTCAACGTAATCGACCTTGAGGTTTTGGAGTCTTAATGGCTTCTTAAAAGTGCGCGTAATTATGGTACCACCACGCCCATTTTTATTACAGTTACCAACGGTAAGCATACAAACTTAATTACCAAATTTCAGTCTCTTACGACCAAAACCGTCTGAAATATAGCGTTTTTATTGATTTGTGGGCGATAAAAGAGAGCGTGGAAATCCATTTTTGGTACAATTGCAGAAAGAAAGAAGCAAAAAATATAAACTAAATTACTAGTTCAGATCAATTTCAGTTATTCTGGCCCATGTGAGCCAGAAATCCAAAATCGTGTCTATGCGATCTGGTCTTCGCTGGTATTGTGCTTCGAGCAGGGTCCTTTGCCCGGATGAACTATGTTCAAAATAAAGGTTTTTGAAGAAAGTCTTAGCTAGATAAATAATATTTATTTATTTATTTATTTATATTCGTATTAAAATTAAAATTTTAAACTTTTTTAAATTTTAAAATTTTAAAATTAAAATTTTAATACAAACAAATTAAAATTTTAATACAAACAGAAAATTACAGCTATGACAACAGTGGTCTTAAGCTAAGTAAAATAATAATTTCGGAGAAATTGTTACATTTTTGAGCGAAGTTAGTGCCGCACCCACTACCAGTGTTTCTGTTGAAATTACTGTTCAGGATAACATTGCGGTTCTCTTGTCTATGACTGCTTCTTCTGGAATTTTGACAGTTTCATTAGAAAAAGACCTAAAAAGCTCTAAAAGACAGAGGAAAAAAAAAATAAGCTTTGCAAGGTCTCCTCCAGACCTTTCAAGGCAGAGCAGACCTCAGCAATGCCATCAAAAAGTAATAATACGGTGATTTCTTATACACTTCTTCTATTGTGTATAAGAAGATACTTCTATACTATCCTCCATTGACTAGTTGTAGTCCAAATACGATATTAACTATGCCTAGCAGTCATTTGACTAGCAGTTTCGAGAACCAGAATCTTTTCATTTCACGTCTTCAGCCCGACACATCAATAGAAAATATATTGACGTTTGTCAGGAAAACCAAGCTTGTAAACTCAAATATATTCTGTCCATGCAAAAAAATTGGTAATAAAACTTCCCCACTTCTTTTATTTTAACAGTTGCATTCGAAGATTTTATAACTGTTCTTAAATCTAATTTGTGGGCCGATAATATTCTCGTTATCGAGTTTAAGCCAAAAAAATGAGTCTAGAAGGACGACTCAAGCCTCCCGCCAGACTCAGAAAAACTAAATAAAAGGATGTCCATTTATTATCAAAATTTAAGGGGACTACGTTCTAAGACGCAGAACATTTTTCTATCAACTCAAAATTGCTCTGAGGATATCATCGAGTTAACAGAAACGTGGCTGAACGGAAGCATTACTGGTTTGGAAATTATTGATAATAGTTTTCAAGTTTTTAGAAAAGATAGATGCACTGACAATATTTCTTCTGTCGATGGTGGTGTCCTTTTGGCTGAAAGAAACTGCTTTGTTTGTTCTCTTCTTGATATTCCCTGCTCCTCACACTAATTTGCAGTAAAATTATACATTGTGACTCCAATGTATATGTTATTAATGCTTATGTTCCTCCTAAGAGTAGTAAAGAAGTTAATGACGACATTTTATTCTTGTGTGATTTTAATCTTCCTGATTTAAAATAGAATTCTGCTGACGATGATACATACAATAGTGCATCTAATTCGAAGACCCGCCAAGAACATACAGTGACTCACAGCTTAATTTATGCAGTGCATACTTTCAACTTTAAGGCTCTTTAACAACAAAACTGACAGGAATATAAAAAATGTTTGCATCATTTCAAAGATCAAGGAGTCTAGTATAGCAAAACATAGTCATTTATTGTGAAAATATTCATTTAAATAGCATAACTTAAGAAAACAAAAAATACTGCTTAATTTCATCCCACAGCTTATTTTATGCACACACTAAATTCACTTTTCGGCAACTAATTGTAAGTCCGATGATCGGTTGCTTTGTATGGTCTCTGAATGCCATCTAAAATTTGGTTTTACCTTTTTTTAGCCTTATCGCAAACGTCGAAAGGTTACTACGCGTATTTACTAATATGGGTCGCCGTACAACGATTGAGCAGAGCGAACTAGTGATTCAACACTATTAGAATGAATTATTGCACCGGAAAATTGCTGAAATTGTTAATATAAATTATCTGCGATACAAAATAATTATTGAGCGCTTCGTTCGTGAAAATCGCGTCGAAAATAAAGGCAGAATTGCTCCAAATAAAATATTTAACGCTACTGACGAGTGCTACATAATACGGACAATAAGGGTTAACTCCAAATTTTCAGCTCCTAGCTGGTCACTGAAGTCGAAAAAAGGTTGGGTGAGTCATGTAGTGCTGAAACTGTTCGAAAAGTACTGCGTGAACACGAATTCAATGGCCGAGTAGCTTGAGAGAAAAAAAAGCAGAAAAAAAAATAAACTAAACCGACTTTCGTTCACTTCTCAACATATTTGGAAGACATCTGACTTCTGGAACAGTGTTATTTTCGCAGACGAGTGAAAATTTAATATATTTGGCTCAGGTGGTATGACCTATGTTTGTGTTGTATGTATATACATTTCCATTATTATTCTTTCACTTTGAGTAGAACACAGCGATGTGGAATGTGCTTCAACAGCACTATTCCAATCGCTTCGTAACATAATACCCCTTTTTGCACAGCGACGTGGGATATGTCTGATCAGCATAATCCCGCAGCTGAAACACAAACACAAATATATACAACAACTCTCTGCTAGAGCTCAGCTAAACATATACATATGTAAACTAACACAAGCATAGTCTTAAGTACTTTTAAGTTCAGTTGAAATAATAAAGTCAGTTTTAGTTTCGGCACATCAATGAACAGTTGTTTTCACTTATCACATGGCGACCGTGACGAAAAACGAATGGTTATAATGTAATAAAAACTAATGGTTACGAAAAATAGCCAAGTGTGCGCGATCGAGCTATAAAACAAAGCAAATATTATAATGCTCCAATTTATAAGAAAAATACAATAAAAGAAACTTTTTTTCAATGTTAATTTATCCAACAAAGAACATGAATACATAAAAAAAAAAATGCTAAAGGCAAACTGACTAAACGACTTGCATTTAAAATGATTTAAAAAAAAAAAAAAAAAACAGTGGCAATGTGAACAATTTGAATTTAATTAATTAATTCAATGTGAAAAGAATTAAGTACATCATCAACTTCCTCATCAACCGAAAAGTATTCATCAACCGCCTACATCATCATTGTCCAGTGTGTCAACTACAACCAGGAATGCTGTCTTCTAGCTGCAACTACAACCAAAGAAGTTTAAAATGTCGCAAGAGAATTAATATTATTAATGAAAGCATAACATTGTATATAAGTTAATTATAAAAATATATTTTGTTTACTCTCATATTCAATTATGTATTTCAAAATTATTCACCTTATTCAAATATATTGATATTCATACATTTCTATTGAAGTTACTTTTAAAAACATAAATTAAAAATAAAAATAAAAATGTGTGGACCGAAATCAGACATAGATCATCCACGAGCAAATGTTGTAAATGAAGTAATAAATACAAATAAGGGAACAGAATCGCTCCAGATCCCACTATGGATTATAGCAACTATTCTAGCTGCATATTTAATTATTAAGCTATACATGATGCACAACAAGTGCCTAAAGAAAAAAACTATTCGAACATACTTCCAAGCAAATATGGATAAAATTTAAAAACAAAAGCAAAACTAAAACAAAAAAAAACAATATAATGGCGATAATAATTAGGAAATATGAAGTGGGAAGATATACTAGATAAAAGCAGCGCATATAAAACAGAATTCGATAAGTCTTTTAAATGTCTAAATAACAATAGGCAAATTCAAAAAGAAACATTAGATAGAGATATACACATTTTAATAGATAATTTCAACGGAATTAGGAGCATTCTCAATGTTAACTACAATAAACTTACACCAAACCATAAGGCAACAGCTATTAAAATATTTTTGAAATTTAGGGACAATCTAATAAAAATAAGCACAAAACGACAAATAGAATTCAAAATACCAACTACGCTAGATAAGGAGGTTAAATCAGATTATACTGTAATAAATAGCTCTGACACAGATGAAGAACAAAACGAACATACAGGACTAATGACTTCAAACTCTTCAGACTATTCTCAACGAACCACTACAATAAATTCAACAATAATGACTCAAACAGCAGTAGAATTTCTGCGTATAGCGTCACAAATTCTACCAGAGTTTGATGGTAGATCTGAAAATCTACAAACTTTTATCGATGCTCTTAACCTCGTTAATAGCATTAAAGAAGACCATGACCTTGTTGCAGTGAACTTGGTCAAAACTGAGCTGAAAGGCAACGCCAGGAATTTAATAGCCGGAACTGAGGAAAATATTCAAGCAGTTATTAATAAACTATATACATCAGTAAAGGGGGAATCAGTAGAGCTCATAACGGCAAAATTAAATAATACAAAACAAAATGGTAAAACAGCCACAACATATGTAAAAGAAATAGAAGAATTAACTAAAACTCTTCAATCCGCATACATTGCAGATGGTCTACAAAATCCCCTAGCGGCTAAATACGCAACAAATGCTGCGGTTAAAGCGATGATCAAAAACTCCACAAGCCCAAAAGTTAAACTTATAATGGAATCGGGCCAGTTCACCGATATGAACGAGGCCGTTTCCAAATTCATCAACAGTTGCACTGAAGCAACTGCAAATGAACATTCGGTACTATATTATAATAGGAACCGGAATAATTTCCATAGATATGAAAACAATTTCAATGGACGCGGTCGTGGCCGTGGCCCATCCAGAGGGGCAAGACAGAATTTTTACAACGGAAATTATAATAATAATAGAGGTCGAGGCTATCGTACATATCGGGGAAATAATAACAACATTTCTAACAGAAACGTTACAATTGTAGAAAATTATCAGGAAAACGGTACAAACTCCCAGTAAAAGAGGCTACTGGGAGCCAAAACAAAAATAGTGGTCCTAAAAATATTAATAATGTATCGATTAGTCAAAATCAGACTGAACAAAATACCGGTGTGAATCAACTTTTTAATACAATTTTTAATTTCAATCTCAATTTAAATAGTTACGTAAAACTTAAAACATCAATTAGTGTGTTTTTCTTGTAGATACTGGTGCGGAAGTTTCACTTATTAAGGAAAATAGCATAAAGGCTCATTTTTATTTATTTATTTATTTATTTATTTATTTATTTGGTCTACAGAATATATCTTACAGACTATGCGTAACAATAGCACTAGTTACAATAATAAACAATTAACAATAAAAAATGTATTTACTTAATTAATTAAAAATCGTAAATAAATTTAAACGAAATTTGGCCTGTGAGCAGTTAAAATTTAATATTGAACAATAAGTGTTACACAGTTTAATACATCGAGTTATAGGTTCGTTATTAGCGTAATTAGTTCTATGAAATGTTTCATCCAGCATACGATTGTTGCGCAAACTCCTTGATGCATTGTAAATTATGAAAAATGCGGACAATTCGACACATTTTATGTTGTTATGTAAGATGTTATAAGCGAACATTAGATCAGAGTAGATTCTTCGATCCTTCAGCGACTGGAGACCAAGCAATTTACGCCGAGCTTCGTATGGTGGAAGACCATCATTCCAAATCATTTTATTAAGAGCATATCTTGTACAATTTCTCTGTATTCTTTCAATACGGACAGAATGTTCATTATAGAAGGGATTCCAAATGACCGAACAATACTCCAATATACAACGTACGAGAGAGACAAAAAGTGACTTAATAGTTAAAGGATCCTTGAAGTTCTTAGTGTTTCTTTTAATAAAGCCTAGCATTGAGTTTGCTTTTGAAATTATGTAGTCGAAGTGACTTTTAAAACTTAAATTTGAATCAAAAAATACTCTAGATCTAGATCTTTTACAACAGTTTTGCGATTTAAATAGATATTATTCAAAGAGTAATTCACTAAAATTGGAACTGAACGTTTTGTGTATGATACGACACAACATTTGTTAATATTTAAATGCAAGTTATTTAAAAAACACCAATCGTGAAAAATAATCAAGTCACTATGCAGTTTAAAACAATCATATGGATGTGAAATTCTTGAGAAAAGCTTCACGTCATCCGCGAATAGTAAGCATTTTGAGTACTTAAACCTTTGTGTCAAATCATTTATAAAAATAAGAAAAAGCAGTGGTCCGCAATGAGTTCCCTGCGGAATACCAGAAGTTGCGTTAATAACAATTTCAGAGTTCGTTGATCCTATTTTAACAAGAAGTTTTCTATTCTTTAAATAACTTTTGAAAAAGTTTACAAGAGACTCCGACAGACCAAAATTTTTGAGCTTATGCAGCAAAATAATATGGTCAACTTTATCGAATGCTTTCGAAAAATCAGTGTAAATAACGTCTAGTTGCTCCCCATTTTCCATAGCGCTCACTATGTTATTTGTAATCAAGGCCAGGTTTGTGCTTGTAGATCTGCCCGGAAAGTATCCATGCTGGCAGTCGACTATAAGATTACCAATTTTATCAAAAAGCTTATTTTTAATTATTTGATCAAATAATTTGGCAAATGTGCACTGTTTCACAATAGCTTTATAATTATTTATATCATTTCTGTCACCAGATTTATATATAGGATCTACCGAACAAACCTTCCATGGATCCAAAAAAGTACAATTTTTCAAGCAGCAATTGTAAAGAATTGATAATTGTTTACTTATATTTGCCACGCAGCGCTTGAAAAATATTGGTGCGATATCTTCTTTTTCGCATTTTGAGCTTGAGCTAAGATTCGAAATAGCTATGGTTACGTCCTCTTCTGAAATCATAAAGTTATCAATGGATATACAATTTGATAACTGAAAAGTTGAAGAGCTAATAGAGTTCGTAGAGCTTGTATATACTTCAAAGACTTCTTGAAAAAATTTTGCAAACAGATTGCAGGTTTCTGTGGTATTGTTTGATTTTATTCCATTATATACCATGCTAGTTGGAAAACCGTTCGTTTTGCGCTTAGAATTTAAAAATTGCCAAAAGCTTTTTGGGTTCGAAATCAATTTTCTCTCGATATTAAATATGTATTGATGATATAAAAATGTATGAAGCGCATCAAAATCTTTTCTAAGCTGGGTAAATCGCAGACGATCTGACTCGCAATTTGTTGTACGGAATTTCTTAAATGCTTTATTTTTTGAATTTTTTAAACTTGCAAGCCTTGCTGTAAGCCAAGGAGGTTTGGTTCTTAAAATGTTTGGCTTCTTAGGAACGAATTGCGTTATTCCCTGTGAAAATTTCGAACAGATGAATTCGTAGGCATTTACTGGACTCACAATAAGTTCCAGTGCAGACCAATCAGAACGTACTAAATACTCATTTAAAGCTTCAAAGTTGGCTTTTGAAAAATCTAAGCGAATAGAATCATCATTGACTATTTTATCGTACTCATAGAACTCAAAGTTAATCGGTACTGCTTTATGATGCAAGCTATTATTCAAAACTGGTGATAAATTTTCTGTACAAACAGCTTTTAGATCATTTGAAATAAAAATTAAATCTAATATTCTATTTAAATCGTTCTTAACAAAGTTTAGTTGACGAAAATCATTAGAAAGGAAAAAGCTTGTAATAGATGATTCTGTATCTGGTCTAATATTGAACGGTAAAAGAATTTTATCTTCAAAGATCCATTGAATGTTTCCTAGGTTAAAGTCACCCATAACGACCATGCCATGATGGGAACTGAGAACTTCAGTTAGAGAAGTGATATTGCTCAAATGTTTTTCATAGATATCAATACAACTATTTGGTGGAATATATGAAACTATAATAGAAAATACATTATTATTAGGGAAATTAATTTGTACACAAATCTGTTCGATTGTATTATCCGTTGACGGCAGCAGAAATACTTTACTTGATAAGTCCGCCCTTACAGCAATCAATACTCCTCCACCTCTCTCGTAACCCGAAGAGATTGGACAACGATCGAGACGATAAACAAGATAGAAATCGTTAAATATCTCAGCAGAAGAGATATCTTTATGAAGCCAGGTCTCGGTCAATGCAAAAATATCGTAGTCATGCAATGAAGCGGCAAGTTGAAGCTGAGATGTTTTCGTACGAATACCCCCTGCATTTTGGTAGTAGATAGAGTAAGATGAAAAACTTTGTTTTAACGGCGGTAATTCTGGAGAAGAGAGCACATTCGTAGTTTCCATTGAGGGCGGTAAATCGAATATGCTTATACTGGATGAAGACATGTGAAGTGAGGTAGATGCTGTACAATTAGATGAGTGTGTAATTGTTACATTGTTTGGCTTGGTGTTAATGGCTTTTGAAAAAATTCAAATGGACGAACTTTTATATTTGCTGGCCATAATGTAGGGTCGAAGAGCTTGTCATAAAAAGTGCCAATTACTCCCAGCTCAAAGTTAATGCGTGTAAGATTTTTTATATCCGCATCTCTTTTTATTAGGCTGTTACACGCCAGATGCCGGCTGTCGATGTTAGCATGTTTTTGAACATATGTTATTATCTGGTCGCTTGTGACATTCGGCATAAACGAAGAGAGATGCACCCACTTTTTGCTCACTACCACATCAAGCTCAGTGTTGTCATTATTTCCAATAACAACATTGGTGCTTGTCGTCTTCGATTTCTTTTTGAGCTTTCTATTCACGACACTCCAAGGCGAGGGTTCAGACGTGGTGTTATCTTCCAAAAAAACATCATGTTCTTCATTAGCGGAAGCAAGAGAGTGGGAGTTTGCGGCGACACCGAGCGCAACAACTTGAGAAAAAGTAGGAGCGCAAGTAACTGGAGTGGTGCATTCAGAAGAGATTGGTATAGCAGCAGTAATAGCGTCTAAAGAGCATTTAGCAGCAGAATTTTTCGACTTGGCAACTTGTGGCTGGATGCCATCGTTAAGTGAGAACTTAGTTTGTTTTTTGCTAGGTATACCAGAACTAACATTTAGAGTAACTTTTACATTATCACGTAGCTCTTTAACCTCCGTTGTAAGAGAGCAGGTGGCAGCGTTGCTTTCAACTAATTGATGCTTCACCAAATTCAGTTCAAGCTGCAGGTTATCTATTTTTTGCAAAAGGAACACTTTGTCCTCTTGCAAAGAGTTAATTAAAACTAGTGTACGGGAACTCATTGATTTCAGGGTAATAAGTTCATTTAGCACTGATTGCAAATTTATTTCTTGCACATCATCATAATCAATTATTGCTTCAATAACATTGTGTTGCTGAGTTAAGCCGTTTGTTTGCTCTTGTTGTGACAGATTAATAAATTTTTGCTGTTGTTGATATTGTTGGCTATGACACTGCACTTGTTGTTGCTGCAATACGGAGATTTCTGATGTTGTTGTTGCTATTTCTATTGGCTGTTGGTTATGGTATTGAACTTGCTGTTGCTGTTGCTTTATAGAGACCGTTTGATCTTCAAGTGCAGTGGGAGGCGATCGAAAAGAAGCACGGCGCTTAGTCGCACAGACCTTACATTGATATGGAGTGCCAGAACTTAACATGTAGTCCACATCGGTTGGCAAAACATCGACGCATGGCAAATGAAATAAATTATTACATATCGCGCAAATCACTTAGGGTTGCCCGCGCTCAACCTTATGGTTACAGACGCAGGGCATGATAGCAATAAAAAGAAGCCGGCACAAAATAAATAGTGTCCAAGCTATTTCTGAGACAGATTTCTACGCACTCGCACTCGTTTAATAAGTTAATAAGACGATTCATATACTGGTTGCAGTTAAAAACACGACCGCTCATTACGAGAACTAGTTGAGAACTGCCTGTTCTCAAAACAATAAGAACAAATTTAACTGGAATAGGAACCGGAGTGATACAACCTTTAGGAGTGGTAGAATCTGACCTTTTAGTTCAAAATTATTTTGTACCAATTGACTTTCATATAGTAAACGAAGATTTCCCAATAAGCTGTGACGGTATTATTGGTCTTGACTTTATAAAGAAATACAATTGCATCCTCAGTTACCAAAACAGTTACCAAGTGGGCAACGAAGATTTACTCACTATCAGGCCCAATAACTTTGCCCATGAAATCTCAATAAATTTATTAGATAACGCTTCTACAAATATATTTTCTATACCCGCGCGTTCCGAGGTAATAAGACGAATTATAATAAAAAATAGAGAAGATCTTTTTGTTCCAAATCAATTTATAACAGACGGAATATTTGTTGCTAACACGATCGTGTCGTACAATAGCCCTTTTATTCGAGTGATAAATACTACATTAAACAACAAATTTTTGTCAAATGTTGAAATTAAAACAGAAAAATTATCCGACTACAATATAGTGCAAACTAGCACCCAACCTATAAAACGTGATACAGACATTTTAAATAGATTATCTAAAAACTTTCCATCCTTCGTTAAATCCAAATTAATGCAATTATGTGAAGATTACTTAGACATTTTCGCACTTGATACTGAAACAATATCAGCAAACAACTTCTATAAACAAAAACTTTCTCTAACGGATAAAAACCCCGTATATGTAAAAAATTACAGAACGCCTCACTCTCAGAAAAATGAAATCAATAGACAAGTCAACAAATTAGAAGATGATAATATTATTGAAAAATCATGCTCTAGTTACAACAGCCCAATTTTATTAGTACCGAAAAAATCACTACCAAACAGTAGCGAAAAACGATGGCGTCTTGTGGTTGACTATAGGCAAGTAAACAAAAAACTTGTGGCAGATAAATTTCCTCTGCCGCGTATCGAAGATATTTTAGACCAGTTAGGTCGAGCAAAATACTTTTGCTGTTTACATCTAATGTCAGGCTTCCATCAGATAGAGCTGGAAGAAAATTCGAGGGACATAACTTCCTTCTCGACAGAAACGGATCATTTCGATTCACTAGACTTCCTTATGGTTTGAAAATTGCACCTAATAGTTTCCAGCGAATAATGAATTTAGCTTTCTCAGGCCTCGAACCCTCACAAGCTTTTATATATATGGATGATTTGATTGTTATAGGATGTTCTGAAAAACATATGTTCATCAATTTAACTAAAGTCTTTAATACATGCAGAGAAACAAATCGTAAACTTCACCCTGATAAGTGCACCTTTTTCAAACCAGAAGTTACCTATTTAGGACATAAGTGCACAGCAGATGGCATACTACCTGATCCCACCAAATTTGAAATAATAGAAAAATACCCAAAACAGACTAACCCAGACGAAACAAGAAGGTTTATTGCCTTCTGTAACTATTACAGGAAGCTCATCCCTAAATTCCCTCACCATTCGGTACACCTTTCGCGTTTAACACGCAAAAACACTTCTTTTAAATGGTCAACAGAGTGTGAAACAGCTTTTCAGTATTTAAAAAACTCACTTTTAAATCCCAAAATCCTTCAATATCCAGACTTATTCAAGCAATTTTTCATCACAACTGATGCATCCAAAATTGCTTGCGGTGCCATCCTCAGTCAGGAGCACAATGGTATCCAATTGCCTATTTCATTTGCTTCCAGAGCAATGACTAAAGGAGAGTCTAATAAAGCTTCAATCGAACAAGAATTAATAGCCATTCACTGGGCTATTAATTATTTCCGACCATATGTATACGGTAACAAATTCATTGTTAAAAGTCACCATAAGCCTTTAACATATTTATATTCACTGAAAACCCCATCATCGAGATTAACACGTATAAGATTGGATTTAGAAGAATATAATTTTACAGTCGAATATATAAAAGGCTCAAAAAATTGTGGAGCAGACGCGTTATCACGTGTTGATTTTAGTGAAATAAAAAAAATACATAACAAAACTGTTTTCAAAATGACAACTAGATCCAGTACAAAGAAAACCACACCATGTGATGAAAATGCAAAGATTCAAGATGAAATTGAATTAACTTGTTTTGAAACATTAAATCCTGAAGAAGTAGCAAAAAGTATATTTTTAAAATTTTACCCATTCCAAAGTAAACCAAGGTTTATTTTTAAAAACGGAAGGAAAATTTTAAAATCGATTGATTTGAATGAATATCTCACTAATGGGAAAATTGATCTTAAACGATTCTTCCTAAGGCTAGAAAAAGAGGCCAGTGAACTTTACATTCATAAACTCCAGATAAATGCTGGAGATGATATATTTCAATTAGTTAAAATATCAACATTTAAAGCGTACGCAAATGAATTATTAAATAAAATAGGCCTTAATAATAATAATAATAATAGAAATCTTAAAATCGCGATAACACCAAAAATTAAATACGTCGTCGACGAAAATGAAAAGAAACAATTGCTACAAAAATTTCATGAAGATAAGTTAATCGGTGGACATTTAGGTGTCACTCGTTTTTTGAATAAATTGAAAAAATATTTTTATTGGAGATCCATATTAAAGGATATCAAAAATTACGTTAAAAATTGTGAAAGTTGCAATAAAAATAAATCTCTAAGAAGAGCCACTAATAATCACACCAACTCCAATACAAGCCTTTGACAGAGTACAAATTAATACTATAGGACCACTGCCCAAAACAATAAATAATAATGAATACGCTGTCACAATAGTTTGTGATTTAACAAATTCCTTGTCGTAACCCCCATCACAGACAAATCAGCAAAAACAGTAGCCAAAGCTATCTTTGAAAATTTTATATTAACATTTGGTCCCATGAAAAACATTTTAACCGACATGGGGACAGAATATAAAAATGAAACCCTTAAAGAATTATGCAACCTAATGGACATACATTTTGAAACCTCAACACCATACCACCATCAGACTCTAGGCTCCGTTGAAAGATCACATAGGACTTGTAATGAATATCTAAGATCCTACATACATTAGCTCAGACAAAACAGATTGGGATGTATGGATTAAGTATTTTGCATATTGCTACAACACTACACCTAGTACAGTTTATGGATATTGCCCATACGAACTGGTTTATGGCAAAATACCCTTAAACCCACAATGTTTAATCAATTGTCAAATTGATCCCCTTTATAACATAGAAGCATATGCAAAGGAAGTCAAATATAGACTTCAAGTAGCAAACAAACGTGCACATGAAATGCTGGTTTCTAACAAAACCACACAAAAGCAACGGTATGATAAAAATTGTTTAAAACGGGATTTTTAAATAAACGATACCGTTTACATAGACAACCCGGCAGGGCACAAGTTGGAAAACTTGTTTAAGGGTCCTTACAAAATTGTAGAAATTGATAGTAAAAATAATTGTACTGTAAAAATTGAACCAAATAAAGAAGTGAAAATTCATAAAGATAGATTGAGACTTGTTTAGGTTAAGATTTAAGTAGAATGGTTCAAAAAAAAAAAAAATTTAAAAAGCAAAACAATATTTAATTTCAAATTTAATATATTTGCTACTTTAATTAAAAAAAAAATATATTTTATTCAAACATATACAGATTGATTTTCTTTAGTTTCATCTCAGCATTTATTAGTTACCATTTAGTTTTTAAAATAAAAACAAAAATAAATGAAATAAAAATAAAATATTATACTAAATATATTAATACGGAAAGCAATGTAACTTTGAACTACTATATGCTATAAATTTAAATATAACATTAAGTTTTTGTTAACACATATTTAGTAAGATTTAAACATGAATTTATAAAAATAAATTCATTAAAAAAAAAGTTAGGTGTTGTATGTATATACATTTCCATTATTATTCTTTCACTTTGAGTAGAACATAGCGATGTGGAATGTGCTTCAACAGCACTATTCCAATCGCTTCGTAACATAATACCCCTTTTTGCACAGCGACGTGGGATATGTCTGATCAGCATAATCCCGCAGCTGAAACACAAACACAAATATATACAACAACTCTCTGCTAGAGCTCAGCTAAACATATACATATGTAAACTAACACAAGCATAGTCTTAAGTACTTTTAAGTTCAGTTGAAATAATAAAGTCAGTTTTAGTTTCGGCACATCAATGAACAGTTGTTTTCACTTATCACATTTGGCGCAAGCCGAATACTGACCTTCAAAAACAAAACCTAAAAACCTAAAAGTTTGGGCCTGAATGTCTGCAGCGGGTGTTGGAAATTTAGTATGTATAATATGAACAAAATTATGTACATTCATATTGTTAAGATATTTACTTTCTGAGTTATTTTAAATAATCTGGCATCTTTTTTATGTCTTCGTTATTGACAGCTGTATAAGATATAAGGCGTTTGTACATTAATTCTTTTAACACTTCTTGTTCTTCTTCCCTTCTGTTTTCCCTCTCATTATAGTTAAAACGTGTTTTTACTTTTATCAATATTTTAATCCTGAATTAAACATCACATCTTTAATTTTTAAATCGTTTATAATAAGCAACTATATTGCGTTTTTTAAAATTTTTAGTTTTAAGTCGGATATTTGCTGTTAAGCCGATATTTTCATAGCTCTCTAATTAATTTCACCAAATATCGTAATCGTTATGGGCCCACTACACTCAGCACATAACGCCTATAAATTTTGAGCGAATAAATTTATGGGTAGTAACATTGTTATTCTCGACGACTCGGTTCCAATAGATTCTGCAATTGTTTCGGGCTTATTAGAAAATCTAATTGACAGCTTTGGTTCAAACTCCGGGATCCAGGCTGACCTTCATGACGTACAAGAAGTAAGCAAGAGTGAATCAAGAGTGTACCCAATTCATCGTTTTAATGGGCAGAATTACCAATTATGGTGGCGGTAGATGGAATTCACATGGCTGAAAATAAGTTACAGCCATATATTCTGAGCACCACGCTCAGAGCAGTGCAGAAGCGCGATGCAGAAGCGCAAGCATTTATTTTGAAAGGCATTGAACTGGAACAAGTATCTCATTGAATTTTCAACGACTGCGCAAATACGGCCAAAGCTAAAAGCAGTGCACGCTGAATAAAGCGAACAATCCGTGCAAGTTCTTCTGAAGAAATTTATCACCACCAAAATGGCAGAAAACGATCAAGTCGTTGATTTTGTTGTAAATATAATGTCGATAGCACAAAGGCTCAGTGACATGGACTTGGAACACAGAAAACCCATGATTATTGCCAAAATCTTGAGCAGTCTACCAGGAAGATTCGATCACGTACTAACCGCTTGGTACGCAGTGCCGCGAGAACAACAAAACATAGAAAAATTGACAGAACATCTTGTTACTGAAGAAAGTCGAATGAATTTACGTAAAAACGGCAACAGCAGCAACACTTCAAATGCAGCCTATGCTATAAGCATAGGATAGGTAAAAATTACAACAACAATTTTCAAATCAAAAACGTAGTAGCAAGTGCAATTATTGTTACAAGCCGGGCCACTGGGCAAGAGAATGCAGAAAACGACAAGCAGAGCAACACAACAAACAAGAAAGAAAAAATGAACGACACTCACTGGCAATACAAAACGAAGCAAGTGATAAATGTCAGACAAAACAAACTGATGAAAATGTATATTTATTCAAAGTAAACAAATCAACAAATTGCGAAAAGCTCGAAAATTTTTTATGTAGATTTAGGAGCTTCTGATCACATGTCGTTCCAGAAGGAGCTGTTTATAAATTTTGAAGCTGATTTATCTGCAAATGCATGCATGAAAGTTGGCGATGAGCGGCGTTTAAAAATTTAATGCAAAGGAGACATCCAAATACAAGGCAAGTCAAATAAAATTTATATTATGAAAAATGCACTGTTGATTCCAGAGCTCGATAAAAACTTCATCTCGATTTCAAGAACAACGGAAAGGGCTAGAGAAAGGGCGCTAGAGTTATTTTTGAGCCTGGTGGTGTGAATATGTTTTTTTTTATACAAGGCAGCGATGTAGTAACTGAAGGCAAAAGCGAAAATAGATTGTACCGCATGAATGTGAAACCAGTGACGACGTTTTCAGTAAATGTGTTGACAACAGATTCAGTAATGCTATGGCACGAGCGGTTTGGCCACGTAAATTTCAAAACGTTGCTTAAGATGAGTGAACATGAGTTATGAGACAGTTATGAGATAAACTGAAATTATTCTTTAATAATATGTCTGGAATAAGAACAAAAGGGAGCACTATCTTTAATTGGAGCTGTCAAGGTGATTTCGACATAATCGTTTTTGTTGAAACGTGGTTGAATGTGGATTTTTTCGATGCTGAATTTTTTAATACAAATTTATCGTAAAGATAGAGATGCTGCTAAAACTGGTCTCAATAGAGTTGGTGAGTAGATACGATATGGGGGTTCTGGCGCAGGTGGCTCGGTGGCTCTAGCCGATGACGTCACTCCGGTCCAGCGCCATCTAGTGGGGGCTTTTTTTGCTAAAAATGTGCAAAGGTGTGTTTCTTTGCTAAAAGCTATTAAAATTGGCAAGTTTGGTGTATGTCCTTGCTAAAATCTATTAAAAATTGGCAAGTTTGGTGTATGTCTTTGCTTTAAGCTTTTAAATTGGCAAGGTTGGTGTATGTCTGTGCTTTAAGCTTTTAAAATTGGCAAGTTTGGTGTATGTCTTTGCTTTAAACTTTTAAATTGGAAAGTTTGGGGTATGTCTTTGCTTTAAACTTTTAAATTGGCAAGATTGGTGTATGTCTTTGCTTTAAGCTTTTAAATTGGCAAGGTTGGTGTATGTCTGTGCTTTAAGCTTTTAAAATTGGCAAGTTTGGTGTATGTCTTTGCTTTAAACTTTTAAATTGGCAAGTTTGGGGTATGTCTGTGCTTTAAACTTTTAAATTGGCAAGTTTGGTGTATGTCTTTGCTTTTAAGCGTTGATCATAATTTTTTTTTGTTTACTTCATTATCGGTAGTGGTAGTCAAGCGAGTTCTTATCAGTGTTTGCATGTTTCGTTTTTTTTTATAGGCGTCTATATAAATATCTATTCGTCAGTGGGGGGAGGGGGACATCGGGGTAAGAAGCCCCCGCTTAATAACCATCGGCCAAGTCGCTTATACCCAGTAACTTCTCCACCGCTGTATTTTATTTTAAGTAAACGAAATACACCGCAACCAAGAAGAGTCAAGAAGTTTCTAGAAGCTTCGAGATGCAGAAACGTCGAGAACATTTTAGAAGCCGACTTATGTTATTGTATGCCGATGACGTCACCCATCCCCATCCCGATGCGGATTTTAATTTTATTTCATTTCAATTTCAATACTAATTTCAAGGTTAAAGTGATAAGAGCCAAGCTTCATAGTAAGCGCACTCATAACCCGGAAGTTCAAGATAAGGCAGTAATGTAGAATTTCGACATTTTTTTTGTGTTACTTCTAAAATAATTTTGGCGTGTTACATCAATAACAATAAGTGGAGCAATAGCCTTGAATCCAACGACATCTAGCAATGGTTAAGATTCCCGCATATAATAACTTTGTTGTATCATTCATATCATTCATATCATCAGATAGTTGTTGACCAGCTGTTGAAGCTACCGGCTATAACTGGTCTGTACTGTTAAACAGCTAACTGCTAAAACTGATCTGTACTGTTCTACATCTGCCGACTAAAACTGATCTGTACTGTTCAACAGCTACCGGCTTAAACTGGTCTGTACTGTTAAACAGCTAACGGCTTAAACTGATCGATAATCAATCAATCAATCACAATATCGATAATCAATCAACCAATAATTCAATATAAATGAAATACTCAATGTACTTCAACAACCTATGTACGATGAGAGTATTATAAAAAGAGACTATCATACTTACTATCCATACCAAAATCGTTTAACAATAACGATGATATTCGTATACCCATTCAAAATCAGGTTCTCTTTGTCTTACCAAGTGAGAGTATGATTTACATTCATGGGTTTATAGTAAAACAGGAACGAGGAAATGATATAGTAACAACAGGTGTGAAATTTAAAAAACAACTTTGTTTCATATCTGTTCGATGAAATTCGATATGAAATTAATGGCTTTGAAGTTGATCGTACACGTAATCTTGCACTTTCATCAACCATGAAAAAGTTCGTATCATTGAATAAAGCTGAAAGTGGCTCATTAAGAAACGATGGTTGGGTTACTTTGCAAAATTGGAAATGTACAAGATAATTAAAAACGAAAATTTGGTAATACCAATGGCGTTTAGAAGTTGGGACTATCATATATAAATACTATATTCAAAGGAAACAAATATTTTATGGAATGTAAAGCTTTCACCGCAAAATGAAAGACCACGATTTCTTATAATCGGCTTACAAAGAGAAAAAAGTAAACAGGAAGGAAATAAATTTGATTATTGTAATATATCTAATTTAAAAGTATATATATATATACAAACTCTGAATCATATCCCTTTGATGATTTAAATAGTCGCTTTGAAATGGGACAGTATGCTGTACTAAATGATATGTATACAAAATTTCAACAAAGTTATTATATGCGGGAATCTCAACCATTGCTAGATGTCGTTGGATTCAAGGCTATTGCACCACTTATTGTTGTTGATGTAACACGCCAAAATTATTTTAGAAGTAACACAAAAAAAATGTCGAAATTCTACATTGCTGCCTTATCTTGAACTTGCGGGTTATGAGTGCGCTTACTATGAAGCTTGGCTCTTATCACTTTAACCTTGAAATATGTATTGAAATTGAAATGAAATAAAATTAAAATCCGTATCGGGATGGGGATGGGTGACGTCATCGGCATACAATAACATAAGTCGGCTTCTAAAATGTTCTCGACGTTTCTGCATCTCGAAGCTTCTAGAAACTACTTGACTCTTCTTGGTTGCGGTGTATTTCGTTTACTTAAAATAAAATACAGCGGTGGAGAAGTTGCTGGGTATAAGCGACTTGGCCGATGGTTATTAAGCGGGGGCTTCTTACCCCGATGTCCCCCTCCCCCCACTGACGAATAGATATTTATATAGACGCCTATGTTTTAAATGGTTGTCATCTAATACACAAACTACTTATACAAATCTAATACACGCACCTAATACTTAGCACCATTATGATAAGATTATAAAAATTTATTTAACCCTTCAACCTTCTCCTTACCTAAATTGCTTCAACCCATATTAATGCATATATTTTCATATAGCAAGTCATATCACTTCAGCTAAAGTCAGCCAGCAGAATTTGAGTCATTGCTATTAGGTATTCGAGGGTTAAGAAAAAAAAAAAACGAAACATGCAAACACTGATAAGATTTCGCTTGACTACCACTACCGATAATGAAGTAAACAAAATTATGATCAACGCTTAAAAGCAAAGACATACACCAAACTTGCCAATTTAAAAGTTTTAAGCAAAGACATACCCCAAACTTGCCAATTTAAAAGTTTAAAGCAAAGACATACACCAAACTTGCCAATTTTAAAAGCTTAAAGCACAGACATACACCAACCTTGCCAATTTAAAAGATTAAAGCAAAGACATACACCAAACTTGCCAATTTAAAAGTTTAAAGCAAAGACATACCCCAAACTTGCCAATTTAAAAGTTTAAAGCAAAGGCATACACCAAACTTGCCAATTTTAAAAGATTAAAGCACAGACATACACCAACCTTGCCAATTTAAAAGCTTAAAGCAAAGACATACACAAAACTTGCCAATTTTTAATAGATTTTAGCAAGGACATACACCAAACTTGCCAATTTTAATAGCTTTTAGCAAAGAAACACACCTTTGCACATTTTTAGCAAAAAAAGCCCCCACTAGATGGCGCTGGACCGGAATGACGTCATCGGCTTGAGCCACCGAGCCACCTGCGCCAGAACCCCCATATCGTATCTACTGTGGTGGTGTTTTGATTGCTGTTAAGTGCAATCTTTGCTCATCCATCCATTTACTTCAGAATAGTGTCTCGCTTCTTGATCAACTATGTGTATCAAGTAATCATCCTGAAGGTGCTGTTTACATTTGTGCTTCATATATACCAACGAATAGTTCATATGAGATATATGCTTTGCACGTTGACAACATTGTGAGTTTACAAACATCATTTAAGAATGGGGATTATTATCTTTGTTTTCTGGGTGATTTCAACCTCAGTAAAATCGCCTGGAGTTTTCTTGCTGATGTGCTGATTCCGGCTGATATTAATTACCCTAATGAAATGTATTTTATTGACTCTTTGCTTAGCATTGATTTAATTCAAATTAATTCTTTTATTAATTCTCTGGAAAAAATTTTTGATTTCATTTTTGTTTCCAAAAATTTTAAGGCTCATTTAACTGAATGTTTATGCTCGATTTCACCATCTAGCTTGCACCATGTTCCTCTTGTTTTAGAATTTGAGTTCTATGAGTTTGTGCAATTCTCGCCGTTAAATAATTACTTTGATTTTAAGTTATGTAATTTTGATCTCTAAAATAATATTTTTTTAATGCTAACTGGAATGAAATATTTTTAAATCGAACTGTGGCAGATTGTTTTGATTTGTTAAAAGCCAAATTTTTTTCTAATTGCTCTGAATATATTCCACGTCTTACGCCTTGAGTTTATAAGCTACCATAGTACACAAAGGGTATAAAAAACCTGAAAAATTTGCGTTTTATAAATATATAGCTGTTTAAGACAAGCAATGATCCTAAGTATCACTTAATGTTCGTTCATTATTAAGGGAATTCATTTTTTTGAATAAATTTCTGTACAAACAATATATTTAACGCTTTGAGAACAATATTAAAGTTAATCCTAAGTCATTCTTGCATTTTATTCAATCCAAACGTGATGGTTCTTGCATTCCTACCTCAACATACTATAATGGTATACATTCCATTTCAATTGAAGATACGGTGAACCTATTTGCTGATTTTTGTAAGTCCAATTACGTATTTGACAATGTGGTGTTTGATAAGTCTATTTTAGATAATGTAGACTCGTTTCTAGAGAACTCGAGATTTCTGAGGCAATGCCAAAAATGAAAATTTCCATTAAAGCTGGTAATGATGGTATTTCATCAATTTTGCTGAATAAATGCGCTTTTTCTCTATCGTAACCTTTATGTGAAATTTTTAATAAATCTTTAAGTACTGGTACTTTTTTAGACTGTTGGAAAATGGCCTCTATTACACCGTTTTTTAAAGCTGGCAGCAATAATGATGTATCCAACTATAGGCCTATTTCAAAGCTCTCAAATGTTTCTAAGCTCTTTGAAAGTCTCATTAAGAATAGGTTATTGTTTTTAGTGAAACGACAAATTTGCCTGAACAGCATGGTTTTTTTGCTGGCAGGTCAACTGTAACAAACTTAGCAGTTATCTCGAAATTTTGCATTTCATCGTTTGTACTTGGACATCAAGTTGATGTGCTCTATACAGATTCCTCTAAGGCATTTGATAAGGTTCCGCATAATGTTTTACTAGGCAAACTTACTAAAATGGGTTTCCAATCTATTTTTCTCACTTGGATCCAGTCTTATCTTCAAAATAGAGTTTCTTTCGTGGAGATAAATAGTGTTAAGTTGCCTTTGCTTTTTTCATTATTTATAAATGACGTCGGTAAATCTTTTCATAATGTTTTACTAGGTAAACTTACTAAAATGGGTTTCCAATCTATTTTTCTCACTTGGATCCAGTCTTATCTTCAAAATAGAGTTTCTTTCGTGGAGATAAATAGTGTTAAGTTGCCTTTGCTTTTTTCATTATTTATTAATGACGTCGGTAAATCTTTTCAATCAGCAAAATTTTTCTTTATGCTGATGATTTAAAGCTTTTCAGTGATATATCTAATTTAAATGATGCTGCTCTTTTGCAGAGCGATCTGAATAATTTACTCTCGTGGAGCTTACTAAATATATTACCTTTAAATTTCAATAAGTGCGTTTCAATGACGTAGTCGAAAAGCAATAATTTTTTCATATCTTCTTACTCCCTCTCTGGTACACCATTAGAGAAGGTTATCTCAGTTAAGGACTTAGGAGTAATTTGTGACTCTAAGTTCACCTTCATTGATCATATTAACTACGTTGTTCCTAAATCTTACTCTTTACTTGCGTTTGTTCATAGAAATAGCACCGAATTTTCTGGTCCTCATACCTTAATTTGACTTTATAACTCTTTCGTAAGGCCAAGGTAAGAGTATGCTTCTTTTATATGGAGTCCTTTCTATTTAACTTATTGTGCCCGATTAGAGAAAATCCAAAAATCATTTTCACGTGTTGCGCTTCGTACTTTGAACTTTAGTGAACCTTTGCCTACCTATGATATACAAATTTTGCTTTTGGGTCTAAAAAATCTCGAAACAAGACAAATTCATTCTTTGATATTAATTCATGATCTTATATCAGGTCAAATCGACTGTGCCCAATTATTACAATTTATTAATTTCAATATTCCCGCAAGAACGTTACGGCATTATGCAAATTAACAAATTGTACCTTTGAATGAGTTGAATCTTTATTTCGAACTGAACTTAAAACTAAACAGAAAAATACTAGAAGCTATCCGTACGTGATCGCTGCCCGAAAACGCTGCGATAAGCTGCTGTTGGCGGAAGAGCTGCAGACGCTACGTCAGCAGTTTGTCAAGCGCTAGCTTCAGTTATATCGTTGATTATTGTTGTTTGTGCTTTATTTGCATGAATGATTGTTGTTTTTGGTTTTAGTTTTCATCGTAGGGGGTTTGTTTGCGTTAACTCCTCCCCTCCTAAGTTAGGAACGTCCCCGGTCCTATTAATTGTTGCCTTGACGATAGTTTCTACCGCTTTCGCCGTTGCAGCATCCTGTTTTCTTTTTACTAGGAAAAAGATGAGGAGCAGCAAAACGCCAATGATTGCTATTGTTGCCAAGATGGATGATGTTGCAGTCAATCCCGTTTTAAATTCACTATTAAGGTCATTCATTAACTGAAGATTCTTAAGCGCATGGTGTCGCAGGAAGGGTAGGCCTATTACGTCATCGTGTCCCGTTATATTTATCTTTACCCTTTCGAAGTGTAGTCGTTTCGTTAGCAATCGTTACAGTTGCGGCTCGGTCGTTAATGACGACAAGACCATCATCGATCTCTTGGACCGGATCAAGCAGACCAAATGTTTTCCTGCATTGGGCAACAGAACGGGATATAAGCTGTTGCGCACAAGTTGTGGCGCGTGGTTTTTCGCAGAATTGCATAGTTGTCCCCAAACAATTTGCTACTGGGTAAACGTCTTTTCCACAGAGTGCGACGGCATTGTCTCGTAAGGATAGCATCTGATTTTCGTGGGATACTGGAAAAATGGTTATCTTACTACATATTAACTTAGGTCTAGGATACTTAACTAAAAAGTGAATTAAATTATTTTCATGGTAAACTTTAAACTTAGACACTAGTAACAAATCTGTTATGGTTAAATTGTTGAGAGACTCGCTTTTTAACAATGATTCTACTTCAATACTATCCAAAATGATTGGGTTTAATAATCCCAACTGTGCTAGTGCTATTGATAAAATTATGTTATCTAAATCAGAGATAATTGCTCTATTTCTAGCCAAAAGAATTTCGTAGAGGTGCTCGGTATCAATCCGATCTTTCTTTTCGACTTTGAGGATTTTATTTACCACATCGGTTAGTTCGTTAACCTGTTCATGCAGTTTTGAGTTTATTACTGCCTGTTGGTTATTGTTATCCTTAAGTTTATCTAGATCTATTGTGACTTTCATGAAGTCGTCGAAGTCAGGCGTGCCTGCTATAACTTTAAGTGTGGTTCCTAAGAAGTTCAGGCTACGCTTGTGTCTTGGTGGACCAGTTATTGTTCGGAGAAGTTTATCTATCTATGCCAGGTCAGCATTCATGAGTCTCTTCATGTGACTCTGAGGATACAGTTTGAGTGCAGAGTTGGTTTCGTCGTCTAGTGTTTCTGCATATACTGATAGGTTGGTCGTATGCCTCAGGTAGCCGTAAGCGTCCCATATGACAATGTCGCCATCCTTAATTGGGACGTAGTCCGAATGCGAGTAATCTATTATTTTGCAATCCGTTAGGAGTATAGATGCGAACAGTCCAAATTTTAATAGTCTGAAAAAATGATGAGAATGGAATTTATCTTACTTAAACTTTTTTTTTTTTCTTTCTTAGCGAATATTATCTTTATGAAGAACTAATTACTAAAATTTATGATGAACTAATTTCCCATTTATCCTAACCGTGGAACCCAGGTCCTCTTGTACAACTCCCTCGTTGTACAAAGGTGTAAGCTTATTTCCTAAACACCGATTTGACTTAATGTGCACCCTTTCACCCACCAAAAAGGTTCTTGCTTTCCTCCCTTTATTGTGGTTCTTAAGGGTTATATCTTGGGCCTGCCTTATTTTATCATGTGTTTCTTCAACTATTTCTGAGCACGAGTGGAAGACATCTAATGGCCTCTTTTCAGTCACAGAATGAATAGTTCTATTATACTCAATCGTGGCCATTAATATTAGGTCAGTAGTGTCATCAATTCCTTTCTCCAATTTCAGACACCTGGCTATTTCGCTCATGGTGCTATGGAACCTCTCTACCTGCCCATTCGATGTACTGTGCAAAGGGGGTGCATTAACAATTTCAATGTTGAAATTATCTCTAAGACAAGACCTAATGGTATTAGAATTTAGCGATTTTTCGTTATCGCAAAACATAGTTTTCGTACCCGAAAACAAGTTCACTAATTGCAGAATGCATGGTTTTATATCAATAAGGGTGCGAGAGGGTATTGGTTGCACGACGGCAAACTTTGATAGCTTATCAATGCAGGTCAGAAAGTATGTTGCATTGGTTGAGAAGATATCAATATGGAGGATTTCCCCTGGAAATGTTGGCACAGGCGTTTTTTCGATTGAGTGTTTTACCGGGTGCCTTTCGTATTTGGCCCTTATACAAACTCTGCAATTCGATGCGACTTCTTTAGCCTTTTTCTCCATTCTTGGGAAAAAGTAATCATTCAGTATTTGCTTCACGTTTTCTTGGGCAGCGCGGTGAGCCCTATTATGTTCTTGGTTTGGGGTTAAATATGTCCGTAACAAATTTTGTAGTGTGACGGAAAGTTGTGGTGGGGAATATATTTACTAGCTGATGTTGGATCTGCGCCAGCAAAGGCAATTCACAGTGAATGCAGTTAACCACATCGGTTTTTACTACCTCTCCTAGCATTTTAAGCAAGGCCTCCTTATCGGGAAAAATAAGGAGATGACGAAGTTTGTTTCCAAAAATTACGAATGTCCTTTTGGATGGATGTTGACCCGCTTCCAAAATAATTTGGTTTTTATAGACATTAACTGGTTTTAAGACAGTTTCTATTGTGTAAGTTAGAGATTCCTCACTGTGAACAGTCGCAGCAACCGAATCAGTTTCGGATTCTAAGGCATTCATGAATTGGCGTGACAAGGCATCTGCAACCAGATTGTCCTTACCCGGTTTATAATGGAGCTTAGCATTATATCCTTCGATAAAGGCCTTCCACCTTTTTATTTTTGGATTTGGGTTGCGATCAGACACCGCAAAAGTCAGAGGCTGATGATCAGTGTAAATGTTTAAATCTTTCACACCGTACAAATAATGCGTCAGACTCTTTAGAGCCCAAACAATGCCCAAAAGCTCTCGCTCATTCGTAGCAAAATGTTCTTCTTTTTTGTCTAATGTCCTCGAAATCATTGTGATTGGTCTGCCTCCTTGAGACAGAACCGCACCTAACGCATGAGAAGAGGCATCAGTGGTGAGGTCGAAAGCCTTCTGGAAATCGGGATATTCTAACATGACATCCTCAGAAATCAGTATTTGCTTTAATTTATTAAAAGCCCCCACCTGATTTTGATCGAGTGAAATTTTAATCTTTTTTGACTGTGAAGCTGATACCTTACCAAATTCGCCTCTGAGGATATTGGTTAATGGTTTGGCAATTTTAGCGTAGTCACGAATAAAACACCTATAGTATCCAGCCATACCTAAAAAGGATCGAATACCTCTTAAAGTTGTGGGTTGAGGAAAATTTTGGATTGCGGTAACCTTCTGCGGGCATGTTCTTATTCCATTTTCAGATATTGCGAAACCAAGGTACTCAAGTTCCGTTTTAAAAAAGTTTGATTTCTCTACGGAAACTCTCATATTTGCCTCCAATAAGCTTTTCAATATAGCTTCAATGTGTTTTAAATGTTCATCTGGATCGTTCGAGAAAATTATAACGTCGTCAATATAAACAAAGCTGTACTTGCCTAAATGTTCTCTAAGAACATCATCAATGGCCCGCTGAAATATGCTGGGCGCGTTCTTTAGGCCGAAGGGAAGGCGGTTAAATTCATATTTACCATTGCAGACTGAGAATGCGGTTTTCTCGCGATCTCGCTCTGCAAGCTCAATTTGGTGAAAACCAGCCTTTAGATCTAAGGTTGTAAAGAGCTTTGATTTTCCCAGGTTTGATAGAATCATCCCAACATTTGGTATTGGGTATGAATCTTCAATTGTTTTATCATTTAGCTTGCGAAAATCTATCACAAGCCTTTTTTTCTTGATCCCATTATCGTCAATTCCCTTTTTATCGACAACCCATATAGGGTTGTTGTTGGCGACCTCGAAGGTCGTATTATATCATTTTCAAGGAGGTTTCTTATTTCCGATTTTACGAAATCGGCGACACCCAGTGGATATGGGTAAAATTTTGCGTAGGTTGGTTCATTATCCCTAGTGCGAATTGTAGCTACAACATTCGTGTTATAACTTAGTTTTTCGTTTGGGTCTGCAAAGACTGCTGAGACACGCTTTATCATGCTTGAAAATTTTTCTTTCATGCTCGCCGGGACTGACTCGGTCTGAAGCTGAAGATGGCTGACATCTTGACCTTTGAGGAAATGAATAACTTTTTTTCCAGAATTATATTCAATCAGGTTTTTTTTTTAAGTTAATATTTGCATGGACCCTATTAAGTAGGTCAAGGCCCACAATGCCGTCAAAGATAGATAGGCTCGGTAAAATGAAAAATTCTGATACAACTCCTAACAGATGTACTTTACATTTTTTTGTGATAGTGGTAACTCCATGTATGGATTTTACCTTGAAATTTTTGTCGACAGACCTGACTCCTTTTAGACCCGCTAGAGGACCGATGTAGCTTTTGGAGGCGCCCGTGTCGACAAGCAATTTTATCTCCTGCCCCGCTAGTGTTTTGGAGATCCAGAGCAGGAGGGAGCTTCCCCTAAAAAATTTATCTCTTCTGTTTCGTGTTCTTCAACTGCTGATTCAGCTAACTCCTCATATGAAGACTCTGAGCCTGGTTCATGCTCGGGCTCAAATTTTCCCAAATGGTTTACCCTCTGAAACTTTGGACCAGTATGACGGTCCGAGGACGCCTGGCGTTTTTGAAACTGGTCATTTTGACGATTCATAAATTTTGGGTTTTGTCTCCAGCGGGACGAAGTCGGATCTATTTCCATTGGTTCTATACGCGACTGTACCTGTCGATTGAATTCTTGATGATTCCGGCCAACAAAATTGCCTTGACGGAAATTCTCATTGCTTCTCCCCTGTCTAAAATGCTCATTCCCGCTATTTGGTCTATATTGCCTAGAGAAATGGGGGTTCTTGTAGTTAGCAGTGGTTTCCCTGTTGTTATTGATTTGACTATCCAAGTTAACCCTGTTGTTGCTCCGCTGAATATTATTGGTTTTTCTTGCGGCATCGGCCGCCCTATTCGCAAAACTAGCAGCGAACACATTGCGCTCATGATTCGCGTCTACTTCCTGTGCCAGTGCTAGTGCAGATATATTGCCTAGAGAAATGGGGGTTCTTGTAGTTAGCAGTGGTTTCCCGGTTGTTATTGATTTGACTATCCAAGTTAACCCTGTTGTTGCTCCGCTGAATATTATTGGTTTTTCTTGCGGCATCGGCCGCCCTATTCGCAAAACTAGCAGCGAACACATAGCGCTTATGATTCGCGTCTACTTCCTGTGCCAGTGCTAGTGCAGATGGCAAATCATTTGGCTGTGACGCAAATAGTATATCACATAATGGCTTCTTAAGCCCAGAAATAAAAACTCTTAGGGCATCGGCCCTGTATTTTTCATTAATTGCATTCGCAATGTCTACCTCGTAAGACATTTTTGTCTTATTTGCAAAAGAAGATAACTTTTTCTCTACCTCGTCGTAAAACTCCAGTACGCTGGAAGAACCCTGTCTAAGAGTTGATAGTTCCTGCTCCACCAAGTAGATTGGTCGCTTATCAGAAAAAGTAAAGTCTAATCTAGCTATGATTGCTTCAAAATTTAATACCGTGTTGAAAGAGGAGAGGAGTGCGTCGGCAGCACCTCGAACTTTGTTTCTTATTATTGTAACCGCTTGATAGTGCTTAGAGCTACCATCGTATGTTTTAAATAACTCATAGGCATTATGATCCGCTTCGCGCCACGATACGTAAGATTCAATCTGACCCGAAAATTCTGGTAACGTCTTCACAACGTCAAGGGACTCGTCACATGATATGCCCGGTATAATCCTGACCCTCTCGTACTTTGCTGTAACTGGCACTGCGGAAGCACTAACAATCTGATCCTGTAACACTTTTAACTTTTTTTCAAATTCCTGCCTTTGCATCGAAAGAGCAGCAGACACCGAAGCGTTTATCACTTGCGAAAGCTGTGTTTCGTTCATTTCTATGCTATTTGTTTGCTGTTCTGATAAAGAAATATTCTCAAGACTGGCAATTAAGTCCGATACGTCTAAGAACGGATTGACTGAGCTATTCATAAACACCTGAACAATGTTATGTTTCACTTAAGCACAATTTCCTCTTAATTTATTAAGTTTTTTATTACGTTAATTAAAAATTTTGTAGCGGCAATTTTAAATTTTAAACAATCAACAATAACAAATAAATTTTATCAACCAGTCAGCACAGTTGTTTAGATTTATTTGAAATTTAGCACAATAAGCTGCTCTTGCACAGTTTGTTATAAAATTATTATTTAAACGAGAAAGCGAGTCAATCAACTTACATTAGTTTCATTCTTAATAAAATGCGGTGCTACTGCAATTATAGTTGTAATTTATAGATGAATTTTATAGTTGAATTTTATAGTTGAATTTTCCTGTAGTTGAATTTTTACAGTTGAATTTTTATAGTTGAATTTTATAGTTGAATTTTCCTGTAGTTGAATTTTTACAGTTGAATTTTTATAGTTGAATTCTTAAGGTTTGAATTGTTTCAATATTCTGTACTTTATTGCCCCACGTTGGGCGCCAATTAACAAATTGTACCTTTGAATGAGTTGAATCTTTATTTCGAACTGAACTTAAAACTAAACAGAAAAATACTAGAAGCTATCCGTACGTGATCGCTGCCCGAAAACGCTGCGATAAGCTGCTGTTGGCGGAAGAGCTGCAGACGCTACGTCAGCAGTTTGTCAAGCGCTAGCTTCAGTTATATCGTTGATTATTGTTGTTTGTGCTTTATTTGCATGAATGATTGTTGTTTCTGGTTTTAGTTTTCATCGTAGGAGGTTTGTTTGCGTTAACTTGCATTATTCCATTCTCAAATTTATAGAACTCTTTACGCACTTAATGAGCCTATAACTCGCGCCTTATCTTTGTTCAACGAATTATCTACTCAGAGTATTTTAAATCTTTCTGTCTCGAAATTGTCTTTAAAAAATTTATTCTTTACATTACATCATTGCTTTTTTACATTATTTCGTACACAATTTTTGGTCTTCTTAATTTCATCATTAAATGTCATTTTCTTATTATATTGATTAGTTTTTTCATTTAGTTAAGTTTAATTTTTTATTGTTTTTTGTATTTAAGTTAAATTATTATTTTTAAGGAATCTGTAAGGATTTGTAATCGAAAGACGTCAATAAATAAATAAAAATAAATAAAAATGAAAAAAAAAGAATATCAAATTGTCAGAGATTTGGACATTTGTAATGTGCAAGCAACATAGAAATCCGTTTCCAAAATCTGGTGCGAAACGAGCAGTCACACCTGGCGAAGTTTTTCATATGGATCTTTGTGATAAAATGAATATTAATTGGCGGATCTAACTATTATTTGCTATTAAATGATGATTATTCGCGCTATTGTTTTGTATATTTCTTGAAAAACAAAACAGGGGTTTTCAGCATGCTGATGCAGTTCCTGGCCAATGTGCAAGCGGGCGGACATAAAATAAAGCGAATATGATCAGATGGTGGCTTCTTCTTCTCTTCTTTTAAAAAACAACGTAAAGCATTAGACAACGACACCAAGAGCTCCTGAGCAAAACATTTTTATAGAGCGGCAAAACAGGACCGTCGTTGAAAGTGCTAAGGCAATGCTTCATAACAGACATCTACCAATATACTTGTGGGCTGATGCAACCCTTACGGCAGCTTACATTCAAAACAAGACAGCTTCCGACGCTATAGGCGGGTGTACTCCCTATGAAAAATGGTTCGGTAAAAACACATCTGTGGCGCATTTTCGAGTTTTTTCCCAAGGGACAGCGGACAAAGTGGAATAAAAATTCAGTAAAAGGCATTTTGGTCGGCTACAACACGGAAAGCAAGCGTTACAGAGTTTTTGATCAGAGTTTTGACATGGATTTTAGTTCGACGAACAAGTGACATGCGCGTTATTACCAACCGGTGGATTTTCCAATGGAAATTCAAGTCAAGTGGGAAAATTGATAAATTCAAAGCGCGTTTGGTTGTGAGAGGATATTATCAAACTCAAGGGATTGACTACGACGAAATCTACGCATCTGTCGTAAGGTATGATTCTGTTAGAACGGTGTTAGCTATACCTGCAGCGCGAGGTATGAATATCCTACAATTTGACGTCAATACGGCATTTTTACATGGAAATTTAGAAGAGACGATACACATGGAGCAGCTAAGAGGGTTTGATCAAGATGATCGTGCATGTTTACTCAAGAAAAGCGTGTATGGGTTAAAAAAAGCTTCACGGCAGTGGAATAAGCGCATCGTGAATTTGATTTTGGATTTAAACAGTCATGGGCCGATCTGTGTGTTTTTGCTTACGAAGAAAACATCAGTACAGTTCCCAAACTTTTTGAGCGGATCATGTATGATCGGGTGATAGTTCACTGTGGAGAAGTCATAACAACTCGTCAGCATGGTTTTGTTAATGGCAGATCCACTGTAGAATCTCGATTTTACAACATTCTGCTGAATATCGATTGACTCTGGTAATCAGGTCGACTGCGCTTAC
The DNA here is from genome assembly GCA_914767935.1 of Coremacera marginata. Classification (NCBI taxonomy): domain Eukaryota; kingdom Metazoa; phylum Arthropoda; class Insecta; order Diptera; family Sciomyzidae; genus Coremacera; species Coremacera marginata. The sequence continues at coordinate 90,532,674 of OU612046.1, read as the reverse complement.
ACTGACTTTAGTAAAGCTTTTTATAAGTTACCACATAATCTAATTTTATTTAAACTCAAGTTAATGGGATTTCCACAATATTTCGTGAACTGGATTAAATCGTATTTGGTAGAGCGATCTTATCAAATACATTTCCGCGTGATTACAACTACTACGTTATATAATGCAATTGTGCGTCCTCACTTGGAGTACGCAACTCAAGTTTGGTTCCCAAGTTACAATGTACATGTTGATCGAATTGAAAGAATCCAAAAACGTTTTGTTCGGTTTGCTCTGAGGGGCTTAAGTGGAACTGACATATTAGACCTTACTCCTTATGAAGACCGTTTGAAACTGTTAAAAATGCAGTCTTTAAGTGAGCGAAGGAGATCTGCAGATATCGTCTATTTACACCAACTCATAGCAGATGTATTTGATTCTCCAGAACTCCTTTCTCACATAAATTTTAACACAAGCCGTAGAAGCAGTAGAAACGCTAACAACTTTATTTATATACCATTTAGTAGAACAAATTATATGGCTACTGCTGCTCTAAAACCACATGAGTTTCTTTGTTAACAATTGTAGCATTTTTGATGTTAATTTGTCAAAAGGTCAACTCAAAAGTAGATTAAAAATAGTTCTGTAATTAGAGCTGTGTATACGCATGGTTCGTTGTTACGTCTTGTGTTGTCCCTGAGCCCAACCCATTCATTGGTGGGTAAATTTTTCCCACATTAACCGTTGTGTCTATCGTAGAGCCCACGGGTACATTTGCAACTTTAATTTTCCTGTATCTTCCAAACGGTTAGTCCGATTGACCTGAAATTTCATGATATCCTCAACCATACACTTTTGCATCATGTGGAAAAGTTTCATCAAGATTGGAGCAGCAGTTCAGTCGATACAGCCCAAATTCAAGTTAGTGGAATGGCGTCGACTGCTGATGTACCCGGGTACTTGTATGAAAATTCATACAAATATATAGAAATAAATGGCAAAGTTCACTTTATATTGCTATATCTTCCAAGCGGCTGGTCCAATCTTGATGAAACTTCGTATCATAGCTTGGAAATATGTAATTGATATTGGTGTGAAATTTGTGAAATGTGTGAATTTCAGGTCAATTGGACCAACCGTTTGGAAAATATAACCCAGTTACTAGAAAATGACCTAGCGTCAACAGCTGATGTACCCAGGTACTTCTATGAAAATTCATACAAATATATAGAAATAAATGGAAATATTTAGTTTATTTTATGGAAATTTGTTTATTTATTTATAGAAAATCATTATAATGAAAGTAAAAAATATATTTTATGAATTTTAGCAGCATCTGAGGCATTGTGGATGATCCTTCGAGTGCTCTGCGCACACAGGCTTATTACAAATTGCACATACTTTTCTCGTTTGGCGTTTTGCAATGCAAATATAGCAGTTTCCTTTTCTTTTTATGCGGCCAGAACTGTCACGTTCCTCTTCCTCTTGTGCACCAACATTCATCTTCAAGGGCATACCATATATGGCTTCCATAGCGTGTCTAGTAGAAAATATGCGCGTAATATGGCTATTGTCCGCTCTTATATCGATTTGTGGTCTGCATAACTGATCGCTGAGCTGCTGCAGAAATATCCTACGGCGGTTGGTAGATGGTTTTAGATGGGGGTTGTTTTCCATATATATAACATACGCAGCATACGCAGCTACGTCAAGCATATTATAAAAAAATGCTAAAGGCCATCTATTTGTGCGCCGTTTGGTTGAATATTCAGTCAAGCACTTATCCATATTATCCACGCCGCCTTTATGTTTGTTATAATCAAGTATGAGCAATGGTTTCCGTTTTGGACCTGCAGTTTCTGTAGTGTCGTGGCAAGTAGACAGCATCACAACAGCCTTATTTTTTTTTGGGACGTATGAGCACATCGTCATGTTGTTACAGAATCCAAATAGCGTAGACTCTGCTTCACGTCCTTTAGGATTGGCAAATGATGCTGGCACGAACATACGCCTTTTGTTGCAAGTGCCCAACAAAGCCAAACTGTTGTCCACCATCAAAGTTTTTGCTAAGTTATATGTGTCAGAATGAACGCCAATGTTTAGTTATTAAGATTTATTTAAACGATATAAACAAAGGATTATTATTAAAAATGATTTATTTCAAAATACGCTATTGCGCTGCTGCACCACGTCTGCTTACATTGCTCTCTCAAAACCGACTGCCCATTTGGCTTCGCTTACAGCTCGGCCTCTCCTGACCTTCGTCCTTTAGGACGAGTCATCTGAAGAATCGAGCTCTAGTTCACTGTTGCTGCCGTCTAAATTAGGTGCTGAAACACACCAAGGCTTCATGTGGTCACTTGCTATGACACCAGTGTAGCGTCGCCTAGTACGTAGTGCATCAGGCAGATCCTCCACGATGTATCTGTCAAAATCTAGCACTTTTGTAATCAAGTACGGACCTTTATACTTCGGTTCCAATTTATGAGTCTGTCCAGTTGCGCCAGGGACATGATCAATAACTACAAGCTGTCCCTCTTGATACTGATATGGTCGCCGATGTTTCTGGTCATACCTCATCTTCCATTTTGCTCGTTCTGCTTCGATATTTGACTTCGCTTCTTGCTTTATAATATCTCGTCCGTCCTGATCTATTGGCCCAGGATCATCATGTATAGCTTGAATCAAACGGTTTTCACTTACGTTGCGAAGATCGAAACTAAAGACAAGTTCGTTTGGACTAACTTTTGTAGTTGCGTTACTCTGCGAATTGATGGTCCCCTGAAGAGTAGGTAAATCGGTGTCCCATTCTTTGTCATTTCTGGTTGCACATTTTATTGATGCTAAGATTGTCCGGTTGACACGCTCAGCCTGTCCATTAGCTCGAGGTGTTCGAACTGCGTTTTTGATATGTTGAATGCCATACTGTCTGGTAAAATCTTCAAATTCTTTTGATGTATAAGCAGTTCCACGATCTGATGTTATTCTTAAAGGCTGACCAAAAATTGACATCATTCTCTTCAGCATATTTATAACTGGTGTTGTTTTGGTGTTTCTAACAGGTTCCAATAAAATGTATTTCGTAAAAGAACATACAAGTACTATAATGTGCTGACTTCCACGCTTACTTTTTGGAAATGGTCCGAGATGGTCCAAATGAATAGATCTGAATGGAATTGGATAGATTTCTGTTAAGTGCATTTGACTCTCTGCTTTGCCACCTTTCGTTTTATTGAAACAGCATTCAGGGCACGATGCAATGTATGATTTTACATACCGTCTCATTCGTTTGAACCAAAAATTCTTTGATATGCGATGCAACGTCTTCTCCACTCCAAAATGACCTGCATCGTCATGACAAGATTTTGTTATACGCCATCTGACGGCCCGTGGAATAACAAGCATTCGTTCGCCTTCTATCTTTCGATATAATCGACCAGAATGTATCTCGTAGTCATTTTTGATTTGTACGGCATCTGGCGAATTTTGTTGTTTTAACTTTTCCACAATTTCTTTTAATTTCTCATCTTGCATTTGAATTGCGTAAATCCAGTCATTCGCTTGATCTGACGTCACCTGCAAAACACTATCAGCTATCGTTGATGGGCTACTTGGAGATAAAGTAGGTGCCCGACTCATACAATCGACGTGTTGCATTTTTGCTCCTTGACGGTGTACACATTCAAAATCGTACTCCTGTAAACGTAACCACCATCTGGCGACACGTGGTAATAGTGATGATGAAGCTTTCGTGGTAACTATTGCATTGCAATCCGTTACGACGGTGAAATGTGTACCAACTAAATACATACGGAACCTCTCCAGTGCTTCCACAATTGCAAGTACCTCTAACTCGTGGCTCGCGTACCGTTTCTCCGCCTCGCTGCACTGCCGACTGTAAAATGATACTGGCTTAAAAGCATCATCACATTCTTGCATCAATATTCCTGCCAGACCATTACTGCTTGCATCAGTATGAACCTCATGACGTTTGTGTAAATCGTATATAACCAATACTGGCTTACACGAGATTGCTGACTTTAGCTCTTCGAATGCGTCAGCCTGTCGCTGCTTCCACTCAAATGGCATGTCCTTCTTCAATAATGTGGTTAATGGCTCTGCGATATGACTATAATTTTCCACAAACTTACGGAAGAATCCGGTTAGGCCTAAGAACTGGCGAACTTCGGTGACTGAAGTTGGTTGAGGAAACTTATCAATGCATTCAGTCTTGTCGGCTCCTGGATAAATACCTTGTTCATTTACGATATGGCCTAAAAACTTTACTTCAGATGCCAGAAACATACACTTTGAAGGACGTAACGTAAGACCAGCTCGTTTAACAGCTTGCAAAAACTCTTCCAATACCTTTCTGCCTTCGCCTGTAGTTGATGTTGCAATAATGACCTCATCGACATAGCTTATAATTTGTTTTCTATATTTCAAAGTTGCAATCATCTTAACTACCATCTCCTGAAAGCACATTGGGGCGTTAACAAGACCGAACGGCATGACATTATGCTCAAACAGCCCTTCATGTGTAAGAAATGCCGTATAGCCTTTGCTATCTTCTTCTAAAGGGATCTGGTAGTAACCAGCAGTCATGTCGAGCGTCGTAAAGAACCGTCCACCTGATAACTTTGACAATTGCTCCTCAACAACAGGCATTGGAAATTGTTTCTTTACCGTAACCGAGTTAAGAGCCCTGTAGTCAACGCACATGCGACTTTCTCCATTTGCTTTATTGACTAGTATTACCGAAGCGGCATGTGGCGAGGAACTTGGCCGAATAATTTCATGATCAAGCAAATTACTCAAAATCGATGCTAATTCCTCTTGTCGTGCTAGTGGAACTTGATACCTCTTGCCTACTATTGGTCTCTCTGAATTAACTTCAATCTTCATAGTGGTGGTTTTGCATCGCCCTATTGTGGATATGTCTTCTGCGAAACAATCTGAATATTCTTCCAGCAACATGAATATATCTTTGCGCTCTTCTTCTGCTAAGCTTTTGTTTACATTAAATTTCTTGTTGCTTTTCTGTTGCAACTGCAAAACCCCTGAGTCTATTATCATGCGTTTGTTTTCACTACATAAAACATCTCTGCCCAATAGCATTGAATATTCGAGAACATTATCTGGTACAATATGAAGACGTGCATTTACACAATCGTTACTTAGCTGCAACTGCACTTCTATTACTTCAACTGATACTACCATGGATCCGCCAAAACCCTTAAAACGTTTGTACGATGAAATACGATTTAAAGTTGAAGGTGTTGCCGATTGCGTTATCAACGAATGATCGCTACCTGTGTCAATCAACGCATCTAAAACTTTGCCTTCTAAGCTTATTTGTTGTACAATTGGAGGTACCACATTACTGTCAGTACAGCTTGTACTTATTTCTGCAACTGTGGATTTTGCACCGGATCGACAATCCTTTGTGTCGTGGCCAACTTTCAAACATTTTCCACAGCGCTGCTTTTTGGGAGGACGTGGACATTTTATGGCTATATGCCCATAGTCATTGCAATTGTAGCATTTTGGACCCAATTTTCCCTCTGACTTGCGCTCTGTTGCATGCAGCGGATCTGTATTTGTTGTTATCTGTCGTTGCACATTTGCAGACGGTAAAGTTGCTAAATTTTCTAACGAACGCCAGAGGTCATTGGTTGTGCGCAAATTCATAGCTAATAGAGTGCGTGTTAGATGTGTATCATTAAGGCCGTTGATGATGTAAGAGTTAATCGATGCATCATCTAAGAATCCACGTCTGGCAATGGTGAGCATATTGTAATAATATTCTGTCAGTGATTCGCCTCCCTTGCGTCGACGTTGATTCAATTCCCTGTGAATATCAGCAGCATTTACTATACTCGGAAAGTCTTTCAGGAGCATACTCACAAAAACAGCCCAGGATTGGAACACAGGCTGAGCATCCAACCAATCTTTTGCAATCCCTTTCATTTTGTGTTGCACTGCAAAGAGAAGCGTTTCTTCGTTCCAGGAGTACATGCGCTGAAGTTGCTCTACTTTAGCAACAAACTGTTGCGATGATACAGCCCTCTTCATAGGGTCGAAGTCGGGTAGAATGCCAATTATATCGTGCATATTAGGATGCGCTTGCGCTGATGGACGTGCACTTGCCTGCAACATTTCTCTTGAAGTTTGTTCAGCGTTGGAATCTTCCACTCTTAAGTTTGGCTGCACGTCCGTAGACTGCGTACTTGCCCGCATTTCATTTACTGACTTTGCCAATTTATACACTAGCTCCTTTAACTCATAAATTGACTTGTCCCACGATTCTATTTCCTCCACTTCTTCTGCTTCAATTTCATCAGCACCCAACACATTAGTCAGCGCAGCAACCTTGTGAGCTTTATTTCCACTTGCCGACACCTTTTCCTTAGCAAGCAACATGTTCAGCTGCTTAACCGTCAAGCTATCCAGTTTTACTTTCATTTCTTATTAATTAATAATCTTTTCCTGCAATTTAACAACCTTTTACCGAAATTTCTTCTTCCTCGCTTGATTTTTTTCCCTTTTTTTTCCCTTCTTGACGTTTATCTTTTTTTTTTTTTTTTACAAGAAACGAGACTCGCTCGAGTCTGTTTGTTTCTCCTTTTTGTTCGTTGCTCGCCTTTGCTTATTTCTTGGCCGTTGTCACGTGCTTCGTAGAAAAACAAAATATGACTTCGTGTCTGCTTTTCTTTGCTGAGATCAAAATGCCTTATAAGACTGCTTCGTTGCGAGGCTCAAATTGTATGTATCTTATCGTTGGTTTTCTGCTTATTAAAATCGTTCATGCAAAAACATGATGAATTGCGACATTCGACAAAAACTTCTTTGTGTCGGTTCTGTTTTAAAGAGTAATAAAATATCCCACTTCTGAAACTGTCAGAATGAACGCCAATGTTTAGTTATTAAGATTTATTTAAACGATATAAACAAAGGATTATTATTAAAAATGATTTATTTCAAAATACGCTATTGCGCTGCTGCACCACGTCTGCTTACATTGCTCTCTCAAAACCGACTGCCCATTTGGCTTCGCTTACATATGTTGTAAAGAAATTGTCGCATACCACTGTTCGCCCACTTCCACCAAAATTGTTGACAACTAAGTCCTTCACAACACGCTCACCAACGTTTCTTTCACGTTCGCCGGACGCTGCCATTCCAGTATAAATTTGACCCTGTATTGAAAAAATAAAAATTGAAAAATGAAATTTGAATTAGTCATTTAGTTTATTTGCAACAAGTTGATATAATAAAATGAATGTATGAACACTGATTTACCTGCACGGGATATGATGAAATGGCGTCGCAGACCCACCACACTTTTATTCCATATTTGGATGGTTTGGATGGAATGTACTGTGTGAAGCCAGTTGCACCACGATATGGGTATAATTGCTCATCTACGGTAACGTTTGTGCCACATATATAATACTTGCGCAGAGTGGCATTTAGCATCAGGAATACGTCTGTAATTGCAGCTGCCTTATCATTTTGTTTGCGTGCATTCCGAGTGTTTCCATTATCAAAGCGTATGAAGCGGCTGATTGCCCAAAATCTGCGTAAGCTCATTGATGCACGAAATAATGGATGTGAAGTTGTTTTCCACAGGTCAGTGGTATGAACATAACCGGAATGACATACGCCAGCCATCAAAAGCACACCCAAATATGCACGAAATTCTACTTCAGTTATAGGCACCCATATTCGTGGTTCCGCATCTGGATGCTGCTCATTGTACGCATCAAAAGTTTGCCTTGCCTTTCTATTTGATTCTCGAATAATTACATCACATATTTCATTTGACATCATAAGATTGAAGGTTTCTGCAATTGTCAAGCCATTTGTCGATGGCACTGGTCCAGGATTGCGACTTCTTAGAACGTTGTGCGCACGTATTCGTCCAGGTATTGGTGGTATTGACGACCATACATTGCCATCTCTTGCCGTATAATAATCACCAGTTTCAAGTGGCGGTTCTTCATACTCCTCGTCTGAATCCCTCTCGTCCTCTAGGTGATACACAATTTCCTGGACTTGTTCAGCGTCAGATGATTCACCACCAATGTCATCAATATTTCCTTCTAAGTCTTCTTGATCTACCGCTTGTTCGTGGTCACTCTCTTCAGAGTCAGAAGCCTCAACAAATGTGCGTATATAGTCACGCTGCTCCTCATACGGTAGTGCATTCAATCGACGCGGAGCTAGCCACTCACCATCTGCCATTTTATTTTCACTTTTTATATATTTGCCGCACAAAATAAATTTTTAGGTCTTTACACTTCAAAAATCGCACATAAACTGACTTATGCATACAAAACTACTCAAAACGAAACCTGCGCAAAAAATCATGTTTCTGCCTGCAAAACTGGTTGTGCAAGGGTAGGTAGGCAAGATATTCCCAAATACCCTTTTGTTCCTGTTAGTAGACGTGTTTTCCTACACATTCCAAAAAAAAAATGTTTACATTGAACAAATATTTTATGAGTTATAATTATTCTGCGCAGGTACTAAAAATAGCACTATGAGCAAGAGGGGTTGATTTTCAGTTCAAATATAACGGAATTTTGCGAATGAAAATTCAATGTTAATTATTTTTCTTGGTAAAAAGGGATCAAATTACAAGGATTAAAAAAGAATTTGGAAATTGTTAAATTTTTATGGATTTTGGCAATTCCCATTTTTGGTAAAAATGGATTATTTAGGTACCAAATTTTTTTTTTCCCAAATTATGATAAAAGTTTTGTTAACTAGACAATATTTCCAATAAATAAAAAAAAAAAAACCAGAAAATTACAAGAATCCAGGTAGTAGTTAATATTTGTATATCAAAAGCAACTATCTGCCATACAAAACGTATGAAGTACCCGGGTACATCTACTGTCGATGTGGATAAAACCCAACAGCTGTTGACACAACGGTTAACTTGTTTGTATATTCACTGGTATCCATAGCATTGATATTTTGCAATGATTACTGGGTCGTGGCTTTAGATGGGTTAATGTTGAGGAAGTGCGAAAAAGCTGTAGTAGCTGAACTCTATTGTTATTGCATGTAAAATACTACAGTACATTTGCTTCTGTTCGTTGACGACGGGTCCATTTGCGGTAACAATTCCAATATAGTCAACAAATTGCTACACGAACTGCACGTCGAATTAGGAGAACGATAAAGAGAAGAAAACACTCAAAATATTTCAACGCATCTAAGCTGAGAAGGTCTTAGAGCGATTTAACGATTTCAACTGTTGCCCTGCATTATGTGTCGACGAATGCTGAAGTTGGCAGCCATTTTTAAAAGATGATGCAGACACCAACAACAAGCAGATATTTAGAGAAACCAGCGCAATCACACTGGCAAGGGGTTAAAAGTGTTTTAAAATATCTCAAAGGTACTTTCGATTACTTACTTACTTACTTAGGTGGCCGTAGCAAACTCGTGTTCGGGTTTCGACCGACTTCATCAGCTCTCGCCAGGCACCTCTGCTTTGCGCGCGCCTTCTCCAATCGGATACACCAAGTGCGGTTAGGGCTTCCTGGGCCTGGTCCATCCATCGGAGGCATGGTCTCCCTCGTCGTCGTTGACCTACGACCCTCGCCTCGAACACCTTTTTCGCTGGAGCTTCGTCATCCATACGATGGACATGACCCAGTCAGCGTAGTCGCTGCACAGTTATACGCCAAATTAAATCAATGTCTTCGTAGAGCTCATACAGCTCGTGGTTCATTCGGATGCCTTAGTCACCGCCGACTTAAACAGGACCAAAGATTTTGCGAAGAACTTTTCTCTCGAACACCCCCAGAGCAGCTGCGTCAGTTTGCGAACTACCCATGCCTCAGCGCCATAAAGCAGCACAGGTCGAATGAGCGTCTCGTAGAGTGTTAGTTTTGTCGATTGAGAGAGGGCTTTGGAACTTAGTTGCATACTGAGCCCGTAGTAGCGCCTATTAGCAATTATTGTTCTTCGCTTTATCTCCAGGCTGACTTCGTTGTTGTTAATAATGGCGGTGCCAAGGTATACAAACTCTTTGACTACTTCAAAGTTATAGCTGCCAGATGAAACGTGGGTGTCTAGAGGCCGCGCTCCCTTTGCATATAATTTGTTTTACCCTCATTTATCGTCAAACTTACTTTGGCTGATTCCTTTTCGATAGCGGTGAAAGCAGAGGTAACATATCTCTTGGTTCTGCCTACAACATAAATATCATTAGCGTACGCAAGGAGCTGGACACCTTTGTAGAAAATGGTGCCATTACGATGCACACCGGCCTTTCGTACGATCCCCTCCATGATGATGTTGAAGATATCGCAAGACAGTGGATCGTCTTGTCTGAAACCTCTTTCGGTATTGAATGTTTCGGAGAGGTCATTTCCTATCTTGACGGAGCTGCATGTGTTGCTCAACGTCACACAGTGTAACCGTTTCATATAAGCTGTGGCCAAAACTATTTGCAGTTGCCACAGAGTAACGAAAGTTGGTGTGTACAACTTTTTTACATGGATTAAGAAATTTTCCAAATATTGGCCAAATCGGACAATGACCACGCCTACCTCCCATATAAGATAAAGTTAAAAATCGATGTATCTTTAGACTCCTTCAATATTTTTTAAAACAACTCCCAATTTGGTCTAAAATCACTTCAAAAATTTATATTTTACCTATAATTTATTTATTTATTATAATTACTCGCAAATATTTTCAGTATTATAGCAATGTGGTATAGCAATTGGGGTACGCCTCATAAAACTTCAATTCTTAAAACCCGAGTACTTTTATCATAATCACTTTATTTGAGCAAAATAACATAGAGAACTTTATTTTATCCTAAGTATTTGCTTGAAATAGCCTAAATTGATACATTGTTTGGGATGCCCCCCATATAACCCACGTTTTTGAAACACATAAAGAAGGCGTTTTTCCAAATAAAGATTCCTTATAAAATATGCAAACTTCCTTTGTGCTACCCCAATTTAAACCAAACTTTCAAAACACCATATTTTCAACAAAAAAACAATTTGAGATTATTTATTAAAAAAATTTAAAAAAAAAACAATTTATTCATATATTCTATATAATATTTTTGTTTGCTTGTATGTATGTATGTATGTTCCGAATAGACTCCTAAGCTACTAGATGGATTTTTATAAAACCTATACTAAACAATTCGTGAAATTACTGTGTTGAGCATAGGCTATAAACATTTTGCCCCCAGTTACCGCCCACAAATCAATACAAATCTAACTATCAAACTATCAGCAACTGTACGATTTTATTGGCGGCTAAAAACTGAACAAAAAAATAAAAATTATGGTTTTTTCAGATGGTTTTTTCATATGGTTTTGGTTGTATTGGGCTAAAATTTGGTAATTTTGCTGACTGTCAGCAAATATCATTAAAATAAGCGTAGCTGTAGTAAGCCTATTTATAAATAATTATAAATAGGAAATAACTTATTAACACTTGGAGAATTTGCTAAACATATTAATTTTACCATAACTTTTCATGAACACTATCCTGTATCGATCTACTTGGCAGTGCATTTGTAGAACGGACATAGAGTATATTTTACTGCAGAAAACATACACAGAGTGATTCAAGAAATACCTGAAATCACATTGATTAAAATTGGTATTAACATTGGTAAAGTTTTCATGAACCATTGTAATTATTCTGAATACTTTTACCTTCGACTTCTGTTGGAACACATAAAGGGTCCTACAAGTTTCACTTATTTAAGAACTGTAGATGGTGTGTTGCATCCCACATACCGCGTGGCATGCGAAGCCTTAGGTCTTCTTGAAAGTGATGACCATTGGAGGAATGCACTGTCTGATACCGCCATATCTGAAAAAGCTTTCCGACTCAGAGAGGTGTTTGCAATAATACTGATTCTTTGCCAAATGTTCAACGCATTACAGTCATGGAACGATTTCAAAAATCAATTTTGCGATGATATTTTGCACAGACATCGTTCACAATAAAATAATCAGGAAGTACCGTACAATGATACGTTACTTTTTTAACAAGGGCTTGGCTTCGATTGACAGTACGATTTACATGCATTTTACATTTGGAAAGCGTTTAAAAGATTTCGGTTTGCCAGAACTCCAAAGAGATAATACTGAAGTAGATATATCTGAGGAGGAACTAAAATTAACTCCAGAACAAATAAATGCCTACAACAAAATATTACAAAGTGTAACGAATAATGAAGTGTAACAAAAAAATTTTTTTATTGATGGCCCTCTTAGTACTGGTAAGACCTTCCTAACTTATATAATTCTTGCTAAAGTTCGATATGTACGAAAAATTGCAATTGCAGTGGCATCGTCCGGAATCGCAGCAACACTTCTAAGTGGCGGTCGATCTACTCACTCAATATTTAAGTTGCGGCTTTCAGTTTCACCATGCAAAACAACACAACAATTCGCAAAAGTGGTGCTATTGCAAAAGTACTCAAAGAAGCATCATTAGTTGTTTGGGATGAATGCACTATGACACATAAGGCCCATATCGATGCTGTTAATACCATGTTAGAAGATGTTAGGTCATCAGGTCGTGTATTGGGTGGTGTAACTTTTTTTTATTCTCTGACGACTTCCGTCAAACACTACCGGTTGTACTTAAAGCCACTCGAGCTGATACAGTCAGAGGTTTCATGAAGAAATCAAATGTGTGTCAATATGTCAAGAAACTTCAATTGACAACAAATATGCGTGTCCATTTAAGAGGAGGTCACGATGCCGCTGTATTTGCAGCTCTTTTACTAAAAATAGGAAAAGGAACATTGCTCTTGGCAATGGATTGATTCATGTTTCAGATACAGTGGGTACATGCGCTTCGACTATAGACAATTTGGTTTTAAATGTTTACCCAGATATCGAAAATTTGCGTCAAAAATCTGCAGTTATGTGGTTATGTGGAGAGCTATTGTTTCCACCAAAAATTCAGATGTGGATGTACAAGTCAACCGATACGATTGTTAATGAAGATGATTGGACTCACTATCCAAGTGAATTATTTAATTCATTACATTCATGCGGTCTTCTCATACATAAACTAACATTTCAAATTAATCTGCCGACTATGTTAATGCGCAATTTAAAACCTCCACAACTTTGTAATGGAACACAGCAAGTAAAGCAACTTTTACCAAATATTATAGATAATCTTTATTATCTGTACGGATATCGCTCAAGCTTAAAACGTGTATTACTTGCGCCCTATGATAGGTAATTGCATACTTAGGCTGTGTGCTCTTCGGAATTTTTTCACTCGGATGATGAAATTTTGACAATCGGCAAGAGAATTTTTGACACATGACAATTAGAAAAAAAACACTTAGAAATTAATGAAAGCTAAACTTTTTAGTAAATTATAAATTAAAAAAGCACAAAGAATTAAAAAAATATGGAAATCCCAACAAAACAGCAAAGGAAGTTCTACGTAATATGTAGAACTATACTGCATACTGTCCGCAATCCCATAAAGCCACTTGCTACCCGATAGCTAACCACTTCATACTCTATTAACCATCCATGATGCTTTGCTGGAATAAACTCCACAATTTTGCGAAAAGAGCTAGCAGACACTCTTAAATACATTTAAGTTTGTGCATTGTCTCCGTTCAAAATGGCATTTAATATTTCGGAATAACCTCTTGGCCGAATATAGGTAATATCCATTAAGGAATAATGTTTTAGGTAGTTGCCGGGAGCAGAAAAGCAAAAGCAGTTCACTGAGGGAAATATTTGTTAAAATTAAATGAAATTATTTTTATATTAAATGAATACGTTTTTGAAATAGAGCTTTAAACAATTTCATTTAAGTTAAACTCAAATGTTTGTAAAGTAAAATTTAAAACAAAAGCTTTTGTTGTCAAAACAATTTTTTGAAATATACTTTTAAAGTAAACATTTTCAGTATAAAAACATTTATTTAAAAATAAAATTTAAAACAAAAATTTTTATATTGACAACAAACGTTTAACCCCCATTTTTTCGATGCCATTTTTTAAATTTTTTTCGCGTTTTTTACGCCAGATTCGTGATCAGCGACCCCTGGGACACCTCGAATACTAAATGTTAATTCCATTTGATTAAGTTTGTTTGTTTGATTGCAAACAATATATTCTTAAAATATTGAAATATTTCATATATTAAAATAATTAATTAGTTTTTATTTCATCTTACTTTCAAATTTTGTAAATCCAATTAAAAAATATTTTCAAACAATCAAATGTTTTTTCTTAGTTTGGTCTCAATTGTCCGCTCAATAATTCTACTGCACATAATTTTTTAATTCAATCTCAAATAGCGACGTATTTTTTGTTACAAAAAAAAAATACTAAGAGGATATTTAACAAAAAAGCTTTATATGAGAATGGGAATATGAAATAAGAATTAAAAAAAAAAAAAAAAATTTAAACACGCTTGTTATAAATTTTGTTTTGTAGAAACAAACGCGTTAGTTTATATATTAAAATTTTTTGTTTAATATTAAAGTATGTTTTTTTCTCAGTGTAATTACTCTTCCCCCTTACTCTAAAAAAAGTCATAAAGAATTTCAAAACTTTTTGCTTCCGACAGTAATGCAACCAGAAGTGGAAAATATTTGCGTAAAATTCTGTTCATTTTCAGTTATATCAACAACTGTGCAAAATAAATTAAATTCTCGCGCTAATACACTAACGAAATCTAAAACGCCAAAATTTCTAGTTGTCAAAATTGCATAGTTCTTTTGGCACAGCAAAAATGACAATTTTATTTCAACAGACAGAAATTGTATTCAACTCAGTAACTTCTTTCCTACCACGAGTAAAAAGTTTCCGAATAGCACACAGCTTTAATTTTAACCATACTCCCTTTTACCGCCCACAAATCGATAAAAATGCAATATTTCCGAGTGTTTCGATTGTATGAGATTAAAATTTTGTAATTTCGTTTGTATGGTCACTTTTGGCAATTGTACCAAGAATGGGTTTCCATGCCCTCTTTTATCGCCCACAAATCAATGAAACTGTCATATTTTGTTCGTATAAGGCAAAAATTGGCAAAATTCGTAAAGGCAATGAAATTTGGTAATTAAGTTTGTATGCATACCGTAGGCAACTGTACTTAAAATGGGCGCGGTGGCACTATAAATACGCTCACTTTTAAGAAATCATTAAGACCCCAAAACTTCTGGGCCGATTGCACTAAAATTTTGGCAGCAGATTGTTTCCGAGCACGAGATGGTTTATGGAAAAAAATGTTTGCCACACTCCTTTTACCTCCCACAAATTAATAATATACGTATAGTTGCTGGAACCGGGTCCTGCTAGTTTTTAATAAACTTGAAGCAGTATAAGGTATAAGGTCGTTTTTGTGTGTTTCAATTATTTTGTAATCAGGAAAACATTCAGGATGAAGACTGTTTGCAACCGAACGTAATATTCTATAACACCTTACCGATAATTTCAAGTCATAATATAGCCATTGGCTTGATATGGTTTCAGACATTGATTTGTCGACTCAATAAGTTTCCTTTTGGCCAGTAAACTCGCTGCAGTTTCAATTTTTTTTTGGTGATTTCTCATTGACAAATTGCTGCACTTTTCGGCGCTTTGTTAAACTGGATGCTTCTTTGAAATTCACTGGTTTTCTACCCACCTTTGGTGTAAGTTTTCCTAAAAGTAGGAGTATCTTGTGTGTCTGATATATACCGTATGCCTCTTCTGGTACTGGGTCCCTTGAATTTATGTAATGAACTATAGATAAAATATTTCACGTTAACTTTAACTCGAATTCTTAAGAGCCCTAAAGCTTAAATCTAAGGAAGCCGACTTGATGTTCCAGGAGAATCTGAGTTAAATTACTAAAACGGGAATGAACTTACATCATCTAACCTGCCAGTAAAACAAATAAGAGGAGATTGGAGCCAATCATGATGTTTTGTTTCTTGATTAAAATTCTCGTTCTGATTAAATTATTGATTAAATTTAAAAACAATACAGTGCACTTTGTTAAGAGAGTATTCCTGGTTGGAAGGCTGTTTTTGGACCCTTTTTGAAAAACTTCTCATTTGAAAACGCAAAGAGTTATTTAAATTCGGGTTTTTTAATGTATTAAAAACATATTGAATTAAAAAAAAAATTTTTCCTTTGTACGAAGGCTGTTCAAAAAGTTGTCGGCCTTCAAAGTTGGACGTCGAAAAAAGGTATGCTGCTTGCGGCCTGGATTACTCGACTTCGGATCATCTCAAATGGAAAAAAATAACGGCGTTAGATTCAGTACAGATGTAGTTCTCGTTTCTACCCCAATCATAATTTTGCGATTATTTTTTACAAAAGGGCGGTCATTGAAAAATGAAAAACCGATTTTGGGTCTTTTTTTTTTAGTTTAGTTTAAAAAAAAAATAGTAAAAAATTGTTTAAAATTCTGATTGAGATAAAAACTGGAATGGTGACAATTCTGCGTCGATTGCACTTTGTTTCCTCAAAATCAGTTCAGAACTACGGGCGCAATCTAGGTCGCAAGCTCGAAAAACGTGGCTTCGTGATAAACGCGTTTATGTTAAAAGTTATTTTTGTTTTGCATCAAAAAAAAAAATATTGAAATGAAAAATTTGAGCATGCAGTTGTAGAAATTCGACAATTCTGCGTCGATTGCACTTAGTTTCATCAAAATCGGTTCTGTAGAACCGGAGAAAAGTGACTTCGAAGTTCAAAACCGTGATTTTGAAAAAACTCAAAGAAAATTTTAGGCAATAAAACATTTTTTTGCTGTGAAATACTTACATATATCAATCTGCAATGCCAGCTCCATAAAGAACTCCTTCCTCTTATTCAAAAAATGAGGACTCAGTGGCTCTTTGTGCTCTTCGGGCAGTTCTACCTTCTTTTGATGCATCCAGAGCTCTGGCTTCGGACCTTTCAAACGTTCTTCGTTCCGAGACATCATATGTGACGTTGCCATTCTGGATGCCCATTAGGTTCATTATTTGTAGTATTGGAAGTATATATTTACATTTTTTTGCTGATGTACTTGTGAATTCGGTGTCCTCATCCCTTTCGTGTTGGTAACCACAAAACTGGCGTTTCAAGGGACGAGTTTTTCGATTGCTACCAGTGTTTCTTTTATTTTTATTTCTATTACTTTTTCTATCCATTGTCTTTAGCACAAACAAAATTTTTTATCAAAACTGTACTTTTCAAAACTGTATGCGCGCTTGTTAGGTATTTTGCAGGAGCTAGTAAGTAAGGCAACTTGTACTTTTTGAAAGAAATATATTCCTGAAATAAATGTAGGCTTACTTATTGAATAAGAAATACATTGTTGCAATAGCATAAATAAAACTCCTGTGATTATTCAGCAGATTGGACTTCTGCTGTTTTTGGTGATGATTTCGTAGTGGCTATTGCTGTTGTTATTGTTCCTGTTGTTGTTGCTGTTCTTGTTGTCGTTGGTACTAAGAACGTTGGTTTGACCTCAGCGGTTTCGGTGGTGGTTGCAATGTGGCTGCTGCCTGGTGTTGTTGTTGTCGTAACTCCTCCCCCCTCAGTATAAAGCGAGGGCCACAAGGATGGCGTAGGGGCCCTTACAAAATCGTTTTCTGGTGTATAAAATGAGGCCATTATCTTTCTTGGGACGTAAACGAAAATCAAGACCAGGATTATTACTAATGTGTATTGCAGTGCGTCTTGGGCGTATGTAATGGTGCTAAGGTTTTGAACTGATGCGTAGCTTTCAATTTGATGGTCGCGCAGTTTTTCTAAGCTTAGGACTTCAGTTACAGATAGAGCTTGTATGCCTGAGTGTGTTATTGGCAAGATATGTATTTCATCCCAGAATATTCCAACATTGCTCTTGTAGATGATGCCTCTTATAGTTATGTCACAACTTTGGAAATGAATAGCATCGGTACCTTCAATTGCGTATTGTCTTCGGCTGCAAGTATAACTTATTAGTGTATAAGGTATGTTAATTTATCTCTTCTTCTTCTATCTTATCTAATCTTCTGGCTGGAAGATTGTTATCTTTTCGATGTCAAACAGGTCGCAGTGTCCAGGCTGATTTCGCATAAGCTGCCCCAGGCATCTCGATTCTTGAGTTGTTTCTTCTTGGACTGGTTTTTGGCAAAAGTATATTTGATATTTTTTGGCATGTTTTGTCAAAAAAATGGATATTTTTCTTATTGTAATTTATGTATGATTTTGTTATTATTTGTTTTGTTATATTTATATGGGTAGGTATAATATGATACAGTTGAAAATTTTCTGTACAAATATTGGGTATTTGAATATTGAATATGACATTATAATGGTTATAATACGCTTGTAATTGTAATAGTTCGTATATTTCTTTATCAGTTTCAATTTTAATAGATTGATTATTAATATAATTTCTTTTATTTCTTCATGGTTTAAAATGAGCTTGGATATAATGTTAAATTTGGCTAATATTATGGCTGCTGCTATGTCTGTGATATGATTAAATAAGATACTGTGTTCATTATTCATGTGGCCAGAAATATTTTTGAATCTTGCAATCATTTGCTTATTTAATTTATTCTGATTAATGCCCGTATGATACTTAATTTTTTTGTCCAATTTTAAAATCTGAAAACAATTGGCGCGTGGGCAGGACAGACATATTTTGAAAGAAAAGGATAAACGTTGTTACTTTATGAAGCGAAGCTTTTTACTCCTCGTTCTGTGATTTGCTTGGAGTGAAATCTGAAAAATTTTCGACAGATTTTTTCTTGGAAATTTTATGGTTTCTTTGTTGCTAGCGCTTATTACAACAAGAAAATTTAATACTTTAATATTGAATACTAAAAATATTTCATGTGCAGGCCGTGGGGATCGAACCCGCGTTATCTTAAACTAGAGTCCAATGCACTATCCACTAGGCCACACAGACTTGTTAGAAACAGTTGTTAATTCAATACTAATTATAACAGAAGCTATGCTGCAGTAGATCGTCACCATCTATCAATAGATAGAGGATTGTGTATTTGCTATGCTACAACTATCAAAAATTTGCCACAAGGTGTCTCCAGCATCGGTTTGTTTGTATTGTGAATGCGTTTGTGGTGCTGTTGGCATAGAGTGTAAATTATGATCTAGAGATTGCATCAACTCTGCTAAATCTCTGCCATGTGTTAACAGAGTTATTTCACTTAAAAACATGAAAAAAAAACTCTGTTAACCTCTGTTAACACATGCCAGAGATTTAGCAGAGTTGATGCAATCTTTTGATAATAATTTACACTCTATGCTGTTGGTACGAAGAAAATAAGCAATGCCCACAAGTGCGTTGACAAGTACGTTTTTAAGTGTCAAAAACATATATGATATCAATAAATATGGAATTAACAACATAGAGTATAAATTATTATCTAGAGATTGCATCAACTCTGCTAAATCTCTGGCATGTGTTAGCAGAGTTTTTTTCCTTCACGTTTTTAAGTAAAGAAACTCTGTTAACACATGCCAGAGATTTAGCAGAGTTGATGCAATCTCTATATAATAATTTACACTCTATGTTAACAAACGCATGCATGAGTCAGTGCAGCCAAGTTCACAACATGTGTGGAGAGTTAAAATGGAGAGTCGCTGGCATTATATGTAATTTGCGTGGAAATTTGACATTCAACAATAAAAAAAAAAAGCAGTAAATATGTTTTCTGTATACAAGTAATTTATTTTATATTATTTTAAATTTTTGAATTTAAAAGTTAATTTATTAAAAAGAAAAAATTATTAAGCTATCAAATCTATGCAACTGCGAAAAAGCTTCGCTTCTCTCGTATGTCCAACGACGCACCTGTGTTTTTTTTTATCTGGTGGTTTTAAGAGCAGCTGCATTAAATAAATTAAAATTAGTTACACACATCACTTCCAATTCAGCATACATTTATATTAAATAGTTTTGTTAACTCTAAAAATCTCAAATTAATTACTTACAGCACAGTAAATATTTGATAGAAACTTAACGAAGAACGAATTGAAAGAAACGGCAAAAAAATGCAAAGAAAATACAGTCCGTCCTACAAATTTTTCTCCAATTCGTAACATATGCGTACTCACTCACACCAATTGAATCCATGCATTCGTGGTATTTGAACTGCTCTAGTTATAATTTTCAATGATCAATTTAATTAAGTATCATACAGGCTTAACCGATTCATTTTGTAAACTGTTTTCGTTTTCTCTTAATCTTGTTATCTCGTTATTTAAATTGTGTGCATCAACCGCATCCATATTTCCTGTTATGAACTTTACTACTGATCCTAGTCCGTTGAAGATACCTCTTTTTTGTCTAACACTGGGTGATAATATCTGAATCTTACTTTTTAGCTCAAAAAGTTTAATTTCAGTAACTTTTATAAGATTTGGTTGTATTCCTAGTGCTTTAATTTCAGTAAGGGTATTGGATAGTTTGTTTACCCTTGTATTACTCGTGCCGGACCGAGTCTGAGTAGAATTATACCCTGGTTATCTTTGATATTGTGTATCTCTATTAACTGTCCAATGACCAGTTGTACCCTAAAATGTGCAAACATACAAATATATAAATGTAAGCTCAAAGTACCTATTGGAAAATATTTGAAGTGTAATGTAAATATTTATGGTTTATGGTTTATGTTGTTTTCTTAGATTGGATTTGTGTAGTTTTTTGGTCTTTAATTGTGGTTACTGTGACTATTTTATTGCTTTTTACTTTCTGTTTTGTGAATCTGGGAGTGATTTTATTTCTTCTATTTTCTTTTCTAAATATGGTTTTGTTGCTGTCGAAATGTTCAGCATCGTCTCTAGTTGCATTGATTTTATCTATGTTAAGTCTGGTAATATTTTTAAGTTGCTCACATATTTTTGGTTATGAATCTGTTGATATTCTTTCAACTTTTGAAGGTATTCGTGTTCATTATTAAATGAAATTATGTTGTTGAATTTATAAGTTCTGCCGAAAAATAACTAATAGAGGGTGTATTTGGTGGCAGAGTGTATGGCGTTATTATATGTTGTAATTGTTTCTGCTAAAATTACGTCATGGTCAAGAGATAAATTATTTTCTTTTCTAGTTGTAAGTACAATTCTGTAAAACTCAGTTAAAGTGGAATGCATACGCTCCACTGGAAAATTACTACTTGATTGTTGGAACGACGTAAAATGTAGTTCTATCTGGTATTGATGATAGAAGTCTTTAAATATATTTGCCATAAATTCTTGACCTTGGTCACAAGCAATCTTTCGAGGTGTACCGTAAATGTTGATGTATTTTTTTAAGGCTTTAAGTATGGATACGCTATTTTTCGACTGTAAATTATAACATATTTTCTGCCCCGAATTTAGAAAATTTGTCAAGTATTGTTAAGAAAGGGTGATTGTTAATTGTAAAGGGTCCGCCAAATAACTTTTTTTTTTTTTTGAAAATGCAAAAAAAAAAACTACTGAATATTTTCTCAAATTTCTTTTTTTATTTGAATGTACAATCCTTCCGGTTAATAATGGAAAATAATTTCATTCAAATGGCTGCCTCGGCTGGCCATGCAGCAGTCTACACGATCGGTCCAATTTTTAAGCACATTATCGATTGTGTGCAGCTGTATTTTACCAATGGCTTCACGAATATTGTCCTTTAAAGCGTCAATTGTCTCTGGCTTGTCGGCGTAACATTTATCTTTGAGGGCACACCACAAATAATAGTGAAACGGTGTCAAATCGCAGCTCCGAGATGGCCAAACGACATCAGCTCTGCGGCTGATAATGCGATCTACAAAAACAGGGCGCAAAACATCGAGTGTAGCTTCGGCTGTGTGGCACGTAAGGCCGTCCTGTTGAAACCAAATGTTGCCAATATCCTCCTTCAATTTTTGTGAACAAAAATTCGTTCAACATGGCCCAATAACGATGGCCATTGACTGTAACGGCCACTCCTTGCTCATTTTCGAAGAAAAATAGCCCAATTATGCCTCTGGACCGAAATCCGCACCAAACAGTGACTCGTTTTGGGTGCATCGGCTTTTCAATGTATGCGTGCGGGTTTTCTGTGCCCCAAATGCCACAATTGCTTGTTTACATACCCGCCAAAATCAAAATGAGCTTCATCTGAAAAGATGATTTTTTTGGCAAAATCGGCATCTTCTGTAAGTCGATCGCAGGCCCACTCAGCAAAGCGAAAACGCATTGGATGATCAGTTGGCTTCAACTCCTGAACCAATTGGACTTTGTATGGCGTCATACCAAGGTCTTTATGCAAAATTCGTCTCAATGATGTCTCCGAAATGTTCAATTGTTGAGAACGACGGTGAATTGATGTTGATGCCGCTTCACGCACACTTTCTGCCACAGCAGCAATATTCTCGGGTGTACGCACTGTTTTTGGCTTTTCACGCTTTGATTTATCGATGAGGATGCCAGTTTCTTTCACTTTTTTCACAAGATAACGAACATACGGAGCTGACGGTGCTTCTGTTCTTCCAAAATCCGTACGCAATTTTCGCACACATTCTGCAACATTACCATTATTTTCAAAGTAATTTCGCAATATTTCCCAGCGTTGTTCAAGCGTATACACAACCATATTCGTTCAGCGGAAGGATAAAACTAATTATCTGTCAAATCAGACATGTGCTAAGTGTTACCATTCACGAAATAAGCACTAGTTGAAAAAAAAAAAGTTTGATGGCGGACCCTTTATATATGTCTATGTGCAAGATATCGAGTGGTTTAATGGGTGTTTCTGGTTTTTCAAAATTTGTTTTAGGGGGGTTCCTATAATATTTTTGTATCTTGCGAATATCACAGTTATTTGTTTGTGTGATTTTATTTTCATAAATGGAAAGTAGTACTTTCTTTTCAGATGAAAGTGAGTTTCATTTAATCCTGTATGGTTATATCGATTGTGATAATCCCAAATCACTTGCTCCCGCTCATCACTTTGTGCTATGTCTTGTAATATTTCCGTGCAACGCATTATACGGAATTTTTGGCTCTGGGAAAAATATGTGGAGTACACATCTTGGACTATTCTGAATGTACCGTCATCCGTAAAGATGGCGGATAGTTTATTTGGTGCCATGTAATTTCTAAAAATTTTAATAATACTATCTTCATTATAACTAGTTTTTCGGATTGTGCGTCTTTGTTTATTTCTAAATGGAATATCTAGTGTGATTTCAGGTGTTTGACTTGATACTTCTAGAACTATTTGTAGATTAAAATCATTAAGTGCTTTTCGGAAATAGCTTTTCCATCGTTGAGATTTTCTATTGCAGAGTGAACTGTAGTTCCGTTTGTAGCGTGAGTAGATTCTGTATCGTTAAGGTTTATGTCCAAGTTAGTGTTTAATTTGTCCTGTACTATTCTACTTAAAGCGTCGGCATTCGAATTAAGTTTGCCTCTTTTATAGATTATTTTCAACTTTCTACCATAAAGGTATGGCCGAAAGAACTAAGTCGCCCACATAATAGCGACTAACTCTTTTCTATCGTTGAATAATTTGTTTCTGAGTCGGAAAGCGTTCTACTCGCGTAGCAAATTGGCTTATCACTGCCTATCGTGCCTTGGGATAAAACTGCGTCTAGCGCATAGCGTCTGTTGTGAGTACAAAAGGTTTGGAGAAATCTAGGTACTGTAGGATTGGGTCATTTATTAAAAGGTGTCTACATGTATCAAATGGCTGTATATATCGATCATTTATTACAATTTTCTTGTCTTTTTTCAGACATTCAGTAAGAGGTTTTGTAAGTTTTGATAGATCTTTAATGAATTTCCTGTAATAGCCTAGTAACCCGAGAAAAGCTTTTATTTGTTTTCTAGTTTTTGGAATTGGATAGTTTTGAATGGCTTTTATTTTAGAAGGGTTGGGTTTAATACCATCTGTTGAGACAATATGTCCCAGGAAGGCTATTTCCTTATGCAGAATCTCCGATTTGTCTAATTGGATTTTAAAGTTAGCTGAACGTAATTTTGCAAAAGCTTTTTTAAGGCTTTTAAGGTGTTCTTGAAGAGAAATTGAGTTTTGTGTATTAAATGATTTGTTAACAAGATCTACTGTTGCACCAAGTTGAGTAAGGGCATCTATTCTGATAAGGCCATCGAAATAATTATGGAATTTGAATAGTAGGAATATGAGATTACCACTTTGATTAAATTCGTGAAAGATAGGTAATGATACCTGTTTATTAAGAGTATATTTTCCAAGTATAGTAGAAATTGAAGTTAGTTTGCATTGTTTTATATCATCTTTATGTATGACCTCAGGGTTGATGAATGAGGATGACGCTCCCGTGTCTATAAGAAATTTTAATGGTCTACTAAAAGGGGACGATATGTTAACATATGCCAGTTCGGATCAATGTTTATTTACATCTATGTACCCTGTTGATTCGGTGAGGCTGATCGGAAGAAATTTTGAACATCTTCTATGTCATTCCCATACTGATCTAACTGTTGTTGGTAAGAGGTTTTGTGGGCGTTAAGTAATTGAATTGTTATTTGTGTTATGAAATTCTTCTGTCCTTGGTCTTGACATTCTGGAAAATTTAGAACACATGCTTACATCGGAATTATTATTATGCCTTTGGGACACAGTAGAGTTTCTAGTGTTTGTGAACCCTGAACTTGTATCCATTGGTTCTGGCTGTGGTTGTCTGACTAACGTATTTCTATCGTGATTATAGTTATTTTTAAAAGGGTTATGATTTGGGTTAAACCTATTATATGTTGGTGGGTTATTGAATCTGTGCTGATTAAGGATATATGTATTTTGGTAGTAGTTTGACGTGTTTGGATTGTAGTTACGTGGGCTTTGCATTCTTTCTGGGTATTTATTGAATGAGTTATATGGCTTATATTGCTTCCTCTGGTTTGAGTTTGGTTCTGATCTCATGTAATGAATATTTTGTTCTTTTATGCAGTAGGCTAGAGCAGTAGCCAAGGATTCTGGCCTCATAGCTCTAATGTTTGAGCCAAGTTGCCTTAGTCTTAGACCACTTAAAAATGAATTTAAACACATTTCAGCAAATAAGTCATTTTTTGCAGCTACAACATTTTGATCATTTTCGTGTATCAAAATATTGTTGCACAGTGTAGCCTGAATTTCGATAATTTCACTGAAAAAATTTTCTACAGTTTTATTATATTGTCGCAAGCTGTGTAAGTCCCTAATTAGTGAAGTTGTTCCTAATGTTATCCCAATTTAGTGGCGTCCCGTACATATTTAGTACTTCGTTCGCCTGGTCAACTATCTTGTTTCTCATTGCTCTAAGCAGTATTTGTCCTTGAGACGTATGATTAGCTCCTCTTGTATGTAATAAGATTTCCTCTACGTTAGAAATACGTAAAGAAGACGAGGGTTGCCATCATATTGAAGCAAATCCTTAATTGCATCTGGGATGCGAAGTGATTGAAAAATGTCCATATGGACAGGTGCAAAGGTTGGGATGAGAGGGAGGGGGGGATGTATCACTTACCATAATAAATTTTCTATTAGGTTCCTCTGGAATTGAACTAAGGCTTCTCCTTTTGAAAATGTTACTCAGGGAAATGGAATATGGCTGATTTTCTGCACGTTTCTTATTTGTTTTTTTTTCACATGAATTATGTGTTATTTCACGTTTAACTTCAATAAATACAATTTATTTTTACTGGATAATATAGTTATTAACGTATTAAAAAATTATATAAAAAATATTAAAAAAATTTTTATTTGTTTTTTTTTTCTTTTTTTTCACATGAATTATGTGTTATTTCACCTTTAACTTCAGTAAGTACAATTTATTTTTACTGGTTAATAGTTATTAATGTATTATTAAATTACTTAAAATAACTTTAAAAAAAAATTGTTCGGTTTGTTTTTTTTTCATGTACATATATATATTTTCACTTATTATTTAAAAATTTATTTGCTTTATTTTTAATTCTGTTATCTTGTTTAGATTTTTTTTTATTATTCAGTTTTCGACTTACATGAATTGTAGGAGTACCAGTTTTCTCTTTTTTCCTTTAGTCCTTTAGTGACGAGGAGTTAAGATTTTTTCTTTGGTGATGATGAGTTAAATATTTGTTCTTCAGTGATAAAGAGTTGAAACTCTACCAGTGTCGAGATATTTTACTAAGATTAGCACTGATACTCCGTCAGGGGTTAAAAATCTTTTCGAGTTGTTTCGTGTAAAAAATATTTTTTTTATTTTTTTTTTTTATTTTATTATACCACGGATATGCCTTCAGTGATACAATTTATGTTATTTATTTCTTTGCAACTTCACTCACTGGTATTAATTCTGAGTTTTTTTTATTATTTTGTTGCAAAGTTATTTTTAATTGGTTATCACTTTTGATTTTATTGGAAACTCTTTATATCCTGACCACTGGATCACTGAGGTACCGACAGCGCCAGTTAGGTATTTTGCAGGAGCTGGTAAGTAAGACAACTTGTACTTTTTGATCTTGAACAACAACTGAACTTTTATTTTTAAGTTTGTTTCCAAAAGATTTATTTCTACGTTTTCATTTATATAAACATAATTTTAATGTTAGCCTATTTCTGGATCATTTAAATAAAAAAGCCAACCGAAAAGTGGAGTTATTAATTCTTAGAATTAATGTAGGCTAACTCATTGATTTAAGATTGTTGCAATCGTATAAACAAAAGGAATATATTCCTAGAATAAATGTAGGCTAATTTATTGATTTTACATTGTTGAAATCGTTTAAACATAAGAAAATATTGTTGCAATAGCATAATTAAAATTCTTGTGATAATTCAGCAGATTGGACTTCTGCTGTTTATGGTGATGATTTCGTAGTGGATGTTGCTGTTGTTATTGTTCCTGTTGTTGTTGCTGTTCTTGTTGTCGTTGCTACTACGACCGTTGGTTGGACCTCAGCGGTTTCAGTGGTGGTTTCAAGGTGGCTGCTGGTGTTGTTGTTGTCGTAACTCGCGCGAATTATGTCGTACCGAAGGTAGAGCTTTAAAAAAAAACACATCTTAAAGGTTTAACAATCAGTTTATTTCTAAAGTTTCTTTAATTGCAACTTAAACTAATATACAAAATTGACTAATACTTTTAGTTATTCTGTTTTTTATACTTAGACTAATAAATGTGTGTGTAAACAATATTTTTAGTATTCTGGATTCTTAGACTGAAATTAATATTTGTTAATTCTGCATTTCCTGTGTTAGCTGCATTGACCAAGTATTGACCGACATATTATGTTGCAATTCAGGCGTACGTGACTTCTTGCGGCGCATGTTGCTGTTGGTGCAGTGTGAACATAACTCCTCCTTCGTTAGTCTGAAGCGTAGAGATCGAAGGGATTGCAGCTTCAGTATGGATGTCTTGATTGATTTTCTGGGAGAGCAATGTTTTGATGATGAAGATGATCGAAGTAATAATAAGTAACCACATGAATGTTTCTATGAAGCCTTGTACATTTTTTCTAGAGGATAACGTGAGGATTTCTTCTTTCTGTTCTATGTCGTATTCCGATAATTTTTTGAGAGTGACTATTTTGGTTTCTGTTGAAGTGTGGATTTCGGCAAGAGGTGCTGGTGCTATATATATCCTCCCAGAAGGTGTTGGTATCATCGTTGTATGTTATGTTGTTGGTTTGAACTTTGCAATTTTTGTAGTGTAGTAAGGATGTACCTTCGATCGATTTTTTGTTGATGTCACAGGTTGTTTCTATTTTTATCTTTGGTGTGTTGATGAAAAGGATTAGGTTCGGTTCTGGCTGTTCTATAGAATGTGTTTCGCCGATGTCATTGATTACACAATCAGCATCTTGGTCTTTCAATAGGTGGCCAATGCATCTAGAGTTTGCAGGTATTTCTTCATTTATACATTAAGAACAATAAACTATGTTTTCTATTTTTTGACATTTCTGAAGAAAGTATATAATTTTATATTGATTGTATAATATGTATGGCTCTGTGACAATAATTTTTGTTTTATTTATTAGAAGAGGAAGATTGTGGAAAAATTGGTAAGGGTTAGGATCAAGGTTAGGGATTTGGATATTGAAGATTATATTGTATCCGTTAGGCTTGAAGGCCAAGAAGTTCGTATATATTTTCTGTGAAGTTTGTTTTGATCGGTTGTTTATCTAAATGTTCGCTTATTTGCTCAATTTCATCGGGGTGAAGAATTAATTTAGGGATGATGTTCAGTTTTGCCAGTATAATTGCTTCGGATATGTCATTAATATGATTAGTTAGTAGGTCTAGGTTGTAATTTTACTGGTTTAGATACTGTACTTCCCTGATTATACTGCCTGTAGTATTTACTAAAAAGTTCGATTGGTTTATGTTCCTATTCATAAAAAATTCTATTGTATCCTGCATCTCATTGATATGATCAGTAATGTTTTTAAATCTATCATTTTAAGATTAAGATTGTGTCCATTGGTTATGCTCGTATTTATCTTTTCTTGGTTAGATTCAAGTATTCTTATTTGTTGGTTTATTTCTTGAGCGTCGTATGCGTTCATGTTCCCAGAAATTAATTTAATTGTAAATTAATTAATTTTGATTGTAATTCTTTGAGTTTTAGTTTCGTAGTGTCAGTATAGAGTTTTGTTGATCTATTGTCCTCAAATAATTTAATTGTTTTATTAATCTGATCTATTTTTTCGGTATATTTGTCCAAGTTGATGACGTGTATGAGGTTGTTATGGCTTGTTATATGCCTGGCGGGGCCAAGTTTTATGGGAAGAATACCTTTATTTTTAGACAAATCTCGGATTTCGATGAGTTTTGCTGCTGATGATGTCACCAAATAATAAATAAAAAAAAACAGGTGCATCGTTGGACACACGAGAGAAGCGAAGCTTTTTCGCAGTTGCATAGATTTGATAGCTTTATTTTTTTTTTTTTTTAATAAATTAACTTTTAAATTCAAAAATTTAACATAACATAAAATAAATTACATATGTATATACAGAAAACATATTTACTGCATTTTTTTATTATTGAATGTCAAATTTCCACGCCAATTACATATATAGCCCAAACACAATAAGCGCGACGAGCGGCAAGCAACATGTCTCCACTCTGTCGTTGTAGAGAAATGTTGAGCGACATGATTAAAATAAACGCGACAGCAGCAAACTTCAGCTGCTCTTCAACTCTTGTTTATCTTAGTTCATATTGCAATAGAAGAAATTAAATATTAATAAGAATTAACATATTAAATTCTTAATGTTATAATTTATGAACTTACCTTCAAAACTTTAACTCAAAATACTTCTTTTACAAAGTAAACGAAAATACGAGCACTTCAACAGCCAAACAATAGTAAACAAAAAACAATGGCTGCATTCAGCCGACTCAACAGTTCCCGTTTTGAATAATAACACTGAGCTAAAAAAGAAATACATTCAATTTCATTTTAATTTATTAAGGCGCTATTTAGTAACCAAAATGTATTGTTTTTTGAAAAATGATTTAAAAAACAAATGAATATAACAAATTTAAGTCTAAGTTTTTTTAAATTTAATTATAAAAATTTGTTGACGTTTCGCAAATTGTTTGCTTCATCAGGGCGTCTTTTATATTTTTATACTTAATAAAAGACGCCCTGATGAAGCAGACAAACAATCTGAGAAACGTTGGCAAATTTTTAAAATGAAAAATTTAAATTTATTTTTATTTGTTTTTAAAATCTTTTTTCAAAAAACAATAAATTTTGACTACTAAATAACGCCTAAATAAATTAAAATAATTAAAACGTAACCATAAAATAAAAAACTGAAATATAATCAAAACGGAAGGCAAACCGTGCATTGTACAATTTAATTTTATTTTCAAAGATGTGAATGAGTGAATGACGAAATAAGAATCGATTCAACGAATGCAAGACTCATTAATAAATAAAAATGTTAATTCACATTAAATTTTACAAAGTCAATAATTGTTCGTTTCATTTATATCAATTAATAAATAAAAAAAAATCAATAATGAATAAGAAATTAGTAAAGAATAACAAATGAACAATGAATAACCAATGAATAATGAATCACAAATGAATAATTAATATGAAATGAATAGTGAATAAAATATGAATAACTAGTATTCCCGTGTGGCGTTAAAACGCCAAAATAAAAAAGATCTAGTGACCGGTAATTTTGTTTTATATTGAGCATTTTTTTACCTTTGAACCAAGGATTTCATAGAAACTTTCTATGTTTCTGTTGAATTGTTGAGTAACCCAGTTATTCCTTATTAAAGCATTATAATAAAAATTTATCACATACTTTTAGGCATCACAAAGAAATTTGGTTGGTTTTCATAGAAAATTGTTTCAGCTTTTAAAAAAAAAAAAACACAATATTTAAGAAAAAATAAGACCTTATTGCACATCTACAAAGTAAGACCTTTCAATTGCTACCCTATTTATGAAAATCGCGTCTTTAGTATAGATTTGATAGTCATCAAATCAAAAAATGCGCTTACGTAATAAATTATTATTGGATAAAAAAAGAATATTTGAAAATTCTGAAATTCTTTATGAATTGCATTCTTTGTGAAAAAAATATGAAAAACATTCATTCATTATTCTGTGGCGACAGTTACAGTTAACTTCACTTTTAAAGCGAACAAAATTGTATGAAAAAATTAAAAACAACAAAATTGTGTGAAAAAATGAAAGCAAAGTGATATTTTATCGAAATTATCGCCTGTCGAAAGTATGGCTGAGTTCCTAAATGCATTTATGCAAAGCATCAGTGTCTTTTTCTTTGAAGTGGTGCATAGTTGATTTACCAAAAGAGCGCAACTAAAGAGTCCTTAAAAATAAAAATCTAGTTGCGCAGTTTTGGTGAATCAACTATGCACCAGTTCAAACAAAAAGTCACTAAATTAAAAATTTTATCTATAAATTTTGCATTCATTATGGATTCTTATGCCGTTATTCATTTGTACTTAAAATTTTGAAGTTCAAGCAAAACGTCCCTTACTCACCAGAAATTTTACAACAGTACAGTTTGCTGAATGCGACCAGTATTAACAAATGTAAGCAAGGGCAGAAACTTGCTTTTGCTGCCTGTCAAATTAAAATTAAATTGAAGCCGACGGCAACGGCAAGCGACAATGTTGCGCGAAAAGTCTCCAAAATTCGTTTTCCATTAGAAATACATGTAAATGAAAAGTGACAATTGGCGCTTGCCGCTCGTCGCGCGTGTTGTTTTCGGGCTAATAATGCCAGCGACTCTCCATTTTAACTCTCCACACATGGTTGTGAACTTGGCTGCACTGACTCATGCATGCGTTTGTTAACATAGAGTGTAAATTATTATATAGAGATTGCATCAACTCTGCTAAATCTCTGGCATGTGTTAATAGAGTTTCTTTACTTAAAAACGTGAAGGAAAAAACTCTTTTAACCCCTGTTAACACATGCCAGAGATTTAGCAGAGTTGATGCAATCTCTAAATAATTATTTATACTCTATGTTGTTAATTCCATATTTATTGATATCACATATTTTTTGACACTTAAAAACGCACTTGTCAACGCACTTGTGGGCATTGCTAATTTTCTTCGTACCAACAGCATAGAGTGTAAATAATTATCTAGAGATTGCATCAACTCTGCTAAATCTCTGGCATGTGTTAACAGAGGTTAACAGAGTTTTTTTCTTCACGTTTTTAAGTGAAATCATGGCAGAGATGTAGCAGAGTTGATGCAATCTCTAGACCATAATTTACACTCTATGCCAACAGCACCACAAACGCATTCACAATACAAACAAACGGATGCTGAAGACACCTTGTGGCAAATTTTTGATAGTTGTAGCATAGCAAATATACAAAGAAACCATCAAATTTCCAAGAAAAAATCTGTCGAAAATTTTTCAGATTTCACTCCAAGCAAATCACTGAACGAGGAGTAAAAAGGTTCGCTTCAATAATTGATGTAATTGATGAGAAACAAGCTGATCGCATATTGTCAAGTAGATTGTGTTGATTTTATTTTAGTTCGCAGTTGTTAATGGTGTTGTTAATGGTCCAACGGTGCTAATGCTTCTCCAAACTTCGATGACGTTCGATGATATTCTCCCACCGTTGTCGTTTTACTTATTTTTGTTTTGTTTGTATTTGTTTTTTTTTTTTTTTGAAGTGAAGCTTTTTACTCCTTGATCTTCGATTTGCTTAGAGTGAAATCTGAAAAATTTTCGACAGAATTTTTCTTAGAATTTTATAAGGTTTCTTTGTTTCTGCGTTTTTTACAACAAGACAATTTAATATATCAAATAAAAAAAACATTTCTCCGCTTGCCGTGTGGATTCGAACCCTTTACTCTATCCATTCAGCCAAACACCTTCTTCACGCAGAAGTATTGATTCAGTATTAAGTGCAATTGAAGCTATATTGCAGCACATCCAATAATATAGTAATGTATATGTGTGGTTTGGGTAGCTGCTAAGCCACTTGCTACAAGAGTTGATTAAATGATTTTTGTGGTTTGGGTAGCTGCTAAACCACTTGCTACAAGAATCATGAGTATTGCCACTTTTCCACAATTGTGGCAAATCTAGTACTTTTTTGGTTTCTACTTGCTACAACAAGTAGTGACTTGTAGCCACTTGCTACAAGAGTTGATTAAATGATTCTTATGGTTTGGGTAGCTGCTAAACCACTTGCTACAAGAATCATGAGTATTGCCACTTTTCCATAATTGTGGCAAATCTAGTACTTTTTCGGTTTCTACCACTTTTTGAATTTTTTAAAATCTATCACTTTTTAATGTATTTAATATAATAATTTAATATAATTTAAATTTTATTGCATTTCATATTTTCTTTTGTGCTGTTTCAAGAACATTATATGAGAATTATTTGCAATAAAACTAATTCAGCGTAAAAAAACTTGCTTTATGATTATGATTTGGTTTGCTATAGGATTTCAGTCGAATTTTTTTTTAAGAAGAAAAAAATATTCCAACGTTTTTTAAAACTCGCCACTTATTTCAGACTCAACCTACCACTATCTAAAATTTCCAAGTGACAACACTGGTCATCATCCTCAATTTGGTAAGCCATCTGTTAACAACTGTTAACATAGCTGCAGTAATATATTTAATATTAAATCAACAACAAATTTAACGGAGTTGTTTGGCTCGGTGGAAAGAGTGTTGGTTTATTAATCAGTGGGTAATGGGATCGATCCTCAGGGTGGACGAAGTAATATTTTTTTTTTTTATGTGAAGGCGCTTTTGCTGTTGTTGGTACATGCTTTTGTTTTAACAATGACTGCAACATGTAATAAAATAAATAAAATAATAATGAAATGTAATAAAATTTACTGGTGTGAATATTAACGTGTGTTTTTTAATGTATTTAATGTTGCTTTAAATTTTTTAATTTAAGTTATTTAAAAAAAAAACCCCATTAAATTATCAAAACTACACACGGAAAAATACCTACGGCGTTTTGTCTAAAATGACTTAGGTAACTATTTTTGTATAAAGGCTAAGAAATTTGTGCAAATTTCATAAGTTTTCTGTCAACTTGGTCATGCCAAAATTGTATAAAATGCCAAAAATACTTGGGCAAAAAGAAATTGGGGTTCTTACAATCTTTTCTCTCATTGCTTCTCTTTCTGTCATACGCGGTCATTATTTGCTTTCCTTTTCTTATCATTTGTACTAACGTACATGTATTTCGCAGGAATTTATTCATTACACTGACGAAGCAAGTAGAACATAAAACTGCTACTGCAGAACAAAAATCTTACTACCACGCAATACTACTGATGAGTTGATATTAAATAAAAATTGAGTTGATTAAAAACAGAAAAATAAAAAACTGAAAAATGTGTTAAATAAAGCAAAAAAGATGAAAAAACAAACAAATTCTAAGAGAACAACGCAAGCGCTTGTTGCAAAGGCCTAAGGAAATCTTCACTAGTATAAGTATAACTTACCTAAGGTTATGATACCCATCCTTTTTAAATATAGTCTTAAATCTACGGCAACCCATTTTAGCAGAAGGACTTCAACAGAACACACAAGTTCTGGCATGAACTGCCTAATGACAAAATAATGCGATTGACTAAATTCCCTTTATTGTATTAAAAAATACTTAGATAACCCATTCTGGCCGCAAGTGTTAAGCAAATTATACCCGAAAATTTTATAATTTTAAATGTTTCCTCTGTGTGTATGAAACTGTGAAAAAGCTTCGCTTCTCTCGTGTGTCCAACGACACTCCTGTGTTTTTTTTATATATACCTGTTCTTTTACAGTGATATGCTCTCACTGGGGTTGACAGTTATTGTCTTTGGTTTTGAATAATATGTTTTATGTTTTCACTGTAGTGAATTCAGTTTTATTGATTTTAATTTGTTCTTTTGCAATGATATGCTTTCACTGCACTGTATTTGATTTTAATGATATTAAAATGTTTCTTTATACTTTAGATTCCTTTAAAATTTGTTGAAGCACAAGAACCGCAACTGCGCCTTTCGACTGCGCCAATTATGTCGTACCGAAGGTAGAGCTTTAAAAAAAACACAACTTTAAGGTTTAACAATCAGTTTATTTCTAAAGTTTCTTTAATTGCAACTTAAACTAATATACAAAATTTACTTATACTTTTAGTTATTCTGTTTTTTATACTTAGACTAATAAATGTGTGTGTAAACAATATTTTTATTATTCCGGATATTTAGACTGAAATTAATATTTGTTAATATTGCATTTCTTGTGTTAGCAGCATTGACCAAGTATTGACCGACATTTTATGTTGCAATTCAGGTGTACGTGACTTCTTGCGGCGCATGTTGTTGTTGGTGTAGTGTGAACGTAACTCGCGCGTCCGGCTTATAACTCAATACAAAGTGAACTAAACGCATATACGTCATTTATTTTTAAAATGCATATACAAACAAGTTATTACCAACTAAATAACGCGTTGAACGAAATTCGGTGGTTGCTTCAAACCGTTGCATTCAAAAAGTAGCCAAATTAAGCAAATCGCATTTTGGCGAAAACATTGCTGGACAAAAAATGTCATATCTCCTAAAGTATTTCGAATTTCAAAAAACCCTTTTAGGACAATATTCTCAAATATCCATGCTATAAAAATAAGAATATCATTAACTTAAGAATATCATTAATTAAATAAGGCACTGAATAGTAAGATTTTAAAAATGTTTCTATATTCTGCTCTTGCTTTTTAATTCTACAATCAATCCTTGATTGTTTCAATAAATTGAAAACATCTCTAATAAAAAGTGGTGGTGCCATTTCTAAAACATTCTTTTGTTAGCAAAAAATAAATTCACTTTATGTGATAAATTTTTCACCTTTTATATTTTAAAACTGGTTAACTTCACTGCACTGAGAACTTTTTTATAAATATGAAAACTTTGAAAGACTTTGATTTAATTAGGTAAAAATACTTTTGTTTATTTTAAAGATAACGATATAAACCATATGTTTTTGACAATCAGAAAGACTGATATCAAAAATAATTTGCGTCCTAAAACTATGAAGTACAATTTTTTCAAAAGGTGTGCATTCAAAAAGTTTGTAAGTTTGTAATATTGTAATATTAATATTAATATTAAAAATAAAGCGGACAACGCCTATTTTTTGCATATTTCGCAGTTTAGATGCAACTTTCACACATACCAAATCTTATATATGTACCTCAATTAGAAGCGATTTTATAGTATTTACACTGTTGTGGGTTGTGTGGGAGGTGGGCGTGTTCGTTTGTTTTACTGTTTTAACTGTTTTAAGAAAATTATCATTTGTCCAGGAACTTGGGTGCATATGGATATTTGTACCAAGTTTCATGAAATTATCTGAACTCCTTCCGATAATTCTACGCCAACGGACCACAACTTTTCAGGTGACATAATCGGGTGTAGGTTCTACGAACCATTGTTTTTTTTCTTTTCTTATACCCAAGGAATTAAAAATTAAAAAAAAATACTTATTTCTATACAAACATTACTCCCTTCAGTTTGCAAAATTTTTTTCAAAAATACCCTTTACGAAAAATGACGTAAAAATAAAACAACGCAAAGTCGCACCTCTATCTTTTCAACATATTTTAAAATCAGTTGATAAATAACAAAAAATTTTTATATAAGCAAAAAATGATTTTTTGAGCTCTTAAAGTTGGAAAATAATTTCGGTTTTTTAATTTCAGTAAACTTAACATCACTAAAAAAGCAATGTTTAATATTGAATTACTTTTGAAATAAAGACTGGATTTATTGGATTTAAATTCATATTGAAAATAAAATTATTCAGAAATTTCTAAAACTATTAAACATGATTCATTTCTTTTTAAAATTTATCCCTCAGCAGACTCACGACGTATGTATAAATTACTCAATTTAGAATTTAGAATTTTTATTTAAATTTTTAAATTTTAGAATTTTAATTTTAGGCGGAAGACTGCCATCACATAGAATTGAATTAAAGACAAAAACCGCAATATCGCACCTTTATCTTTTTTTCCTCAGCTTATAATAAATGAAGGATCACTTTTTGAAAGTTTAAGCAAAATCAAAATATAGTTTTTTTTTCCTCTTCAATGTTGAAATTTTGAGATTTTTTAATAATTTTTAGAAAAATTATATTTTTCAAACTAATTTTATTTCTGATCTAATTGAAGGATTTTTTTAAAAAGAAATGCCATCAAAACCATTTTCAAAAATATACAATTTTAGGGAGTTATGATATTTTATCTGTAGAAGGTATACGCAAAGACGAAAATTGGTAAATTCACAGAAAAAAATAATCAATTTTCAGTTCATGCTGTGTCCAAATCTTCACGTATTTTCAAAATTTTTGCAGAATTCTCTTTGTTGAAGAATTCTCTGTTGATTGATATATAAAAAGTCATAATATTAAAAAAAAATAATACAAGTTAGTTTTGGCCGCAATTATTACACTTTGCGGCGAATGATAACTGTCTTCTTTTCTTTTTTATTAAATTTATATTAAACTTTATTTTTTTCGCATATCAGAATACCTAATGTCGAATTCTGTGGTATTTGACGTACGCATCATTACATGCACAAGTCACTTGCGTCGTAGGTTGGCGTTGGTTTTTTGATATTGCTATTTCTGTTTACAGCGCCTTTTTATGTCGACGATTCTATAAAATTTGCGGGTTGTTACACGAGTCGTCGAAAATAAAGAACATTCAAGTTTGTTCAACAAATTAAAACAACAGTCAACATAAAACATACATACATTTTGGGTAATTTGAGCATTTCGTAGTCAAAAAAATGGGCAGGACTATATAAGGGGCGTGATACTGTAATTTCAATCGACCTATTCCTACACTGTATGTATGACTTCATCCAAATTTTGCACATACATTCTTTGTTATAATAAGCAGTCAGTAGTCCAGAAAAGGCATTAGACAGCATTAGTTTGAGGTCCGGGCCTAGGACGGCAAAATTTAAGAGGCGGCAAAATTTTGAAGGCTGAATAGTTAAGATGAAAACAAAAAGTTAGGAAAAGTTGGTAGGGAAGTTAGGAAGAGTAAGGAATCAATTTAATTGCAGCAGATTTGACAGGGCGGCAAAATATTTTCGTTACTAGTTTATAAAGAAACTCAAATCAACAATCTAGTTTGAGGCGCTGTTAATTTTTGGGCGGCAACATTTTGAGCAGCAAATGTTTGAAAC
Source organism: Coremacera marginata (assembly GCA_914767935.1). Classification (NCBI taxonomy): domain Eukaryota; kingdom Metazoa; phylum Arthropoda; class Insecta; order Diptera; family Sciomyzidae; genus Coremacera; species Coremacera marginata. The sequence continues at coordinate 90,495,029 of OU612046.1, read as the reverse complement.
ACACTAACCAAGAAAAACTTCTCTTACATGTTATGAAAAAAATAATGTATAAATCTCATGCAACCGATTACTTTTTAAGTAATTAAGTAATGCAATTACTTACCGATTAAGTAATGCAATCAATGCTTATTTGGTTTTTCCGTTTTAAGATAAAGTATTATTGAAAAAATATTAGGGTAATGCATTGCTGAGTTTATTTGGAGTGCGGAATTATTTTGTTGACCAATCCAAATTACGGCTGAACGATTTCGTGGGTTATTAAAAAAATTACTTTTAATTTTGAATTCGAAAAACTTAAGGTGGCAACGTTATAAGCGCAACCTATTTTTAAAATAATTAACCTTAAATAAAGATGGTAAGAGCCCTGATAAGATGCTGCAGTATAAAGAGAAAATTTTTGTCTCTTAAAGACAATCAACTTTGCTTAGGTAAATTATTATCAAACTTTATATAAGGGTGCTCCCACGAAAAATGACCCATAGAAACTCAAAAACAAAATTCGCATTTTTAATTATATTGGCTGTTTATTTTATTAAAATCACATGTATATATCATATTTCGAAAGATTTGATACAATTTTCTTGATATTTATAAAAAAAAAAACTACTTTGAAAAAAGTGCATTGTACTTGTTTCTTTCCCACTGTAATATGCCATTTTCAAGCCAGTTGACATCACTGTTCTAACGATAGTTGTCAATGAAAACAATAACCAGCTGAAATTTTCAAAATTTGTCTACTTTGTGCAGCAATTTTACATACGTGGCTTTCGAATTATAATTTTTGCAAATTATTTAAAATAAAAAATTGTCACGACTGAAACCACCAAAATAGGAAAAGTTTATCTCTTATGGAAATTGTGTGAAATATTTTAAGCCAAAGTTGTGGAGAGTAACAAGGTGAGTGTGTTAAAGCATTTCCAAGTGACAAGTATCGCTCGGAAATCGTTTTTTATTTTTTTAATTTTTTTAAAAGATGTCACGACTGAAACATTTTCCAGTTTGAACTGTCAATGTTCTTTTGTAGATTACCTGAACAATTATGGAGTTTTCAAATAAAGTTCAAAGGTACAGAAAGAAATTGAAAGAGGAAAATTACAGAAAGAGGATCCAGTGAAGTACCAGGCCTATTTGGAAAAGAACAGGGAGCAATGTAAAAAGCGAAGACTGGCTCAAAAAGAATCAATGGATGATGAAAGCTTAATGCAAGGAATGCGATGCAATTTTTGATTTATTGACACTGAATTATAATTCACATATAAATATGGATTGGAAACAGTGGGCAAAAAGCGAAAATCGTACTCAAGTAAAGGATGAGCAGGGAACTCTTCTAATTCTGCTTCATATATTGGAGAGCAAGATTTAAAAATTCAAACAACATTTCTATATTTACCAAGCCCAAAGTGAACACTTTCGTAGCATTAAAGAATAAATTGAGTCCCACAAGGCAGTGCTTCAAATAGACTTTGCGGGAAATTTTACTTTCACTTCCCAGGATAAAGTGCAAAGCGCGCACTGGAACCAGGCGCAAGCAACTATTTTTACAGCATGTGCCTGGTTGAAGTCTGAAGTGGATCTCACTTCCCATTCTTACGCAATATTAAGTGATGATTTGAACCATAATAAAGAAAGCGTGTGGTATTTTATTAAATTTGTTGTTGAACATCTCAAAAGCAAAATTGAATTACGAACTATACACGTGTTTTCGTATGGATGTGCTGCACAATTTAAAAATAGATTCAATCTTTTTAAATTATATTTTGCAAAGGAGGACTTTGACTTAAATATGACATGGTCATTTTTTGCATCGGGCCACGGTAAGGGTGCAGTGGACCCCTGTGGGTAGCAATAATGTCCCGGCAAGCTATAATTAGCACTGCAGCAGAAGCTTTTTATTTGTTCGTGCACAATAAGAAGTTGAAAGGAGTGACTGTGTTATACTGCGATAAGAAAGAAATAATGTAGAAAACAGAATTCTTTAAAGAAAGGTGGGCAAACCTGAAACCAATCAAAAATATCCAAAGTATGCACTATTTTAAGAATGCTGACTTCAATTCATTGCTTTCTGGGATTACCGCATTGCCTGCGCTAAAATTGAGCTGCTTAAAAAGCTTGAAGTACAGCAACATTTATTCTTCGACGGAAAGCGAATAAAATCGCAAAACAACATTATATTATTGCTTTTCATATTTAAAAAATATTTTTCGATGTTTTAATTGTTCTGCTGTGAAATATATGAAAACAAACTCAAAACTTGTTTAATTTTTTATGGTGTCGCGACTGAAATTTTTTTTTGTCGCGACTGAAACTTTCAAAACAAATTTTTTTTATTTTTTTGTACATCGTTATGCCACAAGACAAGTATATTATAGTACAAAATACAACAAGGAATTTAATGACATTTTTTATTTTTGACTTTGTTTGCAAAATTTTACAGTCTGAGATGTTTTCTATCAAAATTCGAAAACAATATATTTATAATGTCGCGACAGTAACCTTTTGAATGATTTAAAAAAAGTCTTTGAACTAATTTTTTTTAATGCCTTTACTTGTCGGCAGAACTAGACATTTCACATTTTCAAAATCAATTAATTCTTTTGATGTATTCATTCAGATTTGAATTTTATATAAAAAATAAGCGTAAACCTGTCGCGACTGTATCTATGGAAATAGCCATAAGCTAAAATAGATTTTTTTTTGTTGAATTAAACTATTTTTAAACTATAATTTTATTTCAAATGGGTTTAGGAATTCATAAATAAAAAACTAATAATACTTTGTTAGTCTGAGCTTTTTTTACAAATTTTTAACCATTTAACGGTATTTAACGCAATGATCACATTGGTATTTTTAGTCTTTTTAATAATTCAACAATATTGATATCAATGAATTAGAAAAACAAATAATAACCTTTTTATTTAAGTATACGAATGATTTAGAAGACATACTCCGTAAGCAGTTGGATCATTTAAAACGTTTTATTCAAATATTGCACGAAAAAACAAAATATAAGTTCAGAATCAAAAATAAATAAAATTTTGCATTTACGAGACCTTTGAGATGCAAAGAGTGTCCCAAGAGTCACTGACATTTTGATTTTTATTTTTTTTTTTTTTGTGACTAGAGTAGAGTACTAAATCTGTGACAGTCAACAGCAAGCATAGTGGTTAATTTATGGAGAAATTAACGGTTGAGCAACGCGTATAAATCGTGAAAATTTACTAAAAAAATATTGAATTTTTGTGAAGTTTTAGCACAACATTGTGGTAAATTAAATCAATAAATTTGAGTTCACTGGCTCTGTTGTGGAAGCGATAAAAAGTGGTAGTCCCCGTTCCACATATTCAGATGAAAACATCAACAGGAAACTCAACTGGTGATTGTAGCAATTGATCCAAATTTAGTTTGTGCAAGCAAGGTTAAGGCGGACATTTGAACGATATTATGTTCTATGAATAACCTCCGTGTTTCTACTTTATAATTCAATAAAAACTAACATACATTTCTACAAAACAATGAGTTTTATTAAAAAATTATAATGACATTGATACCCTTTATATCCAAATATAAAAATATTATTGAGTTCTGCTATAAACTGTTTAGTAGAACACTTATTTTCTACATAAAAACTAATTAAAACCTAGTTTTGGGCAATTATGAATGAGGAGCGAATGAGCTGGCCTTATTATGTATTGAAGCAGTTCTTGTAGAAGAAGGAACAAGAAGAGGTCCCCAGGTGGCACTCACCGATTTGAATGATTTTCGGATATATGATAGCGGACAAAAATCTAATGCTGACAAATTTTTTTATGCGTGCTCAATTGATGGTTTGGGGTTTCAAAATCAGTGAAAATATCGATTATTTTTTGACTCATGTCAGTTATAACCCTTTTTTGTGGAATATTTTAATTTTTTCAACTATATCAAAAATTTTGCTTTTGTATTGATTTTTTGTGCAATGACGTTGTGCTTCTAAAATTTTTGTCCAATTTCAGTTGGTTAATTAAAGTATTTAACAAATAACAACTATGCAAAAATAACTGCTACTATTAAAATTTTACAGATCAGCAAGATTTTTCTTTAAGTAGAAATTTAATAATTAACATAAAATGAGTTTTGTTAATACAGATCCAAATGTTATAAAAATAGATTTTTAATAATAACTTTTGATTGGCAAGTAATATTGGGATATATTTTCAAATAATTTATTTTTGACTAGACTATTTTGTATAAAATATAAGAACATTTAAAAACAAAAAATAAATTTCGACAAAAAATTACAGTTTTTTAATGACAGAAACAATTTTCTAATTTTTTTTATAAACCATCCTCATAAAAATACCAACAATATAGTGAAAATCCTAGCCAAATCCGTCAAGTCGTTCATGAGTGATGCCATTGCCAATGAACATCATTTCAATTATATTTGTATAGATTAAAAGATGGTTAGCTTATTTTGAAACTACCTAAAAATATACAACATTTAGTTCCTAGTTTCCGAAAAAACAAAAACCAAATTTTCCATATAACATCGATCCAGCATAGTGAGCATGGAGCTCTTGCAAGAAATGAAATTTGTTAAGACACAATTCTATCGAATGCTTTTAATTGCCATAATCAATTTACATTTTAATTGACATGATTTTTAATCGACTTCAAAAAGGAGGAGGTTCTCAAGTTCGGCGGTTTCTGTCTTTTTTTTTAAATGTATGTAGATTGATATCTCTTTAAATTTTTGGTGAACAGATAGACATAATAAGCATGGAGGTGCCCATTTAAAAAAATTGGCCGATATTCGAGAAACGGGCGTGACAATTCTAGAAAAACACTGTATCTCGAATAGTATTGACATTAGGACACTGCAATTTAGTGTAGGGGTAGGCACAATTATTACAAATTACGGTCCAGAAAATGGGCGTATTTCGATAAATGGGCGTGGCACTATTAGAAAAGGAGTGTATATTAAATAATTTTGAGACTAGAGTACTGCAATTAAGTATAGGGGTAGGTATTACTATTACAAATTACGGTCAATAAAGTGGGCATTATTCGACAAATGGGCGTGGCAGTATAAGAAAAACACTGTATCTCAAATAACATTGACACTAGGGTACTGCAATTAAGTGTAAAGGTAGACAGAATTATTACAAATTACACTCAATAAAATGGGCGGTATTTGACAAATGGGCGTGGCAATAGAAGAAAAACAGTGTATCTCGAATTATATTGATACTATGGTACTGCAATTTAGTACAGGGGTATGCAGAATTATTAAAAATGACGGTCAATAAAGTAGGCGTTAATCGACAAATAGGCGTGGTAATACTATAAAAACACTGTATCTCAGCTAATATTGACGCTGGCGTACTGAAATGAAGTACAGGGGTAGGCACAATTATTACAAATAACGGTCAAGAAAATGGTCGCTTATTCAACAAGGGGGCTTGGCAATATTAGACAAACACTATATCTTAAATAATATTGACACTAGGGTAGTAAAACTCGTTACAAAATTGGGTACAATTATTACAAAACACGTGACATATAATTTAAATTTAGCAGACAGATATTTGAAATAACCGACAAACTTTCAGAATTCAATAGAACCAATTTTTTAAGAACAATGTATTATGTAGTTTATCATATTCTCTAAAAAGGAAGAAATAAAAACTTTAAAAAAACTGACACAAACTCACTACAAAGTAAAAAATAATTTTTAAATAACTCTTCCTCTTAATTTCTTGAAATTCATATATTTATGATAACAAAACAAATTAGAAAAAAATTAAGTAATAAGATTTCCAATGTTATGATATGTTTAAATAAATTATCAAATATGACCAAGAAATTAAAAGGAAAAGTTACTTCAAAATTATTTTTTACTTTGTAGTGATTTTGTCGGTTTTTTTTAAAAAAGTTTTTAGTCACAATAATTTTATTGCCGATCGATTAATTATCCTTAATAACAATTTTGCAAATTCGTAGAAAGTATGTTGGTGAATACGAACTCATAACAGTATCATACATAAGCGAAATTAGTTTGCGAACAAGACTATCTCTTAAGGCCGGCAATACATTTAGAGGCATCCAAAAATCGAAAATTTTTTTAATTTTTAATTTAATTTATAAATTAAGAAAGTTATTAGTGTGAAAATAGCGCGTGAGTTCGATATAATATAAAAATCAAGTTACTACAGCTGCTATTTTATTATATCATTTATTTTATCTGCTCAAACCAGTATATTTAAGAAGGAGAACATCTCAAATAATGTTAACAATATTTGTTTTGTGTGTGTATATAGTGATTTAATTAAGTTTTGAACACTAACGTCTTCGTATTATTTGTTTCGTATAACTTTAAAGTAGTTTTTCCCAAAACTACGTTTTTCAAGACTACGGGCAACCTAGCTCAAAAACGACTTAACCGATCCCTACAATATTTGGATGGACATTTTTTAATAAAATTTTAACCTATCTGAATGTACTGATTTTTTAAATAGCCTTTTATCGTTTTATTCAAAATTTAAAACAAAAAATAAGTAAAATATGCAATTTTTTTCCAAGTACGCATAAAATTTTAAAAAAGACTGTTTTAAAATTGTGTCTCATTCACATAGGAGATATTTTCATTAGGTTTTAAAATTTAAAATTTTTTTTCGGGTCAACCTAGGAACCAGCAGAATGCCCGCAGTGCGAAAAGAGGTATTTTACAGCAATCGTTGTAGCCAGCGGTATCTTTCTTTTTGAAACAAAAACATTTCTTTTAGACATAAATGTATATTTTACCAAATTTTAAAATCTTAAAACTCTTAACAAATTTCTTCAAATAAAAACCATTACCTCAATCTCACTCTTTTTTACTCTCCTCTAAGAACGTAAGGTTTTTTCTAAAGAACCTCGCAATTTTCAAGCACTTCTAATTTTCCAAAATATTTTGATAAATAATATGATAAAACAACAACTTGATAAAATGCGGTATCAACTGAAAAAGCATAGTTTCTATTTTTTAAAAAAAAATATTTTTCAAATTGATGTAAAGTTATATTATTAAAAATATTCTTCTAGCAATTGTTGACTAAACCAATGAAGGTTTTACGCGGAAATTAGTAATGTCAAACAAAATATACTAATTAAGTTTTAACATTTCTTGCAAATGAAACTGACATGAACCGACTATAATAAACCATCGTAAATTGTTTTGTAATCTATAATATTTTATTCTTTTTAATTTCATTATGTACAGTGATGTTCTCACCTTTGTGTAAACACCAGCACTACTTAGTTCATTCTCAATTACCATCACTACTATGCCGAACATCCCCATTACCAAGGCGTAATCGCTTATTCTCTTCCGCTTTTCAAATAAAGCTTTTCTTTTTCCCAGTCTGTATCCTACATTGGGCTTATGCTTAGCTGAATTTGTTGAGGGCTTTCGGGATGTATTACCGCCAGTCAAGGCGCGTTCTTCCATATACCTGAAAATAAAAATATATTAACAAGAGAAAACTAAATTCAACGTCGATCAAAAGGCACAATCATTATATGCAGTGTGTCCGTGAAGAGTCTTTCAACACGAAGTGTCATTTTAAATTTCCCACCTTTTTTCAGGCGGTTTCGTTTCGTTTCGTTTATTATTTAAAATATTAATTAGTACAGTAAGATTACATAATATCTTTGAACGTACAACGTAGAGATTATTTATCGTCAACAGAAAACATTAAATAATTAAAAAAAACAAAAATAAAGAAAACAAAATTGCTGAAGGCTTATTACTAAATGCTATTATAAAAAAGATTGAATATTATATAATTTAAAACTTATAACTAATTTAAAACTTATTTAAAACTTATGAAGATAAAATGAGAAAAAGAGAAAGAAAAAAGAGTTGAGAAAATGTCCTAGTAATAGAATAGAAAAGATATTTGATATTAAGAAAAGAAGGATATAACAGAAGTCTTAAAATTGTTCGTATTGAAGATGGATTTAATATTTTGAGGTAGTGAGTTCCATAACCTAATGGCGCTAATGAAAAAGAGTCGTTTAGAGTGTAAGCAGGAATATATCGTAGTTTTTCAAAAAGGTATGATGGAGTCTTGTTAATTATTAGCTTCTGCAGAAATATGCAGTTTCTGGCATTTAAGTAGGATATTATGCTACAGCCCAGAATTTCCTTGCTTCTATCGGAGACATGCTCAAAACGTTTCAAGTCATATATATATCTCGCCGCATCATTATAAGCAACAAGGATTTTGTGCTCAGAGTGAGAGTCAAGGTTACAGTAAACAAGCTCAGAATAAGTTATCAGTGGAATAATAAGTTGGATAACAAGCCTTTTTTTAGACAGAGTGTATTTAGAAGACAAACGCAGACATCTAAGTGTAAAATAGATTTGTTTAATAATATTATTGACATGGTCGGTACACGTAAGCTTAGAATTCACAAAAAAAACCTAAATTTTTTATTTTGTCGACCAATTGAAGTTGTTTACCGTTCAGGTTAATTACCGGAATTTGGGTGAAGTCAAGTTTATCCTTGGCTATTGGGTGAATATATGATTTGTTAACATTAAGGCAGAGATCATTTTCTGATGCCCACTTAGATATTGCACTTAAGTCTTCATTAGTTCTACAACACAAGTTCTCAATTAGGCCGATTCGGTTAGAAAAATATAATTGAATGTCATCTGCATAGGCATGCATCGTCATATCATTGCACACAGAAAAAATGTCATTAATAAATAATCTAAAAAAACCACTATCACTAAAACCAAAGAACTGCTTGAGTTTTTTAACTAAAAGTGAATGATTAACGCAGTCAAAGGCTTTAGAGAAGTCAAGTAGACAAAGGAGTGTGATGTTTCCTTTGTCATATTGTATGCGAATATCGTCAAGTATCTTAAGCATTGCTGTCGCACAGCTGTGTCCTGCTCGAAAACCCGATTGATATGGTGATAATAGTTTTTGGTTTTCTAAGTATTCATTTATTTGTTTTGACATCAGTGATTCACAGATTTTTGAGAACGTATTTAGAATGCTGATCAGTCTAAAATCTTTCATAGCGGATGCATTAGTTTGCAATTGGAATGACAGTAGCTCGTTTCCAAGAGTTAGGAAAGCAGGAAAGAGTAAAGCAGTGGTTGATTATATCCGTCAGCGATTTAATAATATATGGCAAAATAATTTTAATGAATTTTAAGGGAATACCATCGTCACCTATGGCATATGATTTAATTTTCATAACTGTCAAAATAACATCATTCTCATTAACATGACAAAGGGAGAACTGGTCATTAACAAACAAATTACGAACATTACATTGAGTACTATTTTTAAACCCAGACCAGGAATTGGACAGAAAGAAATTATTAAGAGCATCAGGTTCAACCTCATACTTCTGATCCTCTTTACTACATACCCCCAAAGATCGAATAATTTTCCATAAAACTTTAGAGGGAAATGAACAGTTCAGTTTGCGGAAAAAGAATTTTTTCTTAGATTGTCTTACAATTGAAACGGCTTGGTTGCGAGCTAGCCTATAAGGAACCCAGTTTACATTATTACGATTTTTTTTCGTAAGGACAGGACTTGTTAACACCTATCGACGTACGAACAGGGACGAAGTGTTCAAAGGCATAGCTTACATAAGAGACGAGAACATTTAATTAATCATCAACTGATTGAGAAAGCAAACAATCGCCCCAACAGACCTGAGACAAATATTGATCCAACAGATTGTAATCAATAGACTTGTAGTCACGATAAGAAATAGAAACCGGATTAGAGAGATTACAAGGCTTAAAATTAAAAGAGCAAAAAAGTAGGTCATGATCAGAAATAAATGACATTTGGTCGAAAAGTAATAGTAAAGGCACATCAGACAGGATAAAGACATCAATAAAACTCGGAGTAACATTAGGAGCGAAGCGAGTTGGAATCGATGAGTTAATTATGGTCAAACCAGCTGCATTTACTTTATCATAAAAACTATCAGAGACGCTATCCTTAGTTAATAAGTTGACATTGAAATCACCACATATAGAAAAACAGTCAAAGTCAGTAACACGTCTATACAAGTCACAAAAAAAAAGGTTCAAGACAGAAAGATCTGTTCGGGTTATAGACACAGGAAACAAGCAATTTCGCACCGTGATTATTGATCAATTCAATATTTAAATATTCAACATCAGACCCACAAGACTGACACACAAGTTTTAGTTGTAGACATGATTTACAGTAAATAGCAACTCCACCACCCTTTTTGTCAGTTCTGTCATTCCTGAATAGTTTATAGTTACTTATATTAAGATAGTCATTAGGAATGTCAGGATTGAACCACGTCTTAGATACACATATAATATAAACGCAAGAGTTTTGAAATACATAGCGTATATAGTCTAATTTGGAAGTGTTTAAGGGGGTCTTCTCATTGAGCAACTTTTTTTTTTACAACTTTTTTTTTTGCATTTATTTATAGCTTGGGTAGAAGTAGAAGATACAGCCTTTTTTGTGAAGCAAGGTCTGATGGACAAGAAGGTGATGGAGGTAATAAAACCAGCTTACGAAGCGCTGTCGGCAGATAATTTGCTTGAAAGATGCCTTGGATCTGAAACTCAGAATTCCAATGAGTCCTACAATTCTGTTCTTTGGTCACTTTCGCCCAAACACATCAACTCAGGCGCACGCACCATCGAAGTGGCCAATTTCATTGCAACGTGCCTCTTCAACGACGGTTTTATACCCATACTTAAAATTATGGGTTTGATGGGTATTGCGATTGGCAAAAACGCATACGAATACGCACTATCTCGCAATGAAGACAGATTGAACCGATCAGAGACTCGAGCTGCGGCATCATCAAAAGCTGGCAGAACGGCTCGCAGAGCAAAGAGGGCAGCAGAAAGCAGTTTCTACGAAAAAGAGGAAGGTGGCCTGTATGGAGCTGGCATCGCCGACTAATATTTGTAAGTAAAAATTGTCAGCTCTTTAAAACTGCATTTAAACATTTTTGATTTTTTTTTTTTTTTCCCAAAAAAATTACTTCAAACTTTAAACGCGTTTATCTCGAACCCACGTTTTTCAAACTGGCGGCCATGATATCTCCAGTTCAACTGAACCGATTTTCATGAAACAAAATGGAATCGACGCAGAATTGTCGCCATTCTCGGGTGAATCTCGACCATAATTTTAAAAAATTTTTTACTATTTTTTTTTTACACTAAACTACAAAAAAAAAAACCCGAAATTGAAATTTTTTTTTTGAATGGCCGCCATTTTGTCAAAAAAATCACAAAATTAAGCTTGAGGTTCACCCGAGAATTACATCTATACTGATTATAACCCCGTTTTTTTTTTTTTCATTTCAGACGCTCCGGAGACACGGAATCGTGGCCGCCGTGACGACACCTTTTTTTTTCACCACCAACTTTGAAGTCTCATTACTTTTTGAACAGCCCACGTATCGAGGCAAAAAAAATTTTTTTATTTACTTTGAACCTTTTGTAATACAATAAATAAAAATAGTTTTCAATTATTCTTTGCGTTTTCAAATAAGAATTTTTTTAAAAAGGGTCCAAAAAACGGGTTTTGAATGAGAAGACCGCCTTAAGCTTCTCGCATTGAAGTGAACAAGATAGCCCAGAAGGGAAAGATAAAAAGAGGGAGAAAATGCATGATTATAAAAATAGATTGAGAAAGACAGCAGGAGTGATAGAGTATCAAATAGTGCAATAAAGATAAAATGAATGACCTTAAGTTACAAATTTTCATTACTATTGCTAGCCGCCAAAGAATCAAGTTCAGCTTCACTATGCACAGCAATCGACGCATCTCCTCGGTTAACACGTACTTGTACAACGCCACATATTGAGAAAACATTGAAGATCTTATTTGCCCGTTTTAGTTTAATTCCGGTTTGCAAGATTCTTCTCGCTTCATAAGAAAGGCTCTCAAATATAAATATTTTATTGTCCAAATAAACCGAAACCAGCCCCTCTGAGTGTAACTGCAGCTCTTGACCTCTTTCTGAACTCAGCAAAACCTCTCAGCACTCGAGATCGATCATATGGAGAGTAAAACTTTACAATAACAGCAGAATTTGGATGTCGAGAAGAAGCTTTTGGACGAAAAATATCGCGAACTTGAGGCGCCAGAAAATCGATCGAGCGGCAAAGCTGATTAAAGACGCTTCTCAAGTTTTCACCATCGGAAAAAGGCAACCCAAATAAAATAGCATCCGATGAATCATCTTTTTCTGATGACTTAATATGAGTTTCCTCTTTGAGAACTTCAACTTCAGCTTTTAAGCGAGAGAGATCACGAGGCTCGGCGTCAATTTGAGCAATTTTATTATTAAGTTCAGTGATACAGCAATTTACTAGATTGGTTTCACACTCAATTTTAGCATTGAACTTAAACTCAAGAGCAGCTAGTTCGTCGGTGAGCTTAGTGTTGATAGCAGCAACTTCACTCTCTAATTTATTGAAATTGTTGGTAAAATTAGTCGGGAAGGTCTTAAAAAGTGTGTCAATGTGCTGACGTAGACGTTCTTCAGAGAGCCTCAACTCTTCTCTCGTACTTTCTTTAAGGCGCTCTTCTAGAGCTCTGAGCTGTGGGGAGATTAGATCAGCGCTGCCGCTACCAAATTTCGGCGTTCCGTCTGCTTTTGCTGTACCTCGACCTTGACGCGTCAACATTGGAGAGGGAGACATTAGCTCAAAACAAAGTCAGGAACAAGTGTAAAAGTGTGTGTGGGCAGCAGAGAAAAAACCAAATAGTAAGAAGTAGCACACACAAGCCAAAGATACCACAACAGCTGTGGTGACGAACAGTGCTAGCAGTCTTGTTGCAGCTTTTGTAAGTTTGATTAAATAGAATTACAACTCGGAGTATTTATTTAAATTAAATGCGTTTGATGCAAAACTTTTTACTTGTAACCGTTTGACAAAGACGTTTGACAAAGAAAAACTTGAAGATTTTCAGATATGTATCGATACACACCCGCACTCACAAAAAATTGCATGCTATATAGCTTGCATTGAGTAGTAATTATAAACAGGTTTCAGTTTCAAATTATTGTTAAAAAAAAAATGTTTTGGAACACTTTCTTCAAGAAAATGTGGCTCGATCCACACGTTATTCCATTTTTAAACGATACTAAATTGGTAAGCCAGCTGTTGGTATAAAGAAGACAGGTCGTCCAAAAAATTAAATAAAATTCAGCTCAAGAAATGAAAAAAGCTGCAGTTAACAAAATTGGTGCATCGACTTGTAGATAAGGCAGAACATTTGATATTTACAAAGAAACAGTTTGTCAAAACCTGCGAGCTTTTATCGTTAAATACCATAAAAGAGTAACAGTTCCACGATACAGTGAGAAGCAGATTGAGGAAATCCCAAAAAAGTGCAGAATTCTTCGTCGAAAATATTTGAAGAACCATGCTGAAATAATTCTTGATTATGAAAAGTATTTTTCCTAGCATTGAATAACTGTGAACAGAATGTTGGATTTTACACAGACAGTATTTAAAATACTCCTGGCAATATAAAATTTGCTGTTAAAGTTAAATTTGAGCCAAAAATCTTAGTTTGGGCAGCCATATCTGTAAAAGCGGTGTCACAACTTTACATTTAAGATTCCAAAGATCCGGCCTTACAAAAATTGAAAAATTTATTAACAGAAATCATGCTCATAACAACATAATATTTTGGCCGCATCTATCCAGCAGCCAAACGTGTTAAGTTTTGCGTAGCAATTATTTGGATTTAAAAAGGTTGAAAATTGTTACATAGATTGTATATTGCATATAAATAATAGTTATGACCGGGGAGTGAATTATGTTGACTTTGCCTTTTTTGTTTGCTTGGCCAAAAACTTGTTTTAATAAAATTATTTTACGTTTCATGATATACAGATTTCCAATCACCACTTCTTATTTTGCCTCTTTTTGCCTTTTTTACACATTTTGCCTTTTTTTATTTTCATTGGTAATTTTTCTAATGCCAACAATCGACACGTAAAAAATGCCTTGTGTAAAGAAGCATTAGAAATTAATATCGCATCGCATTTGGCTGCGAGTTATAAAAAGAAAAAATATGGCAGCACTTAAAGTTGACAGTAAAGCAACAGTAATGTGACGTCTTTTAATTACTTCCGAACGTTAGATTTTCTAGTTTGGTGTATGTTTAAAATTAAAAATGCCAAAGTTTACAAGCTCACAGACGTCCAAGTTACAAAATTTTGTGCAACATTTTGGCAAGATGTATTTTCCACCGATGGAAAAATACTAATTTGCAATTTTTGCAATATCACGGTTAACCACAAAAAAATATTTTGTGCAGCAGCACATGCAACGAGAAAAACGTAAGCAGGCGCTTGCCCAGAAGAATAAAGCAAAGATTCAAGTTATAACCACATTTGGTTCTGGAGGTGAAAAAAACGAGTTTTATAAAGATCTGACGAAAATGATGTTGTCTTGTGACATACCTTTAAAATAGTTAAAGCGTCCTGAATTTAATGCGTTCTTTCAGAAATATTCGGAAAAAGTTATTCCAGACGAGTCTTCGCTTCGAAAAAATTATGTAAAGAATGTCTACGACGAAGTGCTCCAAAAAATAAGAATTGAGATTGGAAATTACTGCATATTTGTATCCATCGACGAAACTACTGACAAAGCTGGACGCCACGTAACAAACGTTATTATCGGCCCCTTGCGAGAGGATGGACGAGGTTATCTATTAAAGGCAGAAGTTTTAGAAAAAGTTAATGCATCGACAGTAGCAACCCTATTCGATGATTGTTTGCGTATCTTATGGCCACACGGAGTTAAGCGCGAAAAGGTTTTATTATTTGTTAAAAAAATGCGGATCGTCCTCGGAGATTCTCTATTCCAAATTAATTCATATAACTTGTGTTGCTCACGGATTGCATACAGTTTGCGAAACAATCCGCAGTCGATACCCAAATGTCAACGCCTTAGTTTCGAATATAAAGAAGGTGTTCACAAAAAGCGCTTCCCGTTTGGCTATATTTAAGGAAAAGGAACCTGATCTACCCCTGCCTCCAAAACCCGTAAGTGCGTAGATGTCTACATTAAATATTTTTAATACATACATTTTACTTGGCCTGAGTAGGTGTTGACTTCGCCGCGGCACGAAACATAGTAGCTAGTAGCACCAGATTTAAGCACCTCGCCATCCACAAGGCCACCTGGCTGTCCCCGGATCAAAAAACGCGAAACCAAATTGATCATGTTGTAATCGACGGAAGGCATGCCTTTAGTGTTCTAGATGTGCGTACTTTTCGGAGGGTCAACATTGACTCCGATCATTACCTTGTTGCAGCCAAGATCCGCATGCGATTATGCAATGCGAAGAACATACGCACAGGAATGCAACGAAAGCTAGAGGTCGCTAAGCTGCAATTACAACGGACTACCGAAGCCTACTCCGCTCAACTCTCGGTTAAGCTCAACCAACCAACCTCTGGACTCGACGACGCCGGCGGACTTTAGGCGCATATATCCCACTCCATGCGCGCTGCCGCTGAAAAAGTCATTGGTTTCCGGCGCCCGCAACCTCGGAACTAATGGTACGATCAGGAGTGTCGCATCGCGACAGCAGTAAAAAACGCCACATACAGAAAAACGCTGCAGTCAGCTGCAACGCGAGCCGTGCGAGAAAACTACCGCGAAAAGAGGAAGGAAGAGAGGCGCCTTTTCAGACGCCAGAAAAGAGAGCAGGAAAAGCGTGAGCGTGAGGAACTAGAGGTATACCAGGGCAAGAAGGATGCACGAAAATTCTATCAACAGGTTAAGCGTCTAACCCAAGGTTTCCAGCCCGGAGCATCCACTTGCAGAGACGAAAATGGAGATCTGAATACGGATACACAGTGTGTGCTTAGATTTTGGAGACAGCACTTCTCCAATTTACTTACTGGCGACGATTCCACCAATGCCGCCCATCGAGAGCGCAGTTCAGTGCCACCAATCGACGATGACGGAGTGGAAGTATCACCACCTAGCCATGAAGAGGTTCGAGTTGCTATCCAACGACTCAAAAACAATAAAGCAGCGGGTGCTGACGGCCTGTCAGCTGAATTGTTTGAAACCGGCGGCGATGAATTGATAAGGCGCATGCATCAGCTCATCAGCAAAATATGGCTAGCAGAAAGCATGCCCGACGATTGGAACCTCAGTGTAATGTGCCCCATACTTAAGAAAGGAGACCCTACAATCTGCGCAAGTTATAGAGGTATCAGTCTTATTTCCATCACGTATAAGGTTCTCTCAAGCGTACTGTGTGAAAGATTAAAGCCGATTACAAAAGCACTGATTGGATCTTATCAGTGTGGCTTTCGACCTGGTAAGTCCACCATAGACCAGATTTTCACGCTACGACAAATCCTGGACAAAACCCACGAAAATCAAATTGACACACACCATCTCTTTGTCGATTTTAAAGCTGCGTTCGATAGCCCGCGAAGGGATTGCCTATACGCAACAATGTCTGAGGAGTTCGGTATACCTGCAAAGTTGATTAGATTTTGCAGAATGACGTTGAGCAACACACGCAGCTCCGTCAAGGTAGGAAATGACCTCTCCGAAACCTGTAATACCGAAAGGGGTTTCAGGCAAGGCGATCCACTGTCTTGCGATCTCTTTAACATCATCATGGAGGGGATCGTACGAAAGGCCGGTGTGCATCGTAATGGCACCATTTTCTACAAAGGCGTCCAGCTCCTTGCGTACGCTGATGATATTGATATTGTCGGCAGAACCAAGAGAGATGTTACCGCTGCTTTCGCCGCTATCGAAAAGGAATCAGCAAAAGTGGGTTTGACGATAAATGAGGGCGTTTCATCCGGCAGCTATAACTTTGAAGTAGTCAAGGAGTTTGTATACCTTGGCCCCGCCATTAATACTAACAACGAAATCAGCCTGGAGATAAAGCGAAGAACAATAATTGCTAACAGGTGCTACTACGGGCTCAGTAAGCAACTAAGTTCCAGAGCCCTCTCTCGATCGACAAAACTAACACTCTACAAGACGCTCGTTCTACCTGTGCTGCGTTATGGCGCTGAGGCATGGGTAGTTTCGCAAACTGACGCAGCCGCTCTGGGGGTGTTCGAGAGAAAAGTTCTTCACAAAATCTTCGGTCCTGTTCGAGTCGGCGATGACTATCGCATCCGAATGAACCACGAGCTGTATGAGCTCTACGAAGACATTGACGTAGTTCGGCGTATAACTGTGCAGCGACTACGCTGACTGGGTCATGTCCATCGTATGGACGACGAAGCTCCAGCGAATAAGGTGCTCGAGGCGAGGGTCGCTGGTCAACGACGACGAGGGAGACCATGCCTCCGATGGATGGACCAGGCTGAGGAAGCCCTAACCGCACTTGGTGTATCCGATTAGAGAAGGCGCGCGCAAAGCAGAGTCGCCTGGCGAGAGCTTATGAGGTCGGTCGAAATCCGGACACGGGTTGTTACGGCCACCTAAGTAAGTAAGTAAGGTGTTGACTCGATGGGGTACATGGTTAATTGCTACAGCGTATTTCGTTCAGAACTTTTCACGTATCAAAGGAGTCATCGATGCATTGCCAATTGATGCAGCTTGTGTCGAGTTTACTAAAAAATTTCCTTCGGATAAAGAAGTTCAAACTGAGTTGCTTTATATTCACAGTAGTTTTGGATTTTTGTGGATCCACAGAAACACATATTTGAAAGTTTACAGACAACAGGTACTTTAAGTATTTTTTAATTTTCTTTTGTGCTCAACGATAGTTTTTTTTATTTTAAGGAAAACCGATTAATGAGGTATTATTTATTTTGGATGGGGTACAAAAGGAACTAGAAAAAGCAAAAGGTTCTGTTGCTGAAGATGCAATAAAGAAATATAATGCAATTATTTCGAGCAATGAAGGACTTACTAAAATAAAAAAATAAACGGCATAATAAATGGGGCCTTAAACAGCAAAATTCCGAAAAATGTAGAAATGGAAAATGTGAATGCTTTTAAATGGTCTCCACTCGTTTCTGCTGATGTCGAACGATCCTTTAGCACATTTAAGGCGCTTCTTCGGGATAATAGAATGCAATTATTGCCTGAAAATTTTAAAATGTACATGGTTGTTCAATGTTTTTATAACAAGTAAATATACTTGTTAGATTTTAAATGATTTTTCATTTATTATTTTATAACTAAACATATACATACATGAATTTTATAAATATATCGTTTTTACGTTTGCACTTTTTACTTACTTTCCCTCACTAATATTTAAATTCATTTAAATAAATGCCTTTTTGTGCCTTTTTTGAAATTTCGTGTTGCCTTTTTTTTTGAGCTTTTAGGTCCACAAAATCCGCTCCCTGATTATGACAGTCAGTCAGTTCAACGTCGGAACAGAGCTTTTTAGTCAGCCACAATGTATGTGCAGCACCATACAAACTCAGACAAGCTACATACTAACTCGCTGTATGCAAACCACTAACCTCAGAAGAACGGTTGTGATACCAAATAAAAGGTTAAAAGTCAGCCTCTAAGTCTACATCCTCTCTTCACTTCGAAAATTTTTAAAATAAAGCATAGTTCTCTGTTCGTTTTCACGTGAAATTCCACGCAAATCTCCATATAAAATTTGACAGCTGTGAAACAAGCATGAACATTTCACAACATTTTCGTTAAAGTAGTACTATGTTTCGCTGCGGAAATCTAGTACTATATTCCGCAACATATATCTAGCAACATTCTTTTCACGACAATTTAATTGAACCGACCATTTATTTTACCTTGAAAAGTGGCAATTGTGATCAAATTTGCAAAAATAAAGTTACATTTAAGTTGGCAAAGGAAATGCAAGCAAAATAAAAAGTATGTTTATAATTAGATTAAAGAAAATGTTTGCTTTATTTTTTAAGTTTTTCGTATTAATAATAACAGTGGATAGATGATTTGGCCAACATGCTGCTCTATCTTATCTCGCATCTTCTCTCGGTGCTTGTTCTCGCATATACCTGCAGCTGGCAGCAATAGGTTGACGACTTGTCCAGCTGCACAACAAAGGACATCATCCGTATGCATATCCATTCTGAAAGGTTTTTGGAGTTTACTCCTTTAGAATCGATTTCATATAATGCCCGCAATGACCCGCTATTAATGAAATTCATCAATTTACCTTATAATGAATTTATGTAATAAATATATTTTAAAATTTAAAAAGTATACAATTCTTTTATTAATATAAGAGATCCCTTTATTCGCCCCCTTTACCTTTAATATACATCTCAAATTCCAAGGTAATGGATCTAGAGGAGTAAACTCCAGTTGCGCGTTGGAGCTGACACGTACACTTTTTTTTTATATTAATATATCCAAAAATTATAAAAATAAAAGTTTTTTCTGCTTTTCTGCTATAAATTCTTGCTTTTTTAATTGCTTCGTTAAAATTTTTTAGCTTAACATGTTGAGGAACTCAATCAGAGGGAGAGCTGTATGTAGTGCGAAATTTACATTAAAATCGCCACTTAAAATCATGGGAATTTTATCGTAATCTTTTTTAAGAATTCGTGATACTTCTGATGTGTAATTTATTAAATTCTCGTAGATGAATTCAATAATTACATTTATTCATTGGTTAAGAGAAATGTGGATTGCCACAATTATAACTAAATTATCATGGTCCAATCTGCTTTCACAAGCACATATTCTCCCACTTTATTTGTTATTGTATTATATTATATTTTTAAGATCTGCGCGCCATCTTGGCTTTGCATCATTTTTAGTGCAGACACAAACCGTATGAGAAATTTAGTACGAATTTCACTTCAAAAGGCCTGAAAATCATTTTTTTAACCGTTTGTTAGTTTTTCGTCAAGTTTGTAAGTTTTGTGTTTTTGCTTAGAAATATTTTTCCGCTTCCGCTAGTGTTAGAACTTCCGTTTTATTGAGTTAAAAATCACTCCAATACAACGGCGTTAAAGAAGTTTCACTTCAAAAAGTCGTGGTTTTTACAAATTACACAAAAATGTCTAGCTACTTAATTGGCACACGTTAGATATGCAGAGAGCCAACTCGTGCTTGCTCTAGGTTAACTGAAAATATCGCAGCTGTAGCAGAGAGATAGCTAAAAACCTAGGTTTGTTCATTTCAAGACGTTCACATGAATTGAATGCTATGTTCGCTTATGAATACGATAGGATTATGAACAGGATTACCATGTTAAGTTAATGTTAGATTACTCTATTCTGATAAACAGGAAACCGATCACAAAGTGTTTGGCTTATTAGCGAACCACGCTTAAATTGAAGGTCTCAAGGCCGATCTTGTTAATAAAGAAAAAACACGAAATAATTAGCTGAACATCTGACACAAGTCAGTCATCAAAGTCGGATCTGATTTCTATTTTCCCCTGAAGAAATTTTCCAGTGAGATTTCCAGTTTTACATTTTAAGCCAATCATTTAATAATATAACAGTGGAACAGATTCAGGTTAGCAAAAGTTAGGTCGATTCTGAGAGTGAGGGGTGAAAATATAGGCTAAATTAGAAGACCCGTATCGCGGCGTCTTCCAAAAAAAATTAATAGCGAATTTTATCACGACCGAGCGAAAATTAAAAGACATCAGCTTCGGCTGAGTTTCGAGTCTTAACTGAATCTTTATTTTTGAAATTAGTTCGCTTCTACGAAATAAAAAAAATCGCTACCTGTGCGGTGGTTGAAAACAAAAAAGTTGTTTTACTAATTCCTAATTCTTGGAACTTCCCTTTTTAATTACTTCTACCTATATCACTATTAATTTAATGGTTTTGGGATTCTTAACGCAAATTATCGACTAAGACCATTTTCTTTTGAAATGAAATTTATTTAAGAAACTAAGAAGCATATTATAGATCAAACAGAAAGCAAAAAAGACTTAGTTTTGTGGAAAATATTTTCAGAAAGCATGAAAAACAAATAATTTTTCCAACATTTTGCTTCATAATTGTTGCACAGGTCTCTAGCAATAATTTGGCTTTTACAGATTGAAAAAATATCAATTAGTCGACGAGTTATAGCCAAAAAACCATATAAACAATATGCTGAAAATCGGCATTTGACTGCAAGGTTCGAAGGTCGATTAAAAAAAAAATTCGAACTAACATAAACAAACGCCGCGATACGGGTCTTCTAATTTAGAATCTATTTTCACCCCTCACTCTCAGAATCGACCTAACTTTTGCTAACCTGAGTTTGTTCTACAGTGTAATTGCACATATGCCGATTAGCATTTTCTTAAAGTTACAGCATGAAAAATTACAATGCTTTTATTTGGCTTTAACTAATTTATATTGTTTTCTCATTTGTTACCAAATACCCATTGGGAAACTATTTTTTACAATTGTACTTTAGAATTTGTTATAAAAAAAAATGCAATGCAACATGTGTGTTAATACATTGACCCATATGTGCAAGTTGTAACATGTTTAGCTATATATTCATTAAGGGGTAAGGGGTAGTCAGAATTTTTAACGAATCGATTGTTTTTTTTTTTGCATTTTCTCAAAGTTTAATATTTTTAAAAGACTCTCCAAACATTTGAAATGAATCCGACAAATACTTTTGGAGTTATTCGACAATTAACAAAGGACACTCGGGCGCTCCAGAACGTTTGAGAGCAGGTAGCTAGCTACGTAGAATGCGTAGCTAGGTAGAAACAGCAAATCGATATTTTGGAAGCTTCTACAACGGCTGAAGAACTACTATATGGCCCAGGAATAGATGACTTGATGTAAGTAATTCAATAATTCGTATTACTCCACATAAACCGAGTGTAAAACTTTAAATGCGTTTTTCTCTAAACTATGCTTTTTGAACTGGTGACCACTATAACTCGAAAACCGCTCAGTAGATTTCAATGACATATATACAGCTTTTGGAAAACATAACAAACTAGTGCCTGATCGAAGGATTTTTTTTTTAATTTCGATTTTTTATTTGCAATTAACTATTGTTTTTTCCCGAAAATCTGGATTTGTGATTGTCACCGCAAGTAACTTCTATTGGAAATCGATTAACACCATAACTTTAACAATTATTAACTATTTTTTTCAAATTTTCGTGAAGTCATGGTTAAACATTATTTAGAGGCAATTCACAAGGTGCTGTAAAAATGTATGTTGCATTTTTGTAAGTGAAAAAAAAAAAAACGAAATAGCCATTTCAGCCCTTGAAAGGACTTTGACCGAGCTTCTTATTATCAATTGTGTTGTGTGTGTAGTGAAATATTTCAACACAAATATTCGAGAACTGGACCTATATGTTTTATGCCGATTCCGAACGGCTTATTTTTCATGCAATAACAATAGAGTTCAGCTTTTTCGCACTTCCTCAGCATTAACCCATTTAAAGCCACGACCCAGAAATCATTGAAAAATATCAATGTTATGGATACTAGTGACGCCAAAAAGTTAATGTGGGTAAAATTTACCCACCATTGAATGGGTTGGGCTCAGAAACAACAGAAGACATAATAACTAACTAACTAAAAACTTTATTTTTTCATTTTAACTTAAACAATCTAAAACTTATATTTATGATACAATGAACTTCAACTTGAACTTCAACTGAACTCAAACACTCTGAAGAAACTGTGAAAAACTGAACTGTGAGAAAACAACTGAAGTGTTCTTCTCTAAACTACTGATATTTATATCATAATTTTTGTTTACAATAAAACTTATTTTCAATGTGCTTGGATTCTGACACCCTTCGCTTTAAGCGTGAGAATATCATTCGATTGATTTTACATTGAACTTACATTAATTTGATATCATAGCAAATCAACTGTTATTTAAATATGAATATAAGTGACTCATTGTTGTAATTCGACCCATTCTTATGATTATGTTTAAATAAAAATATGTTAATATTTTGTATTGAGTCTACTCATAAGGTGTGACATTAACTCCCCCCTTTGCTCAAGAGAAATCGTCCCGGTTTGTTTCTCTAGTTAAACTTTCGATTTTGTTTTGAATTTCTTCTAATGCATTTTCTTTGTTATCCCGTGATCTTTTGGTTTTTATATATTTAAGAATTTTATATGTTATAAATGATATTATCATTAAAATTATTAAGCTTTTCAGAGCCCATACACCTTGTTTCACATTTTCATTATCATTTTTTATATTTAACAAATCAATATTATCAAAATTTTTTTTTCATCTTCATTTTATTTCATCTTCTATATATTTTACAATATCATAATTATTTAACTAAAAATTATATCTATCTCATTGTAATAGGTGTCATTATCAATAATAATCTTATCATTAAAAGTTATGAGATACATGCCATTTAATTCAAGTTAATTTGCTATATGGCCTCCACTTAAAAATACAAAACCATCTTTTATAATTTCAATATTTTAATTATATCCTTTCATTTTATTGCATTGTCCTTTTTTATTATTCAAAATTCTGGAAAGACAAGTTTCTTCTTGATCTGTTTAACAATATATATTCGACAATTCCTTTTTACAACTTTTAACATTTTCATACATTTTATTACATTTTACAATTTGATTTGCAATAACCAATTTACTTTTGTTTTGGCTTATTGCCCTTACTTCATAAAATTTACAAGATTTCTTTATTATCGGATATTTAATGTATATTACAATCAAATCTTTATTTTGAATAATCTTGAAAAGTGATACATCTAATAAATCTATAATTGTTACTTTATCATGTTCATTTCTCATTATTTCTTTTATTTCATCTAAATGTAAAATTGTGGGATTGAGAATTCCTACTTTTGCTAGAGTAACCGTATGAATGACATTTTGTAATTCATTTAATATCATTAGTTTCGTTTCTTAATCATGAGTGTAGTGTTAGATGAATCTGGAATGTTTTTAATTAATTCGTGTAATTGTGTTATGGCTTTGAAAATTTGTTAGTTTGTAATAAACTGTTTGTTATTACTTTGGACTGGTTATTGTAATTTAGTATTTATTTTATTATTTATTTATCAAATCATTATAGTAGGATGTTCCGGCTATCCATTTCCATAAGGTTCCTAACTCATTTATACCTCTCTTAGTTCTGATCAATTTTTTATTCTTTAGTTTTTGTAGTTGTCCTAATAAAATTTCAATTAATTTAATTTCTACATCTTGTTCAGTATATTCTGATGAAGTTATTTTAGTATTGTCAATTTTAATTTCTTATATGTTCTACTACTTTTACTTGTTTCAACAATAGTGTTATAATAAGTTAAATTAGTTATATGATAAATTTCTCCATATTTCTCGTAAATTAAAGCTTTTTCATTTTAAATCAAAATGTAATTGTCTCTTGTATAGTCTACTATATCCAATATTTCTGTTTTAATTGTTGAAGCTAATAATGCTATTATTAATATTGTCAGCTGCATATTCTAAAAAGGAAAGAATGCGTCTTCAATAAACATATTTATGTTTTCATTTATTTTTTCTTTCTAATCTAGCTTTCCATCTATTTGTTATTATTCTATCTTGTTCAAAACGTAGATCTATTAATAGATTGATTTTGACATCATTGGTTCTTCTGAGCTCGTTGGCATCTCGATATCTTCTTGAGTTTCTTCCATTTCTGGTACCATTAAAATTTTATAATTTATTTTAATTATTAAATAATTATTATATTATAATTTATTTTTATAATTATCTTTATGTATGATTCTATTTCTGCTATTAATCTTAATCTGTGTTCCTAAATCTTCTTTCACATATTTATTTTTATAACGGGGTTGTAATTTATTTATTTCTACCATTAATTTTTCGTAGACTTTTTCACCGATATTATAATATTTATTTCTTCTTGTTTTATTATGTATTTGCAACATTCTATTTTGGGCATCAATTAGTTTTTCTTTCACCTTTTATCATGGGTTGTTTTATTATACATTACCTCGTATGGTTTTTTGTCTATTACTGAATGGATTGTTTTGTTATATTCTTGTACTGCCCGAATAATTGATTCTAAATCGCTAATTTAGCTCATTATGCTCTTGTTTAATGCATCTAGCGATTTCTATAATCGTTGAGTGAACTCTTTCTATTTGTTCAATTGAAGTACTGTGTCTGGGGGTTGCCATACTATAGCGTATAATTCTTTCTCATTCGTTGCATATCGTTGTTCCGTTGAATTTAGAGTTTTAGAAATAAATGTTATTGGATTTTTGTTTTGTGATAAAACTGCTCCGATTGCTGCATTTGATGCATCCGTTGTAAAGTAAATTTTTTATTAAAATCTGGTTGATATAAATCGATTTTTTCTCTTAAGCTTCCTTTTAATTTTTCGCATGATTTGATTGCTTCGTCATCTAATGTTATTTTGATATGTATTGGGATACTTTCCCGTTTTCTCCTGATAAATATTTTGTTAGAGGTTTTGCTATTAAGGCGTAATTTTTCACAAATTTCCTATAGTATCCTGTTAATCCTAGGAAACTTTTAAGTTGTCTTAGTGTTCTCGGTATTGGAAAATTAGATATTGTTTCAATTTTTTTTTTTTTTTTGGGTCTGTTTTGATGATATTTTGTGATACCAAGTATCCTGAAAATTCTACTTCTTTTTTGTAAAATACAGATCTTTCTAAAGATATTTTCATATTCGCCCTTTTTAATGTATCAACAATTATTTCTAAATGTTTATTATTTTCCTCAGTATCTTTTGAAAATATAATTATGTCATCTATGTAAATGTGACAGATTTTTCCGACGTAATTTCTAAGTATATTATCCATTGCTCGTTGAAATAAACTTGGAGCATTTCTCAAACCAAATGGCATTCGTAAATATTCGTACGTGCCATTGTTTACTGAGAATGCTGTTTTCTCTATGTCCTCTTCTTTCATTTGTATTTGATGGAAACCTGATTCTAAATCTATCGTAGAAAATATTTTAGCTTTACCCAGATTTGCTAAAATTACCGAAGTATCTGGTATCGGATACTTATCTGAGATTGTTTCACTATTAAGTTTTTTATAATCTATGACCATACGTTATTTGGGTGAACCATCTACATTTTTTGGGACTATCCAAATTGGAGAATTATAAGGACTCTTACTTGGCCTTATAATATTCATTTTTAACATTTTCTCAATTTCTTTATTCACAAAAGTATTTGTAGCTAATGGATATGGGTATTGTTTACTCCATATTGGCTTTTCTTCTTGTGTTCTTATCTCTGCTTTAATATCAGTTCTGAATGGTAAATTCATATCAATTTGGTTATGTTCTTTCTTGATTTTCTCAATTATATTTTTCCTTAATATTTCATATTCATTTTCTTCTTTGATATTGTTTTTTTTCATTTTGTCGGTATTATTCTTCGACAGCTTTTTGAGTTTTAAAGGTAAATTGTTCATTTTGGGTCTCAAATTTTTATTTTCATTAATTTTAGCGGTATGCTCATCGCTTGGCGTTTCAGAATTTGTTTCTTCTGAAATATTTTTTTTATTTTTTATAGCGGTATTAACTTCGTTTGGCGTTTCAGAATTCGTTCTTTCTGATGTATATTTTTGATTACTTATAGCGGTATTTCCTTCGCTTGGTGTTTCAGAACATTCGTGTTCCAAATTTCTTATTTTTATATTTTCATTTATTCTTTTTTCACCCGTAGTTTTGTTTTCATTTTTCATCTCATTGATGTACTTGATTTCATATTTCTTCCCCTTTACTTCTAAGGTTCCGTTTTCAAAGACTAGTTTGATATTATTATTTTTTATAAAATTCATCCCTATTAAAAAGTCACTTTCTAAATTTCTAATTTCATAAAATTTTTGTTTTATTCCGAAAAATTCCATTTCCGAATAATGTGTTATTATTGTAAATCCATTTATTGTTTTAACCCTTTTCTTAATTGGTAGAATCATTCGTTGAATACAGACGTTAGGCCTACAATAGCAATTTGTAGCACCTGTATCAATTGATATTTTTATTCTTTTGTTTGTTACGCTTTTGTTTGTTACAAGACATGGCAGGTTGTTCGGTCGTCTAAAAAAGCTTTCTCATTGATGTTATTTATTCGTTGTGATTTTGGTTGTGGGAGTTGTGCGCTTTCTAATGATCGTTTTTGTCCTTGCAAGTTGTGTTGATAATTTATTGATGAATTTCTAAATTGATTTTTCTGTATGAAATTAGGATTTCTGTTATAATTTTGCCTATAATTATTATTAAAATTACTATTATGATTATTATTAAAATTATTATTGTATCTTGGTTTGTTTTGAAGTTGTATGGATTGGATTGGATTTGTATGGATTGATATGGATCTATCTCCATTGGCGTTGGTTTAGGTTGAGTTTCGTTTCTTGGTAGTGGCTTAAACATATTGTTTGTATTTCTTTGACTTTGACGTCAAAGACGTTTCTTGCATGCCATGGTGACCAATCTATATTGTTCATCCTAACTATTTTATTGTTATTTGGAAATCTTAAATTGTTGTGCTGTTGCACGAAGGTTCTGGGCTTATTAAATTGTTGAGCGAAATTTGCTCTTAAATTATTAGACTCTAGTTCTTGTGCTTTTGCTAAAGCATTTGGTAAATCTAATGGAGAAAGAGAAAATAGTATATTTGATAAAGGTGGATTTAAACCTGTAATAAAAATTCTTAATGCATTATCACGATTCTTCTTATTTAGTTCATTTGTTAAGTGTGAATTATTTCCGTAAGTCATTATTGTTTTGTTTATCAATAAAGTTAATTTCTTATTTACCTCATTATAATAATCTAAGATACTCAATGATCCCTGTCTTAAGATACTGAACTCTTGTTCAATTATGTGTATAGGTCTTTTATCAGAATATGCAAAATCTAACCTACTGATAATCGCATCATCATTTAGAACCGTGCCATGATTAGATAATATACATACATTAGCTTCGCCTACAATTTTGTTTCTTAAAATAGTAAGTGCACTAAAATAGCGCTTACTACCCTTTTCATATAATGATATTGAATTTTGTGAAGCTTCTCTCCAGCTTACATACGTATTTTGTTTACCCGAAAATTCTGGTAATGTCCTAATAATATCCAATGATTCGTTACAAACCTTTGTGTTATCGATCGTTTGTGTTTTGTAATCCTCAACATTATTGGTACAAGTTAATGAGGATATTTGATTTTGTAATGCAAGAATTTGATTTTGGAATGATTGGTTATTTGTCGCGATTAATTGTGATACTAAATCTGCTGTAATATTTGCCATTTTTTGATCCTTTTTTTCAAATTTATTTTAATAAATAATTCACTCAATTCGTTTATCACGTTCCCACTATTTTTCATTTATTTTTACCGGATTTTTCACTTTTTAACTTTTTCATAATAATTATATAGTTATTGTATCTTAAAATAGCAGTAATTAACAATTCTTACTTTTATTCCCCGATTTTCCTTGATGTCTTCCGAATGATACTATTGTTCTCCAAATCCTGGATACTTATTTTCTTGAGTGGCGTTTAGTAGCTGCTTCCTGTTTGGGCTTTTATCTCCAGTACTATTAATATCGTGTCAGTCCGATATACCACTTTTCCTTGGTCCTTTTGAGGTTAACTGTTTTTCCTGCTCCTAACTTTTGTTTGCAACGTTTTCTTCTTTAATTGAATACTCGTTTGGTTGCGGAACTTTTCAGGATTTCAATGAAGAGTTGCGAATTCTTCTTTTTCACTTTTACTTTCGCTTCAGGGGTGATACCGAGCTTTGTAGTAAAAGTTTCCGGAAAGTAATTTTTTTATCCTCCTGGCAGGATCGCCAATTAAAGTTTTACGATTGTTAAGTATTTAAAAAAAACTTTATTTTTTCATTTTAACTTAAACATTTTAAAACTTATATTTATGATACAATGAACTTAAACTTGAACTTCAACTGAACTCAAACACTCTGAAGAAACTGTAAAAAACTGAACTGTGAGAAAACAACTGAAGAACAACTGAAGTGTTCTTCTCTAAACTACTGATATTTATATCATAATTTTTGTTTACAATAAGACTTATTTTCAATGTGCTTGGATTCTGACACCCTTCGCTTTAAGCGTGAGAATATCATTCGATTGATTTTACATTGAATTTACATTAATTTGATATTTTAGCAAAACAACTGTTATTAAAAAGTAATATGAATATAAGTGTCTCATTGTTGTAATTCGACCCATTCTTATGATTATGTTTAATTAAAAATATGTTTATATTTTGTATTGAGTCTACTCATAAGGTGTGACATTAACTTGCATATGTAAACCAATTTACACAATTGTTTTTAATCTACTTTTGAGTTGACCTTTTGACAAGTTAACATCAAAAACGCAAACAAAGGTGCTCATGCAGTTTAAAGGAGCAGTAGCCATATAATTTGTTCTACTGAATGGTAAATAAATTAAATTGTTAGCGTTCTATTGCTTCTACGGTTAGTGTTAAAATTTAAATGAGAAACAAGTTCTGGAGAATCGAATACACCTACTATGAGTTGGTGTAAATATACGATATCTGCAGATTTACTTCACTCACTTTTTAAAGATTGCATTTTTAATAGTTTCAAACGATCCTCATAAGGAGGAAGGTCAAATATGTCCGATCCACTTTATTAAAACACGTTGACTTCCTAGTGTAGATACATAAAGAGTGGTTGTTTTATTTTATCATTCTTCTTTTCTTTTCTTACAAGTGTTTAGTTTTACATCAGATTTCACATTAATATTTTTATACATAAAGGTATTGCCAAATATAATATCCCCACTTATCAAAATAAACATAAAACTATAGTTATTATCATCCTTAAATCAAGTTTAGAATTAGCATAAAAATCCAATTTACAATGTGAGCCAGTTTAACATTAATTTGGGACAACCCCAATCATTTTCATAAATTTATGTTTTATTGGTAAAAGACCCTTGGTTAGCAAGTCAGCCGGCATTTCTTGAGTTAAGGTATATTCAATCATAATTAAATTATTTTGTATAGCTTCTCTAACATAGTGATACCTAACATAGATATGTTTTGATATGTTAAGTGACTGTTGACTTTCTGCTAATTTTAATGCACTTTGATTGTCACATTTCAATAAAATAACAAATACTCGTACCTGCCCGGTTATCTCAAACATTAAGTTTCTTAAATAAACACCTTCTCTAGATGCTTCTGAGAGCGCTACGTATTCTGCCTCAGTACTAGACAGTGAAACAGTTTTCTGTTTTCTGCTCTGCCATGATATTGAAGAGCCAGTATAAGACTTTCTATCCAAACTGTCACTAGCCCAAGCGGCATCAACAAAACCTTGTAAACCAAAATTGTCTTTGTTATATTTTAAACAAAATGTTTTTGGTTTTTTTTAAATATTGTAAAACTCTTTTAGCATAATTATAGTGGGTTTCATTATAACAATTATTAAATTGACTAAGGTAGCTCACAGTGTATGCAATATCAGGTCTTGTTAATACAGCTAGATACATTAAACTTCCTATCAGCCTTTGGTACGGAAAGTCTGTTGCACATTTTTCTGATTTATCAATGTTGAGTTTGCATTCAATCGGAGTATCTATGGATCCACAATCAGACATATTAAATCTAACCAATAACTGTACTACGTACTGCTGTTGATCTACCGTTATCGTATTGCAATTCTTATCGACATTAACTCTCATTCCTAGATAAATTCTTACAGGTCCTAGATCCTTTATATTAAATTCGGAACTCAATTTAGTTTTTAATCTTTCAGTTTCCTGAACATTATTTGAAAAATTAAGAAAATTATTTACGTAAATAGTCACTATGACTTTTACATTATTATTAATTTTTGTAAATAAACAAGGTTCAAATCTACTTATCTTAAAACCTAAGTTACACAAACTATCTTTTACTCTCTCATACCAAATTAAAGAAGACTGTTTTAAGCCATATATAGCTCGTTTAAGTTTCAATACCTTTCCATTACATTTACTTGTAAAACCTTTTGGCGTAGACATGTAGATATTTTCCTTTAAATGTCCATTCAAAAAAGCAGTTGTAACGTCCAGGTGATCGATGTCCGTATTCCATTGCACACTAAGAGCAAACAACATCCTCAGAGTAGAATGCTTCACTACAGGAGAGAAAGTATCCATATAATCGATGCCACGTTTCTGTGTAAATCCCTTTGCCACAAGTCTTGCGCGGTATCGTATCTTATCATTCACCTCAAGTTTTTTATTAAATACCCACTTGCACTGCACAACAGACGCATCTTTCGGAACATCAACGAGCTCCCACGCATCATTACACTCAAATGACTGCAGCTCTTCTTGCATGGCCATTCTCCACTGTTCTGCTTCTGGTCCTTCTAGCGCCTCTGATACATCAATTTGTTCAAATTCTGGAAATGTACTCTAGGATCGTAAACATGATAGCCTTTTACATTTTCAGAAAATCCAACGAGTATATACTGCATTGCTTTTTTGTCCCACTTTAATCTCTTTTCTTTAGGAACGTGGACCATCACTGGACTACCAAATAAACGAATGTTACTCAAATTAGGTTTAATACCGTGCCATGCTTCATATGGAGTTTTATTATCTAAGCTTGAAGTAACAGATCTGTTTTTTATGTTTACAGCTGTATTTGCAGCTTCCGCCCAAAATTTCTTTTCTAATTTTGCATCAAATATAAGGCATCTTGCTTTTTCTACCACAGTTCGGTTCGCACGATCGCAAACACCATTTTGCTGTGGCGTGTACGCTGTTGTCTTCTGATGAATTATTCCAGCGTTGGTCAAATCATTTTCCATTTTTCTTTTGCAAAACTCTCCACCGTTGTCTATACGCAGTATTTTTATATTTTTATTCTGCTGGTTTTCGACCATTGCCTTGAAGTTTTTGAAATTCTCAAACACTTCACTTTTGTGCTTCAAAAAATATATGAAAGTCATACGACTGTAGTCATCCACAAATAAAAGATAATATTGCGAACCTGCAATAGATTTTGTTTCATGGCGCCACATACATCTGCGTGTATAATCTGTAGTGTCTCAGTACTCCTTTGGCCCATATGTGAAAATGACAACCTCACCTGTTTACCTTCGCAACAAGTTACACATTTTTCTATTAGCATGTTATTTGTGTGCGGATAAGATAGCCCATCAACAATTCCATTTTTCATTTTATTTAAATCGCAGCTGTTAATGTGAGCTAATCGTCTATGCCACATTTCAGCGTTTGCTACAGCTGGTGCTGCTAAAATACATTCAATTTTTTCCAGCTTAAGTTTGTAAACACCATTGATGGACTCGGCTGTTGCAACTAACTCATTCTGTTTGTTCCGAATATAACAGCGGTAAGCCTCAAAAAAAACGCTGTTTCCATTTCTGATAAGTTCACTTACTGACAACAAGTTTGTCGTCAAACTTGGCACACATAGCACTTCTTTGACTGTGATGTCATAATTATATGAAGTCTCGTAATTTATACATCACCAAAACATACAACTGGCACTTTCATTTCGTTAGAAATTATAATTTCTAACAAATGCGGCTTATAATTTGCGTTCTTTATTCAATTCATATTTGCCGTCATATGTGCACTCGCTCCTGAATCTACGTAACATTCACTTTTACTATATTTTCCACTCAAAAATACTGCACTAAAAGCATTTGAATGTTTCTTTTTCTGTAGCAAAGGGCATTGGTTTTTATAATGTCCACTTTGCTTACATTTATAGCAGATGATATTTTTTTCACATGTTATTGTCATTGCGCTATTTCTATTATTAGTGTTACTATGTTTTTTCCAATTAGGTTTTCTTGCAGAGAATGCAGCGTTGCTGGAATCCTGTTCAGCTGAACCCGCAACTTCCATATCAAGTAATTTTGATTTAATAACGTCAGCAGTGATCTTTATGCCTGAGTGTTCAATCGCCATTATCATCGGGGAAAATTTTGTTGGCAAACCTGCCAATAATAATGATCCGATCCATTCATCGGTAATTGTAAATCCTGTGCCCTTCATCCTTTGCGCTGTCTAAATAATTTGCGTAACATAAGTAGTCATGGAATCACAGCTTTCTTGTCGCACTGATATTGGATGTCGTAGCAAGGTTATTTTCTTGAAAAACCTAAATTATCAAACATACTTTTTAGCTTATTCCACAAATTTTCTGAACTCTGCGTTTCCTTGATGTGCACATACAATCCAGGATCAATTGTTAAAATCAGCTTCGCCTTAGTTCTTGCGTCATCAGCAGGTTTCCTTTCGGTGCCGGCTACTGTCTTAATGTAGTGAAACATGCCTTCAAGCACCAACAAATTTTCTGCCGCAAAACTCCACTCATCATCATTTTCTCTTCCTTTTAGCTTAGGAACA
The DNA here is from genome assembly GCA_914767935.1 of Coremacera marginata. Classification (NCBI taxonomy): domain Eukaryota; kingdom Metazoa; phylum Arthropoda; class Insecta; order Diptera; family Sciomyzidae; genus Coremacera; species Coremacera marginata. The sequence goes on along the minus strand of OU612046.1, from coordinate 90,461,690 downwards.
CTTTGAATATAATTTGTGGCCATATTTACTAGAAAGTCTATTAAAATTTTCAACTTTATACTAATTAACTTTTCTTTTTGGATATTCGCCCATAACCTATTAAAACACGTTGACTTCCTAGTGTAGATACATAAAGAGTGGTTGTTTTATTTTATCATTCTTCTTTTCTTTTCTTACATGTGTTTAGTTTTACATCAGATTTGACATTAATATTTTGATACGTAAAGGTATTGCCAAATATAAATTACACACTTAAGCCCCTCAGAGTAAGCCGAACACAACGTTTTTGGATTCTTCCAATTCGATCAACATACACATTGTAACTTGGGGACCAAAATTGGCTTGCATACTCCAAGTGAGGACGCACAATTGCATAATACAACGTAGCAGTTGTAATCATGCTATCAAATTCTTTGGCCCGGCGTTTTATAAATCCAAGCTGCTTTTTCACAAATATTATCAATGTGAATGTTAAGCGACAGCGATGAAAATTTTCATATCATCGGCATAGATAAGCAGATGAGAGTATTCTATGATATGAGTTACATCATTGATTGCTAAAATAAACAGAAGTGGTCCAAGGTTGCTTCACTGAAGAACACCTGACTCAGCACTAAATTCAGAAGACAGTACGCCTCGGAAACGTATTTGATAAAATCGCTCTACCAAATACGATTTAATACAGCTCACAAAATGTGGAAATCCCATTAACTTGAGCTTAAATAAAATTAGATTGTGTGTTAACTTATCAAAAGCTTTACTAAAGTCAGTGTAAACGCAGTCGACCTGATTACCAGAGTGAATCGAATTTAAGCAGAATGTTGTAAAATCGAGAAGATTAGATGCAGTGGATCTGCCATTAACAAAACCATGCTGACGAGTTGCTATGACTTCCCCACAGTGAACTTTCACCCAATCATACACTATCCGCTCAAAAAGCTTGGGAATCGATTACAGCTTAGCGATAGGCCTTTAGTTATAAACATCATTCCTGCAGCCTATTTTTATAAATAGGACTTATAAATGACTTTTTCGAAAAAATTGGAATATTACTTTCGTTAATTGATTTCTTGAATAATAAAAAAAGTGGTTGACTCAAAACGGAACCGCATTGTATTAAAGCTGCGGCAGGAATTCCATCAGGACCAGCGGCAAAATCCTCATCGATCGATCCAGTATACTTTAAAATATCCTCAGAAGTGAAGGATATATATCCAAAAAAATCTTGGTACGGAATTCATATATTCAAAGTACCCTCTGTCAGGACTAAAAGCATCTGGACAGAATGAGTCTGACTGAGTCTGACTGAGATAACATAGCAAAAAGTTCCATATAAAAGATATTAATGGAATCGTCAAGACTATTTTCATTAAGCTTATTATGAAGTAAATGATTCAACTTCAAAAAGTCAGATTTTTAAAATTGAATCCATAAAGCTTATCAACATATTCGAATTTACTATATTTTATTTGTCGGATTTGTACCAAATACTCAATGGTGGATGAAATTCATCAACAGTACAACAGTAGTTAGAGCATAAAAGGCCCTCTTAACAACAACATTGTTACTGTCTGCAGTTAAGACCAGGTCAAGAAGTCTATTAAAACCATTATAAATACAACTCACTTTTTGTAAGTCAGAACATATATTGTCTACAAATATATGTTCTTGGTATGTCTTCGAATTATATGCACAAAAATATGTATCATCGTCTGAAGGATGCCATTTTAAGTCAGGCGGATTGAAATCGCTCAACAATAAAATGTCGTAATTTACTTTAACTAAATTTATAATATATTATATGCAACCAGAAAGATTTGCATAGATCTCTGCATTACTTTTTGGCGGAATATATGCATTAATAACATATACATTAAAACTACAATATATAAGTTTAACGCATATGAGTTCGATATTAGCAGAGCAGGGAATAGCAATAAAGGAACTTACAAAAGAGTTCCTTACAGCTAGTGGGACTCCACCACCGACAGCAGAAGTATTGTTAGCGTGTCTGTCCTTTCTATAAACTTGAAAACTATTATCAATCAGTTCTAAGTCAGTAATGCTTCCATTCAGCCAAGTTTCAGTTAATGCGATAATATCCTCAGAGAGCTCTGACAAAAATATGTCTCGTGTCTCTGACCGTAATCCCCTTACATTTTGATAGTAAAGGGATAGCCTATTTAGTTTTTTTGGGCATGAAAGTTGGCTTGAGTTGTCCTTCGGGACCTGTCCTTAGGCTTAAACTCAGAAACCAGAATATAATCGGCCCACAAATTAGAGTTAAGAACAGTTGCAAACTCTTCAGCTGTAACTGGGAGAATAAAAGAAGCGTGGGAGGGTTTGTTACCTATTTCCTTGCAAGAACAGAATGAATTTTGACTTAGTAAATTATTATGTTTGACAATCGTCAGTACGTTTTCAGTCGTTGTGTCGGGCTGAAGACGTGAAATAAATAAGTTTTTTCTCCTAGACACTGCCCTTAAATTTGAATTCAAGTGGTTATTGGGAGCAGTTGATCTCAATATTTCACTATTAGCCAATGGAGGAATAGTAGATAGAGGTGAAGAGATACCTCTACTATGTACTTCCAGGGGCATGACTAAGTGCTGCTCATCCTGAAAAGTAGTTTGAGTTGTCTTGTGACGCTTAATATTTTTATTCTTATTCCTTTTCATATTTTTCCTCTTCTTTCTTAAACTATTATGATCTTTTTTTTATGGGTTAAGAGTTCTAGTCCCGGAAGAAACAGTCTGAGACAAGAAGACGTCATATTTTCCGGTATTGAACTTCCATCATTAATGCTGGTACTGGGTGTGGCTCTCACTTCGCTAAAAAATGTTACAATTTCTCTAAAATTGTTGTTTAACGTATTAAGACTTTCTCCAAAAAGCTTTATTTTTGAATAAAGTTAATCAGGGGAAAGGGCCCGGCACGAAGCGCAGTACCAGCGAAGACCTGATCGTATAGACAATAAATCGTCCAAGCATGACTTGGATATACCTGCACAAGATGCATGAAACGTTTGCTCACATGGACCAGAACAACTAAACAACTAAATGGGGTTCAGAATGGCTTCTGCATAGCTCGTTCAGGCAACAAGCGGCGATATTTTCTGCAGAAAAATACTCCATACTTTCTTATTAAAAAAAATTTAAGAATGCAAAATGTACTTTAAGGGTATATATTTTTATATTTAACATTCAGTGACCGCACAGCTAAAACCAACAACAACCACTACGCTAGCGATAAACAAAACACCGCACAAAGAGGAATGAAAAAAAAAAAACGACAAAACAAGCAAGCACGCAAACAAAACTTCTCAATTATCAGAAACAAATTAAATGAAAGAGATAATGATTTTTTAATGTTAAAAATAAAATTCCAATTAATGACAATCTTCCGGTACATCAGGTGCATCAGCAAGTGCAGTGCAGTTCAATTACCATTGAACGCATGATACAATTATAATGTAGGCTTACTTTGAATTGACTGCTCAAGTAACAAGTTTTGGAACAATAAAGCTGTGAGAACGCTTAACGTCAAATGATAAAGGCAACAACAACAATAAAAAACTAAAATTCGACCAGCCGGTTGTGGCATAAAGCTTGGCATTTAACTTCCTTTTTACTCCAACTTGAGCATACTTTATAATTCTGCCATGGTGCAGTGTAATTTTTCTTAACATCCTCCAAGAACCACCACTAGCAACAGAAGCAAGTGCAACGCAAATTTCTTGCTCTTTCGCTGGCCAATGTCCTCCAATGCCATCACCACCAGCACTAGTTAATGCAGCGCAAATTTCCTGCTTCTGTCTCTGGCCAACGTTCTCCGAGTGCCACCACCAGCAGCACCAAGTGCAGCACATTTCAATTGGCTGGCCAACTCTCCAACATGCAACATTTCAGCAGCACCATTTCAGCATGTCTCGAGCGCAGACAAATTGTTGATGAAAAATTTACGCTGCGCTTCTTGTTCTGCTGGTGGTGGCAATTAGAAGATATTGATGAAAAATTTGAGCTGGTGGCGGCACTCGAAGAACGTTGGCCAGCGAAACAAGCAGGAAATTTGCGCTGCACTGACGTGAAGGACGTTGGCCATTAAAAATAGGTAATTGAACTTTACTGCACTTGCTGATTCACCGGAAGATCATTGATCAGCGAAAAATAAATAAATTTTGTGCGCTAAACTATACTTTTTAATTTCACAACTTTCACAACCAAACTCCGCGTTTCTGTTTTTTTCAATTTCTTTAACATTTCTCAAACATTTTTTCAAAGGAAACGTCAAAAATTGCCAGCATACATCAAATCGTTGTCAGCTCAATTGTCGGCCGAACAATTGAGACAATTGAGCTGCCGACTGAGAAAATGTGAGTGTGTTAGTAAAAACTAGTAAGGATGGAACTTCGGCAGGGTACCGAAGCTAAAATACCCCCGCATTCGAAGTCCTTAGCCACGGCATACACGATGATATTCAGTTTTATATATTAACGAAAGTTTTCTTATTTTGATGACGTCACTTTGTATGAGAGGTAGGCGTTGTTTTGATCCGATTTTGCCATTTATTATAGGGATGGTTCATTTTATATATCAAAACTTATGTGCAAAATTTCAAAACATTTCATTAATTTTGGTGGATTTTTAAGAGATTTTACGTTTAAAATAAAGCCACTTTGTATGGGAAGTGGGCGTGGTTTTCATCCGATTTTGCCATATATCATACAGATGGTTTATATTAAATATCAAGCTTATGTGAAAAATTTTAAAACACATCTTTAATTTTTGCAGATTTTGAAGAGATTTAACGATTCAAATAAAGCAAATTTGTTTGGGAGGTAGGCGTGGTTTCCATCCGATTTTTCCAAATTTTAAAGCCAGGAATAAGACTGAAGAGCAAAGCTTGCGTGCCAAATTTCAAGGTATTTCTTTAATGCTTGTGAATTTTAAAGACATTTACGGTTAATATAAAGTCACTTTGTATGGGAGGTAGGCGTGGTTTTCATCCAATTTGGCCCATTATCGAACTTGTTCTTCCTCTTTTTAAAATAAACTTATATTTTGAATTTCATCGCGATAGCTTTAAAATTGCGGCTGTAATCGTGTCGACAGACGGACAGACAGACGGACACACGGACATCGACTCAGGAGATGATGCTGATCAAAAATATATATATTTTTCTATACCTCCTTCATACCTCTTCCGCCACACCTCCTTCTTAGTGTTACAAATGGAATGACAAAGTTAATATACCCTTTACGCAGTACACGTTGGGTATAAGTATATGAGTGTATTGGAATTGTTAAGACAAATTGTCTGGTGTAGACGCAGCGTAAAACCAGTAACGGCCATAACAATACTTGCACTATTCTTTCAGTTGTGTGGTAGTGCGCGAACATGTGAGAGTAACAGAGGCATACAGGGTTCACGATACACGTGAGTTACGATACCCGTCACAACAACAACAACATCCAATGCAGCAACCACTCCAACAACGACGACAAACGCTTCAAACCAAGCACCACCCAAACCAAAGAGGGCTTATGCTGAATAGGCAATAAGTTATTTAAGCATGTTTTTATTATTGTTTACATTACATTTTATTAAGTCTTTAAATTTTTGTTTATATGATTGCAACATTATACTTAACTCGGCCTGTATTTTCGGAATTTATGTTGCAATCAATAAAAACCCTTTAAAAAAAAAAAACAACCGTCTACAAAATCACTACAAAGTAAAAAATAATTTTAAAAATACTTTTCTTTTTAATTTCTTGGTCATATTTGATAATTTATTTAAACATATTAATATATATGAAATCTTATTATTTGAGTTTTTTTCTTATATGTTTTATTATCATATATTAATTTCTTGATGAATACAAAAGCTTTTAAGGTCGTCGTTAATATAATCAGACTTTTTATCAGAAGCGCCAACTTCAAAGCATTTGTATTCATCATGAAATTAATATATTTATGATAATAAAACAAATAAGAAACAATTCAAATTATAAGATTTCATATATATTAATATGTTTAAATATGTTTTAATATGTTTAAATAAATTATTAAATAATATTAAATTGTTTAAATAATTATATATTATATGACCAAGAAATTAAAAGGAAAAGTATTTTTAAAATTATTTTTTACTTTGTAGTGATTTTGTAGTCGGTTGTTTTTGAAGCGAAGCTTTTTACACCTCGTTCTGTGATTTGCTTGGAGTGAAATCTGAAAAATTTTCGACAGATTTTTTCTTGGAAATTTTATGGTTTCTTTGTTGCTAGCGCTTATTACAAGAAGAAAATTTAATACTTTAATATTAAATACTAAAAATATTTTATGTGCAGCCCGTGGGGATCAAACCCGCGTTATCTTAAACGAGAGTCCAATGCACTATCCACAAGGACACACAGACTTGTTAGAAACAGTTGTTAATTCAATACTAATTATAACAGAAGCTATGCTGCAGTAGATCGTCACCACCTATCAATAGATAGAGGATTGTGTATTTGCTATGCTACAACTATCAAAAATTTGCCACAAGGTGTCTCCAGCATCGGTTTGTTTGTATTGTGAATGCGTTTGTGGTGCTGTTGGCATAGAGTGTAAATTATGATCTAGAGATTGCATCAACTCTGCTAAGTCTCTGCCATGTGTTAACAGAGTTATTTCACTTAAAATCATGAAGAAAAAACTCTGTTGACCTCTGTTAACACATGCCAGAGATTTAGCAGAGTTGATGCAATCTCTAGATAATAATTTACACTCTATGCTGTTGGTACGAAGAAAATAAGCAATGCCCACAAGTACGTTGACAAGTGCGTTTTTAAGTGTCAAAAAAATATATGATATCAATAAATATGGAATTAACAACATAGAGTATAAATTATTATCTAGAGATTGCATCAACTCTGCTAAATCTCTGGCATGTGTTAACAGAGTTTTTTCCTTCACGTTTTTAAGTAAAGAAACTCTGTTAACACATGCCAGAGATTTAGCAGAGTTGATGCAATCTCTATATAATAATTTAACCTCTATGTTAACAAACGCATGCATGAGTCAGTGCAGCCAAGCTCACAACATGTGTGGAGAGTTAAAATGGAGAGTCGCTGGCATTATATGTAATTGGCGTGGAAATTTGACATTCAACAATAAAAAAAAGCAGTAAATATATTTTCTGTATATATGTAATTTATTTTATGTTATTTTATATTTTTGAATTTAAAAGTTAATTTATTAAAAATAAAAAATTATTAAGCTATCAAATCTATGCAACTGCGAAAAAGCTTCGCTTCTATCGTGTGTCCAACGACGCACCTGTTTTTTTTTTTTTTAAAAGTTTTTATTTCTTCCTTTTTAGAGAATATGATAAATTTTCGAAAAAAGTGTATAAACAACATAAATACAATTGTTCTGAAAAAATTTGTTCTATTAAATTCTGAAAGTTTGTTGGTTATTTCAAATATCTGTCCCTTAAATTTAAAGTAGATGTCAAGTGTTTTGAAATTATTATACCCATTCTTGTAACGAGTTTTATTATCCTGGTGCCAATATAATTCGAGATATAGTGTTTTTCTTATATTGCCACGCCCCTTTTTTAAATAAGCGCCCACTTTCTTGAGCGTTATTCCCAATAATTGTGCCTACCCCTGTACTTTATTTCAGTACCCCAGAGTCAATATTAACTGATATAGTGTTTATCTAGTATTGCCACGCCCATTTATCGAATAACGCCTACTTTATTGACCGTAATTTTTAATAATTCTGCCAACCCGTGTACTACAATAAATATCAGTGCCCTAGTGTCAATATTATTCGAGATACACTGTTTTTCTAATATTTCCACGCCCAGTAGTCGAATTCCGCCCACTTTCTTGACCCTAATTTATACTAATGATGCCTACCCTATACCAAATTGCAGTACCATAGTATCAATATTATTCGAGATATACTCTTTTTCTAATATTGCCATGCCCATTTGTCGAATAATGCCCATTTTATTGATGGTAAAATTACACTGTATTACACTGTAATTTGTAATAATTGTGCCTACCCCTACACTAAATTGCAGTGCCCTAGTGTCGATATTATTCGAGATACAGTAGTATCTAGTATTACGAGATCTAGTATTGCCACGCCCATTAGTCAAATAACGCTAACTTTATTGACCCTAATTTTTAAGAATTCTTCCTACCCCTGTACTACAATAAATATCAGTGCCCTAGTGTCAATATTATTCGAGATGTGTTTTTATAATACTGCCACGCCCATTTGTCGTATAACGCCCACTTTATTGACGATATTTTGTAATAATAATGCCTACTTCTATACTAAATTGCAGTACTCTAGCCTCAAAATTATTCAAGATACACTCTTTTTCTAATATTGCCACGCTCATTTGTCGAATTACGCCCATTTTCTTGCCCGTAATTTGTAATAATTTTGCCTACCCCTACCTAAATTGCAGTACCCTAGTGTCAATATTATTCGAGATACAGTAGTATCTTATATTGCGAGGTCTATTATTGCCACGCCCAGTTCTGGAATACCGCTCACTTTTGTACGGGCACCTCCATGCTTATGATATCTATCTGTTCCCCAAAAATTATGGCAATCAGGCATATGGTTTAGGAGTTATCGATGTACATACATTTAAAAAAAAAAAAAACAGAGAAACCGACGAACTTGAGAACCTCCTCCTTTTTGAAGTCGGTTACATTGCAATTTTGTATACTTTAATTCTCAGAATGCCGAAAAGGCAAAATATAAAATGGCAAATCAAGAATCAATATTAATAAGAAAGACTTATAATAAAATCAGGTCTTGTTGAACATTCAAATTGAGTAGTTGTGTTTTTTTTTTAATCACTATAAGCTAAAACACATAACTGCCGCAGTAGGTAGCTTGGCGAACTATTTCCTGTGAAATAAATCGATATCCTTTCAACTTATAAAGTGCCTTCGAAGGATAATTGATTTCAAATAACCATTTTTTGAAACCATATCGAATAAAGTTATTTAAACAATACAGAAACTGTTGTCGAGAGCATATCGGCATACAGATTTCTGACTGTTGAGAGAATATCAGCAAATTGTTAAAATTCACAGGCCTGGTTAAGTTTTAACTTTTAATTGCCAATGCAAATTATCTACAAAACTTCAGCAAGAACCACGACAAATCGAACCATCAACTAAGCAGCAGCCTTCAACAACTTTAAACGAAAATGCAGTTAATAGTTATCACCGTTGGAAGCCTGTACGTCGAAACTGAATGCATAATATAATAATAATATTTATATAAAATTGAACAAAAGAATATATAGAGAAAAAGTGGAAGTGAAAAAAAAAAAAAATATATGTGTAAATGTTTAAAAATAAAATTACATCTCAAATCTTCCAACCATACCCAAAACGTGTATCAAATTTATCAAAAAGTCAAAGTCTCAGTGCAATTCCGGATCTAACTATCGAAGATCAATCAATTTGAATGTCTTTACCAAATAATGAAACGATTCAAAGTAACGATTCTGAAATATTCAATTCATTACGCATACCGGACGCAATTACAGATTTACCAAGATTCGATGGGAATCCCAGGCTATTACACGAGTTCATTAATAATGTTGAAGAGATTCTTCTTCACATAATAGGAACTGACAATACCCCATACGATCAGATACTTTAACGAGCTATAAGAAATAAGGTAGAAAGTCAGGCAAATAAAATCTTGAATATGTTCGGCACACCTCTGCACATGGACACATTATCTGCACATACTTATAACAGAAATCCATCTTTTAGGAACTTTAAAGTCACACAAAGCATTCGTACGCAATCAAATAGGAACCCGAATTTTAAAAGCGAAGAATTAAAAAATATAAACACTAACTATTTCAAAAGCATTCCTCCAAATGAATTGTACCAGCAACAGTTAGACCATTACCAAGAAGATAATATTGAAGACATAGACAATTTAGTTGACACACAAAATTTTCCATTACCTGCCTCGAAAACTCGACAGGATACTTAGACATTAATAAACATGGAACCGAACTACCTTATATTAACATAGCATCCCCATTTGGCAGACCTCTAAAATTTTTAATAGATACAAGAGCTTCATCTTCATTTATAAACCCACAATTTATCAATCCTAAAGACCAAGTAGGATGTAATCCTACGATTATAGCAACCATTTTAAATAGATATAAGCTGGACAAACAAGTCATACTCCCTACATTCGTTGAATTCAATGAAACAGGTCAACTTAATTTCTTACTTTTTAAATTCCATAAATACTTTGATGGATTTCTCGGATTGGACTCTTTAACAAAATTAGGTGCAAAAGTTGATTTAGTTAACAAAACATTAAATACAAACAACTCAACTGTACCATTGCAATTTAAACCAAACTTAACATCTGGGAAACATCTTATAGCACCAAATTCAAAGATATTAATTAAATTACCAGTCGACATACACTCTGGAGATATATGTATATCTCAAAACAACTCAATTAACTACCACTCTACATGTTTCTGAGGGAATATATAAAGCAAAAAATTGGTTTAGCATAGTAGAAGTCATAAATAACTCGGAAGAAGAGCAAATCCTTTTTTTTTAACAGCCACTTAGAACAAGCTTATACAATTCCACAGAGTTCGTTGAAGTGAATAACTTTAATACGGAACAAATAGATTAATAATAGATTTGTTTAAACTAAACAAACAGGAATAGCCGAACTACTCCGTGTCAATCATTTAAATGTGGAAGAAAAACGTGAACTAATAAAACTCTGTAAATAATATGGAAACATTTTTTTTCAAGAAGGTCAAAACTAAAGTTTCACTAACGAAATCAAACACGTAATTTCAACATTAGATGATACTCCAATCCACGTAAAATCTTACAGGTACCCATACGACAAAGCTATTCTCCTTGGAGCTATTCTTCCAATCTGGATAGTACCAAAACAACAAGGTGCAAGCGGTAAGCAAAAATGGCGACTTGTTATCGTACCCTCTTCCGAACCCTCTTCCGAATATCAACGAAACATTAGACAAGTTAGGCAAATGTATGTATTTTTCAACCCTGGATCTATCCAGTGGATTTCATCAAATCGAAATACACCCTGAACATATCGCAAAAACTGCCTTTACTGTGGAAGGAGGCCATTACGAATACATAAGAATGCCATTCGGTCTTAAAAACGCTCCTTTCACATTCCAGCGAGTAATGGATAATGTTTTAAAGGAATCAATTGAAAATATTTGCTTGGTGTATATCGACGAAATCATAGTTTATTCAACCTCGCTCTAAGAACATATTGAGAATCTTAAAATGGTTTTCGAGAAACTAAAAGCATCCAACTTTAAAAATTAGTTAGATAAGTCCGAATTCTTAAAAAAGGATATTTCATTCCTTGGCCACATCGTTTCAACTACTGGTATCAAACCGAACCCTGCTAAAATTGAAGCAATAAATAATTTTCCGATTCCACAGAAATAAAAAGAAATTAAAACATTTTTAGGGTTGTTAGGTTATTATAGGATGTTTATTAAAGACTTTTCCAAATTAACAAAACAACTAACAGAGTGCCTTAAAAAAGGGAAATCAATCGTAATTAATGAAAGATATGTTCAAACATTTGAAACCTGCAAGACAATGCTAATGAACGACCCAATCTTACAATACCCAGACATTTCAAAACAGTTCATTCTCACTACGGACGCTAGTAATTATGCTTTGGGCGCAATATTATCGCAGGGCCGCATCGGAAGTGACAAGCCAATTTGTTACGCAAGTCGAACCTTGTCAAAATCATACTCATAGTATGGGCTACGAAGTATTCAGACCGCAGTATTTCAGACCTTATTTATTTGGACGACAATTTCAAATTTTAGCTGATCACAAGCCACTAACTTGGTTCATGGATCTTAAAGAACCTAATTCTAAGCTTATAAGATGGCGTCTCAAATTAGAAGAGTTTGATTATCAAATAGTATATAAAAAAGGGAAACTCAACACAAATGCTGACGCTCTAAGTCGCATACGAACAGACACCAATGATAAAAACTTTTTAGATATTAATCACAACGACTCAACTTCAAATCAAGGAACAAATGGCGCTACCACCGTCCATTCATCAGATTTGAATCTAGATGATGGTATTGCAATATCCGAAGGACCACTAAATGAATTCAATCTTCAAATATTGCTAGAGAAATCAGAAGCACCAGAATTTACTGTGGAAACATTATTTAAAAATAAACAACGACGAGCAATTAGGAAAACAGAGTTTACAGAAGATATATTAGTCAAAATCTTTAAGGACCATATGCCACCAAACAGACTTTCAGTTATATTCACAGATGACAACACCTTTCGAAAAGTACAATCAGTTTATTCAAAACATTTTTCTAATAATAATTTATTTAAACTTCTTCTTTGTACAGAAAAACTTTTAGATGTAACAGAAAATGACGAACTAATAAAAAATGATCATGATAGAAATAATGACACAGATACAGAGGTATAACAGAAACGTACCTTCACCTTAAAAGGAAATATTTTTTTCCATTTATGAAAAATAAAATTACTCAGACTATTAATAACTGCGACAAGTGCCAAACATTGAAATATGATAGAAGTCCTCCAAAACTTAAATTCAAAATGCCTGAACCCCAATAAAACCACTAGACATAATCCACATAGATATCTACACCATTAATAATTTTCAAATCTTAACAATAATTGATAAATTTCAAAATTTTCATCAGGATGTACCCTTACTTCACGAGCTTGCGTCTCAGTACTAAAATTTAAAAAAAATTACATAAACGTATATGGTATTCCAAAAAAACTCATTTGCGACCAGCGGACAGATTTCACTGCCAACATATTTAAAGATTTTTGTAAACAATACAAAATCGAACTACACTATACATCGTTTCAACAAACAAGCAGCAACTCACCTGTAGAAAGAATGCACTACAATAACCGAAATATATAGAATTATCCTTACTACAAGAAAAGAGAAACACCTGACCATAGACCATGACGAAATCCTTACTGAAGCATTTAAAACATATAACAACTCCATACACTCAACGACAAAGTACACACCATACGAACGTTTTCTTGGCAGGACATTTACATTTTGTAATACCCTATCCTTTAATAATGAACATGAATATTTACATAAGTTACATGTATTTCAAAATACACTTTATCCAATTTTTAAGGAAAAAGTTAAGAACTTAACAAACAAAAGAATAAATCTCTTGAATGGAGCAAGAGAAGAACCAGAAGAAAGACAAATAAATGACACAGTGTTTAGAAAAGAGTGTAGAAGAAACAAGATAACTCCTAGATTTACAAAACATTGAGTTAAAGAAAATAAAAAAATTACACTATTACACAAACTAAGAATAAGGAAACAAAAAAAAAGAAGTCATAGATAATTTTTTTTATTTTAGATTACCAATTATGTCCTCTCAAATCATCGACATAAAAAACATTAAAACTAATCAAGGCATAATAGATTTAAAACTAGGATCTTCACGAATAATAAATAGCTTCAATAATCTTATTCACATTGTTATCTAAGACGACTACGACATCAACACACAAAAGGTATCAAATGCATTACAGAACTTTGGAAAACATACTGAACTCACAAACACAATACAAATTACAAATTTCAAAATATAATTTTACATTTTTTTTACAAATTACATTACAGAACTTTGGAAAACGTACTGAACTCACAAACACAATACAAATTACAAATTTCAAACTGAACGAATTAAAACATAAAATACAATCATTAACACCTATTAAACGAAATAAAAGAGGAATCATAATCGGACTTGGTAAGCAATTAAATTCATAACAGGAAACATGGACGCAACAGACACACAAAAACTTAATGACCAGATCACGAACTTAAGTAATAATGAAATAAACACACGAAACGAAATCGCAATGCAACACACTTTAAACACACAAATGATAACAAGATTTAAAAACCTTACAAATTTTATTAACAAAGAACAAAAAGATATTGAAGACTTACTTACTTACTTAGGTGGCCGTAACAACCCGTGTCCGGGTTTCGGCCGACCTCATCAGCACTCGCCAGGCGACTCTTCTTTGCGCGAGTTACAGTATCCACTGCAACAACAACAACCCAACAAGCTCCCGCGAAGCCACCAAGAACGGCAAGCTAGCGGCCGATGACACCTAAGTCAGCAGAATTGCACAACAACAGCCAGACGACTTAACAACAAACACCCAAACCATATTTCCAAGAATCTGAACATGCAGTTTTAAATAAATATTAACAATTATTGTCATATAGTAATTAGGCCACCAAATAGTTCTCTTTCAATCAAAATTCAATAAATAAGTTAGTTCAGTTTGTGCTGCAAATAAAACAACGTGTTTTCTTTTAATACGGCTCCAGTGGAGGAGCTCAGAAATATATTTTTTTCTAGTGAATATTACAAAGACTTGTAATTGGCGCAGTCAACCGGTCCAGTGGACAGTCATCATCAACTGGAGAATTTTTATTCCTCGCCGCTGGAGAACCTACGTTTCACCATCAAATTGAATTTATCATCAACAGGAAATAAAATAAAAGATGTTCATCATTTTGGGCTTATTGTGAGTGCAAGTGTTGTATGTTCTAATTTATTTTATTTACTTTACCTACGTACTTAAGAATAATTCAAGAAAATATATAAATACAAATTTAAATTTACACAATCTTAAAAAATACAATTAAATAAATATTAGTGCCATTAATTTTAATTTCTGCTATACCCATCCATCGAAGAGTATCGACGGCTATCGATACAGTGATATAGTTCAGAATTAAATTAATATTTTTTTTAAAAATACCAATTCAATGAAATAAAAAAAAAAATAATAAAAAATAAATAAATATCAGTGAATAATATTCGAATTCCATCCATATATCCATCCTTAATCCTTAAATCCTTAAATTTTAACGAGGACAGTCATCCACATGAAATAGATATACAAAATCACCTCAACACAGAAGAACGCAAGAAAATAGTAAAATTATGCAAACAATACGAAGACATAATATACAAACAAGACGAACCTCTCACGTTTACTAATGAGATATAACACCAGATCAAAACAACAGATGATCTTCCAACATACACTAAGTCGTACAGATATCCGTACATTCATAAAGAGGAAGTCCGAAAACAGATCGGTGAAATGCTGGATCAAGGCATCATTAGACAAAGCTATTCTCCATGGAGCTCACCAGTCTGGGTGGTCCCCAAAAAGAAAGATGCTAGTGGACGTCAAAAGTGGCGACTAGTCATAGATTACAGAAAAGTAAACAAGAAAACAATTTCAGACAGATATCCACTACCAAATATAGCGGAAATCCTAGATAAACTCGGAAAATGTCTTTACTTTACAACGTTAGATCTCGCAAGCGGCTTTCATCAGATCGAGATGGACCCCAAACATATACAGAAGACAGCATTTACAGTTGAAGACGGACATTATGAGTACGTCAGAATGCCATTCGGGCTTAAGAATGCGCCAGAAACTTTCCAGAGAGTTATGGACAATGTGCTAAGGGACTTAATTGGAAAAAAATGTCTGGTTTATCTCGACGACATAATAATTTTTTCAACGTCACTACAGGAACATCTTGACAGTATCAAACTAGTTTTCGATAAACTCCGCCAATCTAACTTTAAAATACAAATGGACAAATGCGAATTCATGAAAAAAGAAATCGCCTTCCTAGGACACATTATTACACCAGAGGGAATTAAACCAAATCCCATGAAAATCGAAGCTATAAAAAAATACCCAACACCTAAAACTCGTAAAGAAATTAAAGGTTTCATAGGACTTATAAGTTATTATAGGAAATTTATAAAAGACCTAGCAAAACTGACGAGGCCTTTAACAAAATGTTTAAGAAAAGACGCAAAAATCACACTAGATGCAGAGTGCACTAAAGCGTTTGAGATCTGCAAAGACCTTTTAACTAATGACCCAATTTTGCAACATCCAGATTTTACAAAACCATTCGTTCTCACCACAGATGCAAGCAACTTTGCGATCGGTGCAGTTTTGTCGCATGGACCAATAGGTAATGACAAACCGATTTGCTACGCAAGTCGAACACTTTCAGAGACCGAAACTAGATATTCTACTATAGAAAAAGAATTACTCGCGATAGTTTGGGCCACCAAATACTTTCGCCCACACCTATTCGGGCGTAAATTCCAAATAGTCACAGATCACAAACCGCTTACCTGGATCATGAGCCTCAAGGAACCGAACTCGAAACTAGTAAGATGACAGCTAAGACTAGAAGAATTCGACTATGAGGTGATATACAAAAAAGGAAAATGGAATACAAACGCTGACGCCTTACGCCGAATAAATTGATAACCCAGACAAACAATTTCATGAACTAAATGCCAATGATAATGCGAATAAAACAACAATAAGCACAGCCCATAGCTGCGACGAAAATTTAGACGACGGGATTTATATATCTAAAAAACCACTTAACGAATTCAACTTACAGATGATCTTAGAAGCAAACAAAAAAGGATCACCAATGACGGTCCAAACAGTATTCAAAAATAGGCAAAGGAGAACCATAAGGAGACCAATTTTCGACGAAGAGACAACAATAGACGTATTCAAAAAATTCTTACCATCCAACAGACTCACTGCAATTTATACAGATGACACTATATTCCAAGTTGTTCAATCAGTTTACTCACAATACTTTTCCCACAACAAAACATTTCGAATTATTCGTTGTAAAGAAATTCTTAAAGATATCACTCTAGAATACGAACAAGAGCAGCTTATTCGCGACTATCACGAAAAATCAAATCATAGAGGTATAGACGAATGTTTTTTACACCTAAAAAGAGAAATCTACTTCCCAAATATGAAAACCAAAATAACAAAAACCATAAACAACTGTGAAAGATGTAAAATACAAAAATACGATAGAAACCCTCCCAAAATACAATATGAACAGCCAGAATTACCATTGAAACCATTAGAAATAGTGCATATAGACCTATATACTATTAACAATAATCAAATTTTGACAAAACTTGACAAATTCTCTAAATTCGCTGCAGCCTTTACACTAAACGCCAGAACTAGTATAACCATTCTTAAAGCTTTTAAAAGCTTCATAAGCTCCTATGGCATCCCGAAAAAAATTGTATGTGACCAAGGTTCAGAGTTTGTAGCAAATATATTTAAAGACTTTTGTAGGCAACACGAAATAGGCCTTCATTTCACATCCTTTCAACAGACAAACAGTAATGCACCTGTTGAGCTCACAATTAAGCACCCTGTGCTTATGAAGCTGCCGTAGCAGAGCCAAGCTGCTGCTCTTAAATTACATTTTTCTTTTTCTTCTCTTTTCTTTTGGGCAGCGCTTCTCGCTGCCTAGTATAAAACATTGTTAGTTTTAAGTAAGACACAATAAAATTGACATCGGTCAGACAAAGTGCGTGTTTCCGTGTTTTATTTAATTCAAAGTTATTTAAATCAATAAATACTTTTCCCCCGTAAACGAAATATACATGGTCCTTCGAGCCGGATTTTTAATAAAAGGAAAAAAATCCGCGATTTAAAAACAAAAAAATAAATTTTGTGCTTTTTAATATATATTTTATATATATATTTAAAAAAAAAAAAAAAAAAAAAAAAAAAAAAACGCCTCGAGTGCTAATAAAGGCTTCAAAGCTTAACGTTTTCGTGTAGCAGCAACAGCAGCAACAGCAGCAACAGCAGCAACATCAGCATCAACATCAACATCTACAACAACAACAACAACATCATCAGATTCAACACAGCCTTGATTCAGGTGAGTTTTTTATTCTAATAAATTGTATTGCTTATGATTAAAACCAAATAAAAATATAAAATTATATTTAAATTAAAAGGAGAAAAAGTGACTCGTTAGTTTAAATTCGACTCATTCACGCGGTTCGATTCGGTAATAATTATTCTTGTAATTATTTTATCTTCAAAATAAAGTCTTTTCATGCCTAGTATTGCAAGTGACAGTTTTTATTAATATTTCAAGTCTTGCATATATATATTTTACCAGCAAAAATTGTTTTGGCGGTAAAACAAATTATATATATACATACATAACTTTATATAAAAAAGGTTCTTGAACTTGTCATTTGCAGTACATTGTTTTTTTATTAATCGGTAAAGAGTTAAAAGTTTCAGCTCTCGTTCGATCTCTAACACAGAGATCTTTAACGTTTTTTGTTGTTAATAAAAATTCCAAAAAAAAAAAAAAAAAAACAAAATAAAAGTATCAGTACACTGGGCTGTATTAATATTTTTGAGCTGAAACTTGCAAACATTTTAGTAATCAAGAGTCTAATAAGCAGCGTTTCTGCACTCTTATCTAAAATTTTTTTTCATTCTGCTTTGTGCGTTATACGCACTAATCGAAGCCGAAACCACGCTTTCTGCTGGTACAAAGCAACCCCAACTTTGTGCTTATTATATTAAGCTCTCTCGCACACTCATTTCCTTTGTGTGTGTTCGAAGCTGAGACTGCATCTCGTGCCAATTGCGCTTGTTGAACAGGTCTTCAGCCGACTGCATATACTTGCAGTGAGAGAGCAAATAAGCCGCACAGTGGGACTAAGTCGTAAATTTGCCATCAAAATTTACTTGGTCGATTTTCGTAAGAAAAGTGCACTGTGGGCCAAGCACATAATTTTGCAAATAAAACTTTTTATTATTGAATTCGCAAAAAATTAAAAATAAATAAATAGAGTCGGAAAATAAAGTTTAAAAAAAACCAAACAAAAAAGAAAAAGTTTTATATTCTCTATTAATTAATATATTATTTTGGCCAAATATATTATATTAATAAAATTATATACGGAGAAAAAAAAAAACTTTTTATTTTTAAATTAAAGTTACTGCCGTGTTGTTTTGCTGGATTTTCGTGATATTTTTTAATCCTACAAATTTTTAATAGATTTTTGAAAAGCGACAAAAATATTTTTTTTTAATAAAAAAAAAAAGAGGGGAAACATTTTAACAAGGGAAAATAAAATGTCGCATTTAAAAATATTTATACGTTTGTCCGATGCTCTCGTCGAATTCGAAGCGGACTTAAATGCCGCCGAATATCACGACGTTTTCTCCCTGGAAGCTCAAAGCGAAGAGATAAGAGCCCAGTGGAAAAAAGTAAAGGCTGCTTATGATGCCTGTTTGGATAAAATGTCCAATAACGAGGATTCAGACCTCGAATCAATAAAAACGAAGTATCGCAGCTGCTACCAGTCATATATACGGGTAGCAGGAAAAATTTCTGAACTGTCTCAGAATAAGCCCTCAAAGCAAACAATTGCTTCAGAGCCGGCGGCGGCAATGGGCCACAGTATGCCTGTGCCACCATGCGATACTGAGGTTTTCAGTGGTGATTACCTCTCATGGCCGTCCTTCAGGGACATGTTTACGGCCATATATATTACAAACTCGAGACTAACGGCAGTGGAAAAACTTTTCCACTTAAATAATAAAACACGTGGTGAAGCAAAGGAGATTGTTCGGAAATCTCCGTTAACCAATGATGGTTTTGCTCAAGCTTGGCAAGATTTGTCTGACCGATACGAGAATAAACGTATCATGGTCAACAGCCAGCTTAAAATATTATTTAATTTACCCCAGGTGCCAAAAGAATCTGGCACAGAACTGAAAAAGCTTCAAAGGGATATCAATGGTTGTATTTTTGCTCTAAAAATGCACAACATTGATATCAATAACTGGGATACAATCTTCATTTATCTTTGCTCTACAAGATTGCCCGAGGTCACGCTCTCCTTATGGGAGCAGTCCATTTCGAATAAAAACGAAATTCCAAAATGGGCAGACCTCGATTCCTTCCTCACAAGCCGGTTTCAAACTCTTGAAACCGTGTCTGATATTCGCAGCTCTAGCGGCGCAATACCCAGACAAATTTCAGATTCAACCTCCTCCCACTCGAAATCAAACCAAAGCAGTTCATCTGGTAAAAAGGTAAATAATTACCAAATTAAAATTGCTCCTGCGAATTGTAAGCTGTGTTCCACGGAACCACATTCGCTTCGCTTTTGTCCAAAATTTCTTAGAATGGACGCCAATAATCGACTATCAATTGTTAGAAAATAAAAATTTTGTATCAATTGTTTAGCTCACTCTCATGAGGTGAAAGAGTGCAAGAGTCAATATTCGTGTGTGATGTGCAAACAACGTCATAACACTCTCTTGCATCGAGACTTGACTCCGCCACAATCTCCTGTTTCGAGTATTGACTCAGGTCGGTCAAGCTCTCGACCCAACCCCCCGGGCTCTAACACACAATCTCATACCACTCTAATACAGTCCACTAGCAATGACATTCAATCATGCTTCGCTACCACTACCAAACACGTATTGCTTGGTACAGCAATGGTGACCATATGCCACCTAGGATCTGCGTACACAACTAGAGCTCTTATCGACTCTGGCTCTGAAGGTACGTTCGTATCTGAAAGAGTGCAGAAGCTATTGAAGTTGCCCACAAGAGCCGTAAACGCTCAAGTTTCGGGGCTTAACAACGCAGTTTCAGCGCAAGTGACCAAAGCTAACGAAATAATTCTCAGTTCGCCTAGAAATAGGCAATTTCAAATAGAAGCTACAGCATTTGTGCTGTCTCGCTTAACTGGGAATCTGCCGTCATGCTCCTTTGATCCTTCCTTGTGTAAGAGTTTGCCAGATTTACAATTGGCCGACCCACATTTCTTCAGAAGCGATCAAATCGATGTACTAATCGGTGGCGATTTGTACCCTGCTATCATTCTTGATGGCATTCGAAGAAACATTCTTGGATCACTATTGGCACAAGAAACAGTTTTTGGCTGGATATTCACAGGCCCTATGCCTTGTAACGAAATATCCAGCCTTACTACCTGCTTGAGCCATTATAGTGAAGTTGCGATCGATAAGCAGATCGCACGATTTTGGGAGTTGGAGGAACTACCTAAAAAACAATTTTTATCCCAAACTGATAAGTTTTGTGAGGAAAATTATCAGAAAACCACTTATCGTGATGACAAGGGGCGATATATAGTAACCCTACCATTTAAAAGTGGATTCCCTGATGACATTAATCTTGGATTTTCTCGAGGTATTGCCTTCAAGCAGTGGGCTAGAAACGAAACTCGATTGACAAAAAATCCTGAACTTAAGACGCAGTATGAAGATGTAGTAAATGATTACTTCAGATTGGGTCACATGAGGAAAGTATCACCCCCTAAGTTTGAAATGTCGCCATGCCATTATTATTTACCGCATCATGCGGTGATAAAACCAGAGAGTACTACTACCAAAGTTAGGGTAGTATTCAATGCGTCAAGTCCCACATCAAATGGGTCAGCTTAAATGATGTCCTGCACGCAGGTCCAGTTAGTACTACTACTAACTCCAAAGTTAGGGTAGTATTCAATGCGTCAAGTCCCACATCAAATGAGTCATCTTAAATGATGTCCTGCACGCAGGTCCAGTTCTTCAAGCCGACCGGACGCTTCTCGTACTGAAATGGCGGTTCTCAAATACGTATTTAATGGTGACATTCAGCACGAGAAGCGACAGGTCGGCTTGAAGAACTGGACCTGCGTGCAGGACATCATTTAAGCTGAATCCATTTGATGTGGGACTTGACGCATTGAATACTACCCTAACTTTGGTAGTAGTACTCTCTGGTTTTATCACCGCATGATGCGGTAAATAATAATGGCATGGCGACATTTCAAACTTAGGGGGTGATACTTTCATCATGTGAACCAATCTGAAGTAATCATTTACTACATCTTCATACTACGTCTTAAGTTCAGGATTTTTTGTCAATCGAGTTTCGTTTCTAGCCCACTGCTTGAAGGCAATACCTCGAGAAAATCCAAGATTAATATCATCAGGGAATCCACTTTTAAATGGTAGGGTTACTATATATCGCCCCTTGTCATCACGTTAAGTGGTTTTCTGATAATTTTCCTCACAAAACTTATCAGTTTGGGATAAAATTTGTTTTTTAGGTAGTTCCTCCAACTCCCAAAATCGTGCGATCTGCTTATCGATCGCAACTTCACTATAATGGCTCAAACAGGTAGTAAAGCTGGATATTTCGTTACAAGGCATAGGGCCTGTGAATATCCAGCCAAAAACTGTTTCTTGTGCCAATAGTGATCCAAGAATGTTTCTTCGAATGCCATCAAGAATGATAGCAGGGTACAAATCGCCACCGATTAGTACATCGATTTGATCGCTTCTGAAGAAATGTGGGTCGGCCAATTGTAAATCTGGCAAACTCTTACAAAAGGAAGGATCAAAGGAGCATGACGGCAGATTCCCAGTTAAGCGAGACAGCACAAATGCTGTAGCTTCTATTTGAAATTGCCTATTTCTAGGCGAACTGAGAATTATTTCGTTAGCTTTGGTCACTTGCGCTGAAACTGCGTTGTTAAGCCCCGAAACTTGAGCGTTTACGGCTCTTGTGGGCAACTTCAATAGCTTCTGCACTCTTTCAGATACGAACGTACCTTCAGAGCCAGAGTCGATAAGAGCTCTAGTTGTGTACGCAGATCCTAGGTGGCATATGGTCACCAGTGCTGTACCAAGCAATACGTGTTTGGTAGTGGTAGCGAAGCATGATTGAATGTCATTGCTAGTGGACTGTATTAGAGTGGAGTGAGATTGTGTGTTAGAGCCCGGGGGGTTGGGTCGAGAGCTTGACCGACCTGAGTCAATACTCGAAACAGGAGATTGTGGCGGAGTCAAGTCTCGAAGGTGCCAGCCAACCAGCAGGATCGAATAGTTGAGCGATCATGTATAGCACTTCACGTTTTGTATAAGATGATTTAATCTCAAGACGCTTAGCAGTAAAAAAGAACAAATCAGCAGTTGCATTCCATCGAATTCCTAAAGTTTTGGCGCAGCTTGCATCTTCTAACTTTAAAAAGTCTTCATGCAGAAGATGTTCTGTGGGTAGGTCTGCTAAAATGCTTGAAGCATTTGCAGTCCATTTCCGCATAGTAAAACCTGCAGAGACTAAGGCAGCGATAAGCTCATTTCTAGCTTTTAAATGAAGTCTCGATTAATGGTGACATTCAGCAAATGTACAGCCAGATTCTGGTTGATCCAAAACATTCCGTCTTCCAACGAATTCTATTTCGAAGGTCACCTGAAGATGTCATTCAGGATTATGAGCTTAAAACAGTAACTTTTGGCCTAAACTGTGCTCCATACCTAGCCATTAGAACCATGCTGCAATTAGCACATGATGTTCAGCAGCAATACCCTCTTGCTGCACAAATTTTGCGTCATTTCACATATGGCGACGATGCTCTTGCGGGAGCTCACGATGTGAAAAGCGCAATAAAAGCTAGAAATGAGCTTATCGCTGCCTTAGTCTCTGCAGGTTTTACTATGCGGAAATGGACTGCAAATGCTTCAAGCATTTTAGCAGACCTACCCACAGAACATCTTTTGCATGAAGACTTTTTAAAGTTAGAAGATGCAAGCTGCGCCAAAAATTTAGGAATTCGATGGAATGCAACTGCTGATTTGTTCTTTTTTACTGCTAAGCGTCTTGAGATTAAATCATCTTATACAAAACGTGAAGTGCTATCCATGATCGCTCAACTATTCGATCCTGCTGGTTGGCTGGCACCTATAGTGGTGACAGCGAAAATTCTCATGCAACGTATCTGGTTGGATGAAATTGAGTGGGATGAAAATCTCCCATCTCACATTTTTCAATCTTGGCATACTTTCTTGCTAGATTATGAACATATAAATAATATTCGTATACCACGGTTTGTTGGGTTCTCACCTGATCCCGACGTAGAGTTTCACGCCTTTTGCGATGCTTCTGAAAAAGCATATGCTGCGTCGATATACATTCGTGTGAAACAAAATGATTGTATTGTCAGTCATTTACTTTACGCAAAAAGCAAAGTGGCTCCAGTCAAGACGATCTCACTCCCTCGGCTTGAATTATGTGGTGCAGCCCTTCTCGCGGATATGGTAGACACCGTGCTGTCGCACCTCGAAATAGAAAGGCATAGATTGTATTGTTGGACAGATTCTACAATCGTGTTTGCCTGGCTGTGTAAGCCCCCGTGTTCCTGAACAACCTTCGTCGCCAATAGAGTGTCAAAAGTGGCAGAGAAGGTAGGAATTCAAAATTGGTTTCATGTAGATACTCATGAAAACCCAGCAGACTTAGCGACGCGTGGAGTTACACCAAAAGAGCTGATTGACAACACTCTTTGGTGGCATGGGCCGTCTTGGCTCGCACTCGAACGATCTGCGTGGCAAGAAAAAGCTCAGTCTACAGATCTAGAAACATCACTCGAACGCAAAGCTGTGAAAGTGCACTTTGCATATTTTTTGGAGTATGAGGATATTTTAGAACGTTTTTCTTCACTGCCACGTGGATTAAGAGTGTTAGCTTACGTGTTTCGTTTTCTGCATCGCACTCATCCACATTTGCGTGCGACGTTCTCAAAAAAATCAACCTGTCTTCAAAGTGCAGAAATTAATTTCGTGAAAACTCGATTAGTTCTACTATGCCAAAAATCAGTTTTTCCAAACGAATATCATTATTTGGAAACAAATCAAATGATTGGATCTAAGAGTTCACTTCTTGCTCTTAATCCATTTCTGCACACCGACAATTTACTACGTGTTGGGGGACGACTAGCCTCTTCCCCAATCTTATCATACGATGAAAAGCATCCAATTATATTGCCATATAATTGCCATTTTTCACGTCTTTTAGTATGCTTCGTTCATGAGATTTCACTTCATGGAGGGAACCAGTTAGTGCTTCGACTTATTCGAATGCAATATTGGATCCTACGTGCTAAAACTCTTATCAAAACCACTTTACACGATTGCAAAACTTGTGTCGTTCACATGAAACGCGAGAGAACACAAATAATGGCTGCTCTGCCAGCTGAGCGAACGGTTATTTCACGACCATTTGCGTCCACTGGCATCGACTTCGCTGGCCCTTTCGAGATCAAAAGCTACATAGGTAAATCGTGCCGAATAAGTAAGGGCTATGTTTGTTTATTTGTGTGCTTCTCAACTAAGGCAATTCATCTCGAAGCCACTAGCGATTTATCAACCGCTACTTTTGTAGCAGCTTTCTCCCGATTTGTTTCTAGGCGTGGCTGCCCAGCAAATGTGTACTCTGACAATGGTACAAACTTTGTCGGAGCCTCAAATGTCTTAAAAAAGGATTTTAAAACCTTTCTAAGTGCGTCACATAATGCCATACTAACGCAGTACGAGCATCAAGAAATCTCATGGCATTTCATTCCAGCTGGTGCTCCCCATATGGGAGGATTATGGGAAGCTGGAGTCAAAAGCTTTAAGACGCATTTTAAAAAGATGGCCGGAAATATGAAGTATACTTTCGAAGAATTTACAACTTTACTTAATCGAATCGAACCGTGTCTTAACTCGAGGCCACTTTCCGCCATGTCCGAAAATCCCTCTGATTTTCAATCTCTTACTCCAGGTTATTTCTTGGTCGGCAGTCCACTGCTAGCGCCAGTGGAGCCAGAAATAACTTATCAGCCTCTGACTATCATCAACCGTTGGAAAAAAGTCAAGGCTATGCATCAGCACTTTTGCCACCGATGGAAAAATGAATACTTGAAAGAGATGCAAAGGCGTGCTAAGTGGAAAACTCCTCAGTTAGATTTCAAGGTTAACGACTTAGTCGTTATCAAAGAAGACAATTTACCCGCGAATGAGTGGCGATTAGGTCGAATCTTAAAAGTTTACGTTGGCAACGATAATAAAGTCCGCGTAGCTGACGTTCGCACTGCAAAAGGTTGCGTTACGCGTCCAATTGTGAAGCTCGTAGCCATTCCGACAAACTAACTCGGTCACTATTTTCTCGCCTAACCCATTTTCTTTTTTTTCTTTTCGTTTCTTTTCTTTTCTTCTCGTTTCAGAATGTCAACAATCAACGTAGTGCGTGACTTGCTCGATGAGATGATCCTCGCGACAGATTCTGAGATGGCCCCCAGCGAGACCGACATGGTGCGAGAGAGTGCGCCAGCTCCTGAAAGCTCCCTGGGACGCGCAAGTCCGGTGCGAAGCGCGCTGTCGAGTGTGGTTGCCGTAGTGACGCGCGAAGACGCTCTTCCGAAGTGTCGCCTGTGCTCCATGGAGCACAACCTGGCATCGTGCCGGCGGTTCCTTGATATGAACCTGGAGGAGCGGTTGAGAGCGATATTAATGTATTACTACTGCTCCAATTGCCTCTCCGCGGTTCATATGCGAAGGGACTGTCGGAGCAATGGCAGATGCCGTCATTGCGGTGATGATCACCACAGTCTGCTGCACTCTCGCACTCGTGTCCGAGCAGGTCGATCTCACTCGAAAAGGCCAAGAAGCAGACGGTCTCGGGCACGAAAGATGAAGAAGCAGCCTGCAGCTGCAGCTGCACCCGCAAAGAGGCTAGGGGGTTCGGAGCCAATACGTCCGTCTTGGAAGGGACCACAGTTGACGTTACCATCTGCGTCGTTGGCCAGGGACCATTTCCCGAAGCGGTCCCCTTCCAAGAAGAGACCGCGGTCGAATGCACCGCCAGCGTCTTCGGCTAGGGACATTTTCCCGAAGCGGTCTCCCCCCGAAAGACCATCTACGACAAGCATCCAACGAGTCGTGTCGCTGCTCCCGACTGCTGTGGTGAGTACGTGGGCATTGGGTGGCCTGGTGAAGGAACGTGCCATCCTGAATGCGTGCCTTCTCCAGTCGCGGATAGCCAGCGAGTTGGTTCGCCGATGGAAGTTGCCTACTTCTTTTGTTGATGGGCACGAGGTGTGCACCCTGATGCTACGGGGCCGGCACGGATCCAGTGTCCACCTGGAAACGACAGCAAGGGTCGAGCGGCATTTGGAAGTCATCACACCGTCGAAAGATATCGACGAGCGGATCAGCTTGAACTACCCAAATATCTTTTTGGCTGATCCGCTCTTTTACAAGCAAGCACCAGTTCGACTCCTGTTGGGAGTCGATGTATACTCCCGGCTGATGCAGCCCGGTAGCCTGCCGATGGGTTTTAGCATGCCGTTGGCCCATAACTCGATCTTCGGCTGGGTTCTATCAGGACAGGGTGCCTGGTAGCGTCTTGCATTCCTGCAAGGCGGGCGGCATGTTGAGCTCACAATTAAGCACCCTGTGCTTAGGAAGCTGCCGTAGCAGAGCCAAGCTGCTGCTCTTAAATTACATTTTTTTTTTTTTCTCTTTTCTTTTGGGCAGCGCTTCTCGCTGCCTAGTATAAAACTTTGTTAGTTTTAAGTAAGACACAATAAAATTGACATCGGTCAGACAAAGTGCGTGTTCCCGTGTTTTATTTAATTCAAAGTTATTTAAATCAATAAATACTATTCCCCCCGTAAACGAAATATACAGCACCAGTGGAAAGACTCCACTCGACACTAACTGAAATATATAGAATAATACTTTCAACGCGAAAGGAACAAAAATTAACTACAGAACATGACGAAATGTAATCAGAAACATTGATAACGTATAATAATGCCATACATTCTCCAACAAAGCATACCCCTTACGAATTATTTTTTGGGAGACCCTACAAATTTCTTAAAACACTTAAATCCACAGACGAACATGATTATTTATCCAAACTAAATGAATTCATAAAAAGACTATATCCTGAGGTTAAACAAAAGGTAGAAAACACCACAAAAAAAAAGAATTGACAATCTAAATAAATCTAGAAATCCTGCCGAGGATTTTAATGAAAATGAAATTGTATTTAGAAAAGAAGCTAGGCGTAATAAACTAACGCCCAGATTCTTAAAACATATAATTTCAAAAAATAATAAAGTTACAGTAGTTGCCATGCTAAAAAATAAGATGCATAAAGGAAAACTAAGAAACAGAAACAAAAAAAAAAAAAAAAAAAAAAAAAAAAAAAAAAAAATTTTTTTTTCTCTCACTGGCACAAAAGCACACAATAAATATAATAAATTTTTTTTTTTACTTCATTCCCTTTTTCCCAGACTCACACTCGCAGCCGCGCAAATCATTGAAATACACAACATACCAAACAATCACACAATACTACCACTACACCTCGGACCATCGCGGACAATAACCAACTTTACAAATCTTATTCACATCATCAAACTCGATGATTACGAAAAGAATATTGCCAACATTTCCGAAACTCTTAATACATTTGAAAATAAAGCAATAAATACAAATTCATTACACATTACAAAATTAAAACTCAAAGAGTTGCAAGATAAACTAGCTACACTCACACCTATAAAAAGACACAAAAGGGGATTAATTAACGGTTTGGGATCGGCAATAAAATTCATAACGGGAAACATGGACGCACAAGACGCCCAAGACCTTAATAAACAAATAGAATTTCTTACATCTAACACAAATAATCTGACGAACATAATACAATCACAAAACACAATTAACTACCAATTCATCAATAGACTTACGAACATAACAAACCACATAAATAAAGATCAAGGAATCATTAAAACTTTTATTGAAAACTCCGCAAGTAAAATTAAACAAGAAGCGGATATAATCGAAGAAATACAGTATTTAAACCAAATAAATTTTAATATTGATATACTAAACAACAATTTGTCAAATATCGCTGAAGCAATATTACTTAGTAGAATGAATGTAATACCTAAATTATTATTATCAATAAACGAATTAAAAGAAATTGAAAATCATTTAATAAGACAAGACCAACAAATAGAGTCATTTGAACAATTGTACGAACTTTTAAGTATGCAAGCATATTACAACAACTCAAAAATTATTTTTAATATTCGTATTCCTAATTTATCACCAGAGAAATATTCCTTATATCATGTAATTCCATTACCTATTTATCAAACTAAACTTATTGTAGCCAAACCTTTTATTAACTTGTAATGTAAGGAACATACAATACCTTAATGCACCTTACCCAAAAATAGAATCAACATACTATTGCCAAAAAAAAAAACAAACACAAATATAGCTGACTCCAACTGCATTGGAAAAATCATAAGAAATGAACCAGCACACTGCTCTCTTCAAGATGTAGGACGGATGGAATCAATAACACAACCGGAACCCAACTTTATTCTTTTCATAAATGCTCCACTCACCCACGTTAAAATAACTTGCAACATCAAGGAGGCAGAAGTACAAAACACTGCCCTTCTTCACTTCAAAAACTGTAACATAGAAATAAACGGCATCACATATCAGGATAACCACGAAATATTCTGGGATGAAGTTCACGTTCCACCATTATCTACAGGAAAAATAAACACAAATTCAACAGTCGAAATACTAAATCTTTAGAAGCTAAAAGAATACGGATTTAAGACGAAAACAAATTTAGAAATCTTTAAACTGAAAACAAATATTCGGCATCATTTCACGACAACATCCCTAGCCATTTTAGTGTTGGCAATGCTACTAGTCGGGACTTTCATCTTCAGAAGAAATAAAAAGGAAAGTACGCCAACACTAAAATCATACGCTCCTGCCCCAATGGCTTCATTTTGGCCGTAGCTTTACCTCAGGGGGGGAGAAGTTACAGTATCCACTGCAACAACAACAACCCAACAAGCTTCCGCGAAGCCACCAAGAACGGCAAGCTAGCGGCCGATGACACCTAAGTCAGCAGAATTGCACAACAACAGCCAGACGACGTAACAAAAAACACCCAAACCATATTTCCAAGAATCTGAACATGCAGTTTTAAATAAATATTAACAATTATTGTCATATTGTAATTAGGCCACCAAATAGTTCTCTTTCAATCAAAATTCATTAAATAAGTTAGTTCAGTTTGTGCTGCAAATGAAACAACGTGTTTTCTTTTGATACGGCTCCAGTGGAGGAGCTCAGAAATATATTTTTTTCTAGTGAATATTACAAAGACTTGTAATTCGCGCGCCGACTCGAACAGGACCGAAGATTTTGCGAAGAACTTTTCTCTCGAACACCCCCAGAGCGGTTGCGTCAGTTTGCGAAACTACCCATGCCTCAGCTCCATAAAGCAGCACAGGTAGAACGAGCGTCTTGTAGTTTTGTCGATCGAGAGAGAGCTCTGGAACCTAACCAGTGGAATATTTGGCAAGGGGTACATTCGGAAGCAGTTTTATAATCGCTTTTTTGTCACCATTTTACACCTTCTATAATCGCTTCTCTTGCATCGCTTCTCACACCACATTTTTAATAAAAAAAGGAATGTAAGCGGGAATGTATCACACTTTCTTCGTTAACATGTTTCCGTCAATTGCAACACATGCTTGTTTACAAAAACAATGCACGCATTTGTTTGTGTTAAAAGGCACTTGACGAAAACTGTACGAACGTTCAGTCGAAATTGCGGCAAGCGTAATTTATTGTTGTCTGTCAATGAGTGCGCACGGTCGTAAGAGTGAAATTTTATAAAACTTTATAACCCTTATAAAACTTTGTAAGATCTAGATAAACTATTAAAAATTAAAAAATAAATATATAAAATAAAAGGTTAATTGAATTAGTTAAACAATGAAAGTGAAAAGAGGAATAAGCAAAAGCGCAATATATAAAAAAGTGTCTAAAGAAAAACAGTGTATATTAAAAAAACTAAAAAAGTGTGCAAATAGCAATAATATTGCTGGTTTTTTTTACAACAAGCAGCCATGCGCACCAATTTAATTGGAGTCCAGCGCACTTGCCATTGGAGATTATAGATGCAACGACGTTGATCGTGCTTATTCTAAGCCAGTTTGTTTGGAAAAGGGCAATCTACGAAAAAAATTAGTAAAGTGGTACATCGACTATAACCCAACAAGGGCTACAGTTCATGCTCTACTAAAGGTGCTACATTCCGAGGGATTGAATGTACCTAAAAGCCTTTATGGACTAATAAAAAAAAAGAACACTAAAGCAATCATTAGAACTATGGCACCGGGTACGTATTTGCATGTAGGGTTAGAGAAGCAACTGAAAAAAATACCGTTGAATGTTTTGCAAGGCGTAAACAAGCTGGTATTGGACATTGGAGTGGATGGACTGCCACTATACAAAAGCAGCTCAGAAGGTTTGTGGCCAATACTAGGAAGACTCGTAAATAAAAAACAAATTAACGTTTTCCTGATCGGCACATATCTTGGAATAAAAAAACCATACAGTGTTGACACATACTTGCATGACTTCGTGACCGAAATGAGAAATATTAAATTAAATGGAATTATTATGGATAACCGAAGAATTGATGTAGAAATTAGAGCTTTCATTTGCGACACACCAGAGCGGTCCTTCATGTGTGGCATTGTGGGCCACAACGCTTTGGTAGGTTGCAGCAAATGGTACCAGGAAGGACAAAGCATAGGCAATGTCACAACATTCAGCACCATATCCTCACAATTAAGGACAGATGAGGATTTTAGGAGTAAAAAGCAGCGTGCATTCCAACGAGGTATCAACACACAAAATCCATCTTCATTGGAGCTCATTGATATTAGAATGGTTACACAGTTCCCATTGGAGCCCATGCACTTGGTGGACTTTGGTGTAACAAGGAAGTTAATACGTTTACTGTTCAATGGGAAAAGTACAACGAGAATAAACACAAATCAAAAAGAGTTGATATCATCGAGACTTCTGTCGCTTTCAGTGAACATCCCGAAAGAATTTCAAAGAAAACCTCGATCAATTGATGAAATCCAAAGATGGAAATCTACAGAACTCCGCCAATTCATACTTTATACTGGGCCCATCGTATTGAAATCTATTGTAGACGACAACTTTTATTACGAATTTATGTTGCTGCATTCGGCTTATCGACTGATTTCGACCCCTTTTATGGAAGAATCAAATATACGAGTAGCAAACGAAATGCTAGAGGAGTTCGTCGCAAACTTTTCACTATTATTTGGAAAAAATAGTGTAACTTTTAATGTTCACTGTCTCCTCCATTTAAGCAAAAATGTTACATAAAGCCATTTGTTCCAATCAAAGTAACCGGATTTTTGGAGAATCACAATGGATTCGTGAAAGGCTTACGCTTGCAAAATTTAAACAGTTTTCTTCAAGCGCCGTTGAATTCTATGCAAGATCTCTAAATTTGTACTGGAGATATATCAGGAAACGATGAAGAAATTTTCGATATAAATGATATTGGATCTAAAATGATTTCTTTGCCATATGGCAACTCTCGCGTGCTTATTCCTCTTTTGCACAACAGCTTTAATTGAAACGTACTAACAACTGCTTTTCCTCAGCTTAATCATGTCGCAAAACGAAAATCAAATTTTACGCCTAAAATCAAAAGGATCGTCTAAAGCATATGATCCGATGAATAGTAAGTAGACAATTGCATACACGTATATGTGGTGACTCAATACCACCACAAAATAACACGATAAATTCACAAACTGTGTCGTCTCAAATTTATACTCTAACGAATTCTACTTTGTGTATTCTTATTATTACGATCAAGTTTTCTTTGGATTGAAAATTTTTATTAATCAAATATTTTCAAATATTTTATTAGAGTTGTAAAAATTTGTTCAATAAAAAAGTTAAAAAAAAAAAAAAAATATATTCAAAAATAAAATTCAAAAAAATTATAATTTGTTACGCACCAAATATTGGCGATCCTGCCAGGAGAACCCCAGCGGAACATCAAAGCCCACCACCAACGACAATAACCCAACCACGTGGCCAACAGCGGCAATTGCAACAAACGGGCACAGCAACAAATTAACGACCCCTAAACGCAACCAGTTTCATCAGCATTAATGCCGGGACCACAATAATCTTGCTATCACTCACAGCGGGTACGTTTTTACATTTCAGTGCACCACATGCACACTTCAACACATTTAGTCTGCGAAATTGACACTCATCTGGAGCCAACTAGCATACATACTAAATCCTGTCAATCACTACGTGTAAATAACAGTTCATCACCATCCAACACAAGTCATCAACAATTCAAAAGCCACGACAAGCTTTCATCAGTCGGCGCCCCAATTACCAATACCAACAACAACGTTAACAGCAGCGACAACAACACAACAGCAGTAGACACGGACGCTGCCTAACAACAACGTTAACAACAACGACAACAACAGCAGCGACAACAACACATCAGCAGTAGACACGGTCGCTGCCTAACAACAACGACAACAACAGCAGCGACAACAACACATCAGCAGTAGACACGGTCGCTGCCTAACAACAACGACAACAACAGCAGCAACAACAACATATCAGCAGTAGACACGGTCGCTGCTTAACAACACCAATATTAGCAGCAGCGACAACAACAACAACAACAATTGCGTTGCACAGCAAATACGCATATTTTTAAAAAAAAAAAAAACAACAACAGCAGCTTGTTACGCTACAGCGCAGTCAGCAACACTGCCAACAGCGCAATCAACGCCAACAGCGCAGTCAACGTCAACAGCGCAGCCAACGTCAACAGCGCAGCCAACGTCAACAGCGCAGCAAACGTCGACAGCGCAGCCAACGTCAGCAGCGCAGCCAACATAAACAGCGCAGCCAACGTCAACAGCGCAGCAAGCGTCGACAGCGCAGCCAGCGACACAGCCAGCGTTGCAGTCAACATCTTTATTTTTATTTAAAAAATTAAATTAAAATTTTAAAAAATTGTAATATGTATATGTAATAATTGTATATAATTGTATATAATAGCTTATCACGAGGCACACACTTGGCTTTATACACGGTTGGCAAACGGTCGTGTCGGAAGAAACCGATCGTTTTACTGCCTAGGCACTACACTACACCTAGATACACACAATTGTTTAGGTACATAAAATATCAGAATGAGTACACAACCCCACCCATCCCTCTGACACCCCTACCCCTTACACATTTCCAACCCACTTACACAACCCCCTCATTGCGGAGAAGGTGACCATCACCCGCCTCTAATTAATTTACAATCAGAATTTGTCAACCCATTCGATGCACCAATGAACCACGAAATACTTGAGACAGCAGTGAAATTACCTCAGTTTTGGATGTCATGTCCCGACGCATGGTTCGCCCATGCAGAGATACAATTTCAAGCGAAAGGAATTTCAGCTGACAGGACCAAGTACGAATGTCTCGTAACCGCTCTTCCTCAAGACGTTATAATAACAGTTCTTGATTTTATTCAAAAACCTCCTTCATCAAACTTGTACAATGGGTTAAAAAGAATATTGATTGACCGACACTCTTTGAGTGAGACCAAGAGGTGCGGCAAAATTTTTTCTGGAACCGATATGGACGACCAAAAACCCTCTCAATTCTACAGGTCACTATAGCTATTAGCCGGATCATCAGTCGATAACGACTTAATACATAAAATTTGGCTTCGTAAGCTTCCCAAAAGTCTTAATATAGCTTTGACCAGCTCGAGTCACAGAGAACTAGACGAACAACTAAAACTCGCTGACAACCTATGGGAAGTCATTTCAGAATCCGAAGTCGCTTCAGTCCATCGCTCGACGAAATCATTCCAACAGTCAGAGTTAGCGATGATTACACAAGCTTTCACAGAGACAGCTTCCAAAATTTTGGACAATTTTAATAAATTGGCAATTGAGGTCCAAGAGTTCAAGAACGAACGATTTCGTAACCGTTCAAACTCGAGGGAGACAAATTCCAGAGGTGATTCAAGACGTAGATCCCCGTCAAGAAGTGTACCTCGACAACGTCCTGCCAACTGGGTATGTAGATACCATTTTAGATTTGGTAGGGCAGCCAAACGATGTGAACAACCATGGTCATTCAATCAAAACGACATACAGCATAACACAGCACCACACAATACGACAAACTAAGTGATTCCATCATTGCGACGGCTAATGATAGAAGTCAGACAACACTTACACGCCGTTTATTTATTTACGACAATGACAATCACATTAATTTTTTGATCGACAGTGGCGCAAAAGTTTCAGTACTTCCAATAAATAAATTCAAAACCAACAAGAAAAATTCAGACTGAATTCTAACAGCTGCGAACGGTAGCACCATTACAACTTACGGAAAGAAATTATTAAATATTAACTTAAAACTGAGACACGATTTTCCTTTTACATTTATACTAGCAGACATTACACGACCTATCATAGGAGCGGATTTCCTCTCAAAATATGGTCTCTTGATAGATTTAAAACGTAAGAAACTAATCGATCCACTTACACAATTATCAGTTAACGCAATTACAGCATTCACAAACACAACACTACCCAAATTATTTACACTTAACAACAAATACACGAATATACTTAAGAACTTCCCATCTCTTACATCGGAACCAGACTACAACAAAACAGTTAAACACAAGACAGAACATCACATAATTACAGAATGACAGTTACCTTTTTCGAAACCAAGACGTTTAGACACAAACAAGTACAAAATTGCCAAGCAAGAATTCGACTTTCTAGTCAAAGCAGGCATCTGTCGTCCATCAGACTCCATGTCAGCTTCTCCTCTACATCTTGTACCTAAAAAAGATGCAAACGACTGGAGACCCTGTGGCGACTACAGAAGACTTAACTGTTACAGTTCCAGACCGCTACCTTTTACCACACATACATGACTTAGCTATTAACTTACACGACAAGAACATTTTTTCTAAATTAGACTTAGTAAGAGCATACCATCAAATTCCTATGGCCACTACAGACATACACAAGACCGCAATCACAACACCATTCGGAATGTTTAAGTTCTTGAGAATGCCGTTTGGATTAAGAAACGCAGCTCAAACAATCCAACGTTTCATAAACGAAGTGTTAAAAGAACTCGATTTCGTTTTCATATACCTTGACGACATACTAGTAGCAAGCGAGACAGAAGAAGAACATCTCAGACATCAAAATTTAGTTTTTGAACGTTTAGACAAATATGGACTTAACATCAAACCTAACAAATGCATTTTCGGCGTAAACACAATTAATTTTCTTAGTTACAATATTTCAAACAAAGGCATACAGCCATCTCCCGATAGAATTCAATGTATTGTTAAATACCCAAAACCAGAAACAGTTAAACAAATGCAGAAATTCACCGGGATGATAAATTACTATCACAGATGCATACCAAAATTAGCACACACACTCACACACATTTACGACATGGTTACATCAGCATCTAAAACAAAGAACAAACATCTTACATGAAAGACAACACATTAGAAGCATTCGCAACAATAAAAGAAAGTTTTACTAAGGAAGTGCTACTTAATAATTTTAATAGCAAAGCAAAACTTTCTATTGCTGTGGATGCATCTAACACTGCTATCGGTGCAGTTTTGCAACAAGAACATGCACAAAAAATAGAACCACTAGCTTTCTTTTCTAAAAAATTATCACCATCCGAAACAAAATACAGTACATTTGATCGCGAACTTTTAGCAATTTACATCACAATTAAACACTTTAGACATTATTTAGAAGGACGAATATTCACAATATATACAGATCACAAACCACTCATTTCACCATTACACTCAAAGACAGAGAGAAGCCCAAGACAAACACGACACCTAGAATTTATTGCACAATTTTCCAATGACGTCAGACACATCAAAGGTACAGACAACGTCGTAGCAGACGCACTTTCACGAGCTGAGATAGAGGCTTTTACAACCTCAGATATCAATCTCAGAACTCTACACCGAGAACAGACAAAAGATTCAGAACTTCAGGAAATATTAAACAAAGATACTTACAATTTCAAGCAAATACACATTCCACTACTTAACATTAAAATTTGGTGCGAACAAACAAATACAGAAACACGTCCATACATACCACAAACATTACGAAAACAGGTTTTTGAACAATTACACAACATTGCACATCCAGGTACACGAGCTTCTCGATGACTTATTACACCAAAAAATGTGTGTGGCCAAAAATGAACACACAAATTAACGAATGGTCACAGAAATGCATTAGATGTCAAAAAGCAAAAATACATAGACACACAAAAACAGTTCCACAGAAGATAGACATTCCACACGGTCTTTTCGAAGATGTTAATGTCGATTTGGTAGGCCCCTTACCAATATCTAATGGTTACAGATATCTTCTCACCCTAGTTGATAAAAACACACGTTGGCACGAAGCGTATCCACTCAAAGATACCAACGCCAGTACTGTCGTTGACACACTTCATAGGGAATACATTTCACGTTTTGGAGTTCCTCTGGATATTGTTTCTGATCGAGGTCCTCAATTCAAGTCCGCAACATTTAAAAACTTTGTCAAAAATCTAGGAAGCAAGCACATTACCACCTCTGCTTATCATCCACAAGCTAACGGAATGGTAGAACGATTTCATAGAGAGCTGAAGCCTTCTTTAATAGCGAGCAAAAATCAAACAAACTGGTACACAGAGTTGCCACTAATTATTCTGGGACTCAGGTCCACGGTCAAAGAAGATATTAAGGCTTCACCTGCTGAAATGGTATTTGGTCAAAATCTCAGGTTACCCCAACAAATAGTAATACACGACAGTAAAAATTTTAATTCGTCGGACACCTTGTCCAAGCTTAAAGAGGTCGTAGAAAATAAACAACCAAACATTGCACATCATAACTCTAACTTCCAATCATATATACCTCGAGCACTCAGTACTTGCAAATTTGTCTTCGTTCGCAATGACACAATTCGCAAAACTCTCCAAGAGCCGTACGATGGTCCCTTTGAAATTATTGAGAAAACACCAACATTTTTCAGAATACGCAAAAATAATACTAACATTACAGTCAACCTAGACCGAATCAAACCCGCCTCATTAGACACTGAAACAGCACAAGCACATACAACCAAAATGAAAAACACCAAAGTACACTTTAACTTTTTAGCCAACAGGACAAAATTTTTTTAAAAAAGGGAGGGGGAATAATGTCTTGGCTCAATACCACCACAAAATAACACGATAAATTCACAAACTGTATCGTCTCAAATTTATACTCTAACGAATTCTACTTTGTTTATTCTTATTATTACGATCAAGTTTTCTTTGAATTGAAAATTTTTATTAATCAAAAATTTTCAAATATTTTATTAGAGTTGCAAAAATTTGTTCAATAAAAAAGTTCAAATAAAAAAAATATATATTCAAAAATAAAATTCAAAAAATTATAATTTGTTGCGCACCAAATATATGTACATATATATGTTATATTGTAGTAGATGTATTCATCAAAAAATCGCAGTTTCACCTGCATTTTAAGAAAAAAATGTGTATGAAAAATTTCCTCAAAATACGTTTGAAAGTCAGTTTAATCTCTCATGAATACAATCCGTTAGTTTCCAAAATGTTAATTTATTTATTTATTTTTAGATATTAATTTTCAAATCAAAACCCTACAGGAAATGGTCCAACATCAAAATAAAACAATAGATGACCTAAAACAATTTATAAAGCAGCACAACGAGGTCATAGTTGGCCATTAAAGTTATGGTCCGTAAGCTTGCGGTGGAAAAAGCCAATAATACCGAAATTTCAGCGTTATTCCCAATTCCAAATAAAGCAGAATTACAACGTTTCGAAACAAGCGTTGAAAGTTATAATGAAGAATTATTGGTATTATATCTAACTAACTTTTATATATTCTAATACTAACCTAAAGTAATATTTGTACAAATATAAATATAAATTATACATAGAGGTGGAATTTCAAAAAATTTACAAAATTTAATAGAAAAAAACATTTTCCTTAACTAGAATTATGATGGGATCCATAATAAAGAACCTTTTAAATCTTTTGAATCGGTTAACAATATTTTCTTCAGTTAGTTTAATTTATATAACTTTATTCGTTAACTTTAATATATATTTTTTTAATTCCAGAAAGCTTAGCCGATGTACTCATAACTAAAAAGAATTATATTGCTAAATTTAAAAAAGGCTTCAAAGAAGCAAAAAATAATATTTATAAATCGAGTTGCTCGGCCAAAAAGGCAATTTAATTAAATCTTCTTTGTTATCTACTTAAATCTATGTTTTTAACTACGTGAACCTACTTATTTATTCTCATTTATTATTTATTCCAATTTAACTCTTATTTATCCTCACGACGAAAATTAATTCCAATATTTTTTATGTTTTCTGTTTGTTAATATTAGATTATTATATACATATAATAAGATTTCTAATTTACATATAATAAGATAATTCAGATTTCTTTATTTTAAGTAATTTTTACGAATTTGATTTTTTTTTATGAAACTTTTTTTTATGTTCCTTATTAGTTTCTTTAATAGCTTTAAACAAACATGAATGATAAGAAAAAGACTGAGTTATTTATATGAAACTGAAAGCAGTTGTTCTAAGATCTCTTCTGAATTACCTCTTCTATATGTTGTTCTCTAGCAATCGATTATGTAATATCTGTTCTAGAAGTGGTTGCACGTAACATGTTCTGGGCGTTGTCCTTGTAACGACTTCTGTAAGAAAATTCTTAGAAGCCATTTTTGAATCTATTACATAGAACAACTTCTGCAAGCTCTTGCGGTAGAAGCGAAAGTGCCATGCATTGCTTTTTGTCTCGTTTCATACAAAAAAGAAGAAAGAAAATAATCCAGTTGGTAAGGACTTCTGGCTCCCGGGGAAGCAGTTCCAGAATCGCATTTTACCCATTCTTTTTTCCACCGGGTAGTTGCTTACTGAGCCCGTAGTAGCACCTATTAGCAATTATTGTTCTTCGCTTTATCTCCAGGCTGATTTCGTTGTTGGTATTAATGGCGGTGCCAAGGTATACGAACTCCTTGACTACTTCAAAGTTATAGCTGCCGGATGAAACGTGGAAGTCTAAACGCCGCGATCCCTTGTTTGTAGACTGCATATACTTCGTTTTGCCCTCATTTATCGTCAAACCCACTTTGGCTAATTCCTTTTCGATAGCAGTGAAAGCAGCGGTAACATCACTCTTGGTTCTACCGATAATATCAATATCATCAGCATACGCAAGGAGCTGGACACCTTTAAAGAAAATAGTGCCATTACGATGCACACCGGCCTTTCGTATGATGCCCTCTATGATGATTTTGAAGAGATCCAAGACAGTGGATCGCCTTGCCTGAAACCTCTTGCGGTATTGAAGGTTTCGGAGAGGTCATTTCCTACCTTGACGGAGCTGCGTGTGTTGCTCAACCTCATTCTGCAAAGTCTAATCAACTTTGCAGGTATACCGACCTCAGACATTGTTGCGTATAGGCAATCCCTTCTCGGGCTATCGAACGCAGCTTTAAAATCGACAAAGAGATGGTGTGTGTCAATTTGATTTTCGTGGGTTTTCTCCAGGACTTGTCGTAGCGTGAAAATCTGGTCTATGGTGGACTTACCAGGTCGAAAGCCACACTGATAAGGTCCAATCAGTGTTATTGTAATTGGCTTTTATCTTTCACACAGTACGCTTGAGAGAACCTTATATGCGATGGATATAAGACTGATCCTCTATAACTTGCGCAGATTGTTGGGTCTCCTTTCTTAAGTATAGGGCACAGTACACTGAGGTTCCAATCGTCGGGCATGC
This sequence comes from Coremacera marginata, assembly GCA_914767935.1. NCBI lineage: Eukaryota > Metazoa > Arthropoda > Insecta > Diptera > Sciomyzidae > Coremacera > Coremacera marginata. The sequence continues at coordinate 90,421,008 of OU612046.1, read as the reverse complement.
TTTCTGCTAGCCATATTTTGCTGATGAGCTGATGCATGCGCCTAATCAATTCATCGCCACCGGTTTTAAACAATTCAGCTGACAGGCCGTCAGCACCCGCGCTTTATTGTTTTTGAGTCGTTGGATAGCAACTCGAACCTCTTCATGGCTAGGTGGTGATACTTCCACTCCGTCATCGTTGATTGGTGGCACTGAACTGCGCTCTCCATGGCGGCATTGGTGGAAACGTCGTTAGTAAGTAAATTGGAGAAGTGCTGTCTCCACAATCTCTACACGCACTGTGTATCCGTATTCAGATCTCCATTTTCGTCTCTACAAGTCGATGCTCCGGGCTTGAAACCCTGGGTTAGACGCTTAACCTGTTGATAGAATTTTCGTGCATCCTTCTTGCCCTGGTATACCTCTAGTTCCCCACGCGTCTTTTCTTGAGTCTGAAAAGGTGCCTCTCTTCCTTCCTCTTTTCCCTGTATTTTTCTCGCACGGCTCGTGTTGCAGCTGGCTGCAGCGTTTTTTTATATGCGGCGTTTTTTACTGCTGTCGCGATGCGACACTCCTGATCGTACCATTGGTTCCGAGGTTGTGGGTGCCGGAAACCAATGACTTCTTCAGCGGCAGCGCGCATGGAGTGGGATATATGCGCCGAAGTCTGCCGGCGTCGTCGGGTCCAGAGGTTCGTTGGTTGAGCTTAACCAAGAGTTGAGCGGAGTAGGCTTCGGCAGTCCGTTGTAATTGCAGCTTAGCGACATCTAGCTTTCGTTGCATTCCTATGCGTATGTTCTTCGCATTGCATAATCGCATAATCGCAGAGGCATGCCTCTTGTCGATTACAACATGATCAATTTGGTTTCGCGTTTTTTGATCCGGGGACAGCCAGGTGGCCTTGTGGATATAGAGGTGCTTAAATCTGATGCTACTAACTACCATGTCTCGCGCCACGGCGAAGTCGGTCAGTATTAGACCGTTGTTCGTGGAGGACACATGAAGACTGAACTGACGGACAGTGGGGCCAAAGATGCCTTCCCTTCCGACTTTCGCATTAAAATCGCCGAGGACTATTTTCACGTCATGGACCGGAAGGTGGTCGTGTACGTCCTCAAGACTAGCGTAGAAAGCGTCCTTGACGGTTTCGTCCTTTTCATCCGTCGGGGCGTGTGCGCAAATAAGGCTGATGAAGAAAAATTTTGCCTTGATGCGGATCGTGGCCAATCTTTCGTTCACAGGTGTGAACCGGGAAACAAGGTGGCGTAGGTTCCGGTTAACGACGAATCCACATCCGAATTCGCGTGTGTTTTTTTCGCATGTGTTAAGAAAAAACTTCATTTGAAATCTTGAAGAGAGTGAACAAAGAATTCTCACTGAGCTCCGCCATAACATAAATGAAATCACCTCTTGCCTGCGCTCTGTTACTGAAAGAGTGACCCAGCTGGAAAAAGAGGTTAATGATATCAACAATTTCAAGTTAGAAGTAGGTAATTTAAAAGAAGAGGTTGATAAACTTAAAACGAAGCTTTCCAAACAGGAAAACAATGCCATTGCATGTTTACAAATTCTATACACGAAATTCAAATACACGATACAAATTCTCACCTTTGCGTCTTGGGTGATTTTAATCTGTCTAAGATTATGTGGACCTTTATTGCAGGCGATTTAACTCCAACGATTATAAATCAGACCCAGGAAATAAATTTGATTGACAGTCTATCCAGTATAGACTTACATCAAATTAATTATATTTTTAATAAATTAAATAAATTGTTAGACTTAATTTATATTTCCTCAAATATTAAATTCAATATAATAGAATGTCTTCATCCCATCCAGAATCCATGTATGCATCATAGGCCACTAATAATTGATTTAGAGTTTTATGAATATCTTGAGTTTGCTGAAGATAAAAAACTGTACAATTTTAATCGTTGTAATTTCAATATATTGAATAACATGTTACTTAATCTAAATTGGCGCGTACTGCTTGATGGTTATAATGCCGAATCATGTTTTAGTATTTTTAAATCTCAGGTTTTTACTATGTGCAATTCGTATATTCCGCGTAGAAAAAAACTAGTCACAAGCTCCCCTGGCATACAAGGGGTCTTAAAAAGTTAAAAAACCAGAGAAATAAGTTTTTGAAATTATTTAGGGCTACCAATGAGCCAACATATAAGGAAAAATATTTACATTTCATGCGTGAATTTAATTTCCTTAATAAATTTTTATATAAGCAATACATCTTGCAATCTGAATCAAATATTAAAAAAAATCCTAAATCTTTTTGGAATTTCATACAGTCCAAAAGAGGGAGATCGCAAATTCCTTCTTCAGTGTTTTTAAATGATCAGTGTTCAACTAACTTATTAGACACTGTAAATATGTTTGCCGATTTTTTCAAGTCAAACTTTGTCGTTGACAATAATAATTTTATTGGTAATGCTGTGGATCCAGTTGACGCGTTTACAGATATAGGTACTTTTTCTGTTTCTGTTAACGATGTACTTGAGGCCATCTTGTGTATGAAAGAATCATGTAAGGGTGATATTGATGGTTTTGCCACAATAATTTTCTTAAAATGTTCACATGCTTTAGCGGTCCCACTTTGCGACATCTTTAATAAGTCCCTGTCTGAAGGTAATTTTGTTAAGTGCTGGAAAATCGCCTCTATTACCCCCATTTTTAAGTCTGGAAATAAAAGCAATGTTGCTAACTATAGGCCAATCTCTAAACTGTCTGTCTCCAAAATTTTCGAAAGTGTCATGAAAGTTAAACTAAGTTTCTTGATTAAACGTTATATTTGTCCGGAACAACATGGTTTTAATGCTGGTCGGTCAACAGTGTCAAATTTAATCCTTTTCTCTGAGTACTGTGTATCCGCGTTTGGGCTGGGTCATCAAGTCGATGTGGTTTATACAGACTTCGCAAAAGCATTCGATAGAGTTTCTCATAAACTATTACTCTTAAAACTATCAAAAATGGGATTTCACTCGTCATTTTTGGCTTGGATAAAGTCTTATTTGCAAAACAGGATATGTTTTGTCAGTATTAATAATGTTAAGTCTTTTCAATTTACAGCCTCATCAGGCGTTCCGCAGGGTAGTATCCTTGGTCCCTTGTTTTTTATTCTTTTTATCAACGATATTTCCAAATGCATTTTAAAATCTCGTTTCTTACTCTATGCAGATGACCTAAAACTTTTTCGGAAAATTTCGTGCTTGACAGACGTTGTTGAGCTACAAGCTGATATTTCTAGAGTTTATTATAGAGTTTAGAGGAGTCAAACTAATGGCCTAACGTTAAACTTAGCAAAATGTTATCATCTTACTTTATCTAAACTCACTCTCAATACATTGAGCAGCTCCTACTTTTTAAATAATTCAATAATTCAATCGGCTGATACTTATCGCGATCTCGGTGTTATTTTTGATGCGAAATTTACATTTATTGACCATGTAAATTTTCTCATTCCTAAGGCCTACTTTTTACTAGCATTAATACGTAGAAATAGTAGTGAGTTCTCCGATCCACATACCTTAAGTATGTTATTTAATGCTTTTGTAAGATCTAGACTTGAGTATGCTTCCATTATTTGGTCTCCATTTTATGCTTCTACCTCTTTTAGACTTGAAAAAATACAAAAGAACTTTACAAGATTTGTGCTGCGATCAATAAATTTTCATGATCCGTTGCCACCTTATAGTACGCGCCTATTACTTCTAGGACTTAAATCTCTTGAATCAAGACGTAAGATTGCATCGCTCTTATTCATACATGATGTAATTTCTGGCACTATTGACTGTCATTCTCTTTAAGAGCTTATTTCTTTTAATATTCCGTTAAGATATTTAAGAAATTCAAAACTCTTTTATTTAAAATATTGTAGAACTAACTATGGCTTAAATGAGCCTATTATGAGAGCTTTGACTCTTTTTAATGAACTATGTATTTCACATGAAATTGATTTATATGTTCCCAAACATGTTTTTAAAAACTTAATTAATAATATTTTTTTAACATAAGCCTATTATTATTTCGTATACCATTATTACCTATACCTGGAATTGTATAACTTATTTTATAATATATTATTTTAATCCTAGTCTGTAAAGATTTCTGTATCTAAAGACTTTATGAAATAAACTAAACTAAACTAAACTAAACTAAACTAAACTAAACTAATCTTCGACTAAGCGGCATACCACACTATGCAGATGAGAATCTCCACGCAATAGTGAAATAAATATGCACCTCGGTCAATATTCAACTACCCAACATAAAAAAAATGTACCGCATAAAAAGAGCAAAAACGTTACAACACAACCTCCGCGAAATCAACATCGCGAAATTTGATTCGCCGTGCGACAGAAATTTTGTGCTTAACTCAATAGCAAAGTTTCGACGTGACAGCAAAGATTTCATGCGCTTGCACCACGCGGGGTTCCAATCATCCAACCCTATTTACGTTAACGAAGGGCTAACAAAAGAAAACTCATTTATTCTTCAATCAGCTCTTAAATTAAAAAAACAGAAAAAATTTTCTGCTGCGTTCACCCGTCGAGGTATTGTTCATGTAAAGCTCAAGCCTAGTGATAACCCAATTTACATTGAAACATTGCTCAAGCTAAACAACCTCGTAGAAACCATCACTACTGAGCAAAACAACAACAATAATCAGCAAAACTTCACGAATCATACGTTTCGCTACATTGAAAACAAAAACAACGATTATGTGGAGAGAACCGCCAATTCACAGTATGGCGCATGAATACCAAAAAACCATCTCTGAATCTTTACTGGCGCATCTATTGAAGTTGCAGTGTTACTCGGCTGTGTTAAGTATCTTGATAGTATGTACTTACAGAGTATATATATATATATATACTCTTTGGTACTTATGTGCTAATAATCTCTATTTTATTGAAGCGAAGCAGCTTTTTACTCCTCGTTCTGTGATTTGCTTAGAGTGAAATTTGAAAAATTTTCGTGATTTTTTCTTGGAATTTTGATGGTTTCTTTGTTGCTAGCGCTTATTACAACAAGAAAATTTAATATTAAATACTAAAAATATGTTGGGGTTCCCGTGGGGATCGAACCCGTGCCCTCTTAAACGATAGCCCAGCACACTACCCACTAGGCCACAAATAGTTGTGAGGACAAGTTGTTAATTTAATATTAGTTATAACAGAAGCTATGCTGCAGTAGATCGTCACCTTCTATCAATAGATAGAGGATTGTGTATTTGCTATGCTACAAAAATTTGCTTTTATTTGCCACAAGGTGTCTCCAGCATCGGTGTGTTTGTATTATGAATGCGTTTGTGGTGTTGTTGGCATGGAGTATAAATCATTTCTAGAGATTGCATCAACTCTGCTAAATCTCTGGCATGTGTTAACAGAGGTTAACAGAGTTTCTCTTCTTCATGTTTTTAAG